>JBCFYV010000003.1:29654228-30224228 GCA_039000515.1 Timema cristinae | reverse complement strand
TTTTAAATTAATCTGTAAATACATATGTATATTTTCGTATTTGTATATAATCAACTTCCACGCGAGTAAAGCCGCGGGCAACAGCTATCTAGTACTACTATAAATTCACACCGCTGACTCACTCACTCACTCACTGACATTAATGTTTACACACTTCCAGATCAGATAGAAACTTGAAATTTGGCAAACTTATAGTTTCTAGCCTGTGACCAACGATAAAGTTCCAAAAGTTAAACATTTTAATTTCTAATCCCCGAAAAAAAATAATCAAAATGTCGGAGCAACTTTAAAGTCGGTGCGGGCCTTTCTTTGGAGGTCTCTTGTGGCTAAAACGGTAAGACCTATAAAAAAAACGGCCCTGGTAGTACATTAGTTTTCTTTCATCCACTCGCAAAGAAAACTCACTGGGGGTTTGGGGACAGAGCCCCAACGAACATAGCGAATTATCATATATGAGTATATAATTTACAGGTAGTATGAATCGTTCTACTACACGAGCAGGCCAACCACACATTTAATCATACAAATTGGGCAAGGATGAGTAAGGTAGAATTTAGATGAGACGTACCCATAAAATATTGTGTGGGAGGAGAGTGAAAAATCTTTGCAAACCTAGCTAGGATTCCAACCTCAACCCCCTTTCTCACCAGCAATATATGTCATTTGGACTTGACGTTTAGTCTGTGTGCCCACCGACACGTGTGATGACACAGTTGACCCATTTACCTCACTAAAGCTTTAAAATTATTAAACATGTTCATAACAAAAACGGTCGTCGAGCTCTCAACGGAGTGATTGGCCGACGACCGACAGAGTAATCGATCGTCTGTCCCACGCCTGATGGCCCTCTTTCGATCATTACGCGCGCTATTGACATACCAAGAAATCAATTTGTTCAAATGTCACCTTTATTTGCTGTTCCACTCTAAGGTTTGTTTGGCCATCGTTTCGTTTAAACTTGCAACAGAAAAGGGAGCGGGTCTTGCTATGTGGGCACGATCGGTAAAGGCATTAGCAGGCATGTCAACCTTACGACCTACATGTTGGTTGTGACCCAACCCATGATTTTGGGTACTCCTTTGGACTTTATGATGAATCAACGTACTATGTGACCCATTTGCCTTTTTTTTTAAATCATACTTGTAGAAATAAACCGGTTTGAAATGTTATTACTTGTCACATTTAATTGCATTAAAATCAAAAGGCTTTCATAGATGGTCAATTTTTCTAAAGAATGCCTTATTGACCCTGCAAAAAATAAATGGAAACAAAAATTGAAAGTTGGTCCTTTTTTTATCATCGCATCTTCCTACCTGTTTAGGTTATATACATAGAAATGATAACTAATTAAATGGAATAGGAATGAGGAAGAAAGCATTTTAGAGGTAAGACACCGAAATTTGCGTGGAAGGAGAGTGAAAAAATATTTAGGAAAAACCATCTTTAGTTGATTTAATACGGATTTGAACCCAGATCTCTGCGTCATTAGCAGACTAACACAAGAGTGGCACCTTCTAAGACAATTCACCAAATGAAGCGGGTATGTTTGGTTTTATTATTTTGTATATAATTTTTTATTTATAATAAAAATATATTATGAAGTGTTTCTTTTTTAATATAATGAAAATATTGTCTTTTTTGAAATGCAAACCCCTGAGTATTTTCAATTTTCAATATGGCTCTTATAATTAAACGAGATTGGTCCAATGTAGTGCTTTGAAGCATTCTAAAGACCACCCACCCCCACCCACCCATCCATCCACGTCATCCACTCTGACAAAAATCCCAATAGAATCAGAGTTTGTATTTAATTTTCCACTTTGTGTGAGAGTAGGCGAGGCACCATTAAAAAATTAAAAAATAGGGTGTTCGAAAACAAGGTGCTAGAAGAAGAAGATATTTGGTTCAAAAATTGATGAGGTTATTGGCGGAATAGATATGGTTACATAATGATGAGTTTCATAATCTACCGCACTTTACGTTTACTAACCTTCCCAAAATGTGGGGAATGCCAGGCCTCCACCGTGGTTCGGATTCCACGTTAAACTGTAGGTCCTTCATTTCATTTCACAATCACCCTACCATTACACATTAGCGTAAGTGCGTATAACCCGAACGGGTAGTAAGACGTGGTGCTAATAATAATAACTAACCTTCCCAGATATTCTCATAGTCACACTAATATGTGGATATGAGGATTATAGGATTTAAAAGAAATATAAAATCATTAACATGGAAGGTGAGAAGGAAACCATTTATGAAAAATGTCGCTTATTACACCCATAAGGGATTCGAATCCTGATATTCCTCTCATCGGTGAGACAAGCAAGATGGGCCTAACTGACGTATTTTTTCGTGTGTCAAGAGTTGAGTGCAGTTTGGAGTTCTCAATAATAATTATTATAATGATAGCTACATTCACACTAACCTCTTAGATTGTTTGCAAAAACATAAATAATTAATAGTAGTGTTGTAATGCAACACCCACGTCGTTGGGTACGTGAACCATGGGATTAGTCTCGTATTATTAGATACCTAACAGTATTAATGGTGAATTTTATCATGAATTATTGAATACACTTCCTCGTCCGTCCCCACTTTAACAAATTAATATTGCAGACAGAGGGATTGAACCAATAACTCATTACTTAGCTATAGATTTTCCGAGTCAACATAGATAAATTATAAAATAAATCCACTGTTTCAAGATAGTGTGTAAACCTTTTAAAAGACTGTGTTTTATTGAAATTGAGAGCTTTAAAATAAGGTCGATGGAACTAGATTGTCATTGATTTAACTTTCTAATAAAAGAAGTATAAAGCTCACTGTTAAGTGTTTCAATTTGTTTACGATAAGGAAAAGGAATCTATTTTTTACCATTTTTATGTTAAAATAGGTCAAATCTACGAGTTTATTTATTTAAAATTTGTTAAATACATTGGTACGTATCTAATTAATTTTATTCAAAATTTAGTTTAATGAAAATGCTTAAATTATTTGTGTATACATGTTAATAAGAGAACGAGCGGGTTTTAGAACGTATACCTAAAACATCTATTCCACAATATTCATCACTTTAGAAAAATTCAGTTTGACATAAAAAACAGAAGACAATTTTTTCAAATTTTTTTTGCTTAAAATAGAAAAGTAAAATTGAACTAACATTAGACTTAAATTAATAGAAAACACACACAAAGAATTATTAATTGTGAAAATTATTTGTTATAAAATAAAAGTAGCTATTATAGTTAAAATTATCTTTTGAATAGTTTAAAACCATTCGTCCCTTTCAAAATATGCAAATCGTCAACGATATTTACCTAAGTTTTAAAAATAAGGTTAAGATAATAGGGCTTAAAAATATTTAAAATTTATTCATATTAAAATGTAGATATTAAAACTCTATAATGATAATAGTTATATAAAGTAGATGTATTTTAACATACCTACGTATAGGGGCCTATACCTTGATTTTCTTACAAATATACATTTATCGCACCTTTTATAAAATACATACTTTTTTTTGTGGAAAATATTATTATTATTATTATTATTATTATTATTATTATTAGCACCGCGTCTTACTACCCATTCGGGTTATACGCACTTACGCTAATGTGTAATGGTAGGGTGATTGTGAGTGAAATGAAGGACCTACAGTTTAACGTGGAATCCGAACCACGGTGGAGGCCTGGCATTCCCCACATTCACAAGATGTCTTGTCATGGAAAATATTGATAAAGTTTTACTATTATCACTATTTTATTGGTTTTTATCATGTCTATCAAAAGTGACAGCTGTATATCCCATGACTTAATGTATGCATACATGAAAGTATATATAGTATTTTTTTCTAGATGTCATATATGTCCATTTGTAAGAAAATTGTTGTATTTTGTTACAGGAAAAGTAGATTGTTAGGGAGAGTTGACTCTGCCTAGGTAAAGTCGACTCTTACTAAAAGTATCAGTAAAAGTTGATTGAGAATAAACAGAGAATAAACAGATCAACTTTTCCTAGGAAGAGTTAACTATGCCTGCTGTGGTTTAGTAAAAGTTGATTCCGCGCTGTAGCTCTACACATGCAACTGTTTTGTTGCTCTATTTGTTTACTGTTGTTTTCTTTGATCACTCGTCCAGATGTTGCTCTCCACATGCAACTTCGCGCGCACATCTTTGTTTTGAATATCCCAGCTCTATTTGTTTACTGTTGTTTTCTTTGATCACTCGTCCATTTGTTATAGTTTTCAACAGTGACCAAGGATTCAGTGTGTGTTTGATTAATTAGTTTCAGTGTGTTTTAGGTTAGGCTAGGTTAGGTTAGTCAACTTTTATTAACTCAAGGTAGAAAGAGTATACTTTCCCCAGGTACAGTCAACTCTGACTAGTAAATGTTGATCGAAATTCATCATTTTCAATTTTGATCAACATTTACTAAAAAGACCAGTAAGAGTCGACTTTACCAAGGCCGAGTCGACTCTTACTGGAGAATCTACCTTTCCTGTAACATATACATTAGGTATGAACGTTAAAAGAGTACACGTCATTTGACTATATGTCAATTTTCTTTAGTCTGTTTTGCTGTTGATGGAAATATCTACTTTCTAATCCCTTACTCTTGAACTGAGTGCTAAAGATTTCTTGTGGATTTCCTCTCAATTCTACAATTCTACAATTCTACTCACCTTATCTTTGTGAATAGCCTAGATGAGTAGATAACAAAATGCCAAGATCAACAAACAAAACATTTAAAACATGCTTTATTAATCTTTACTTTCCCTCAACCCTTCGGAGAGAAAGTATTGTCATAGTCATAAAATTGAACTCAAGATTTTGATAAATGCCGACGTTTTATGACCCCCTGAAACCGAAACAGTGGTTTTCGCAATACCATCTCTCTGTCTGAACCTCGGGCTAGAGCCGAAATTATTTTACCGATTGGGCTAAAACTTGATATTTATGGTTTTAATAAGGATTATTTGGAATTAAATATCAAACTCTAAAATTAAGGGTTCAAACAAGATAGCAATTCTAATTTTCCTGTGAAAATGACTTTGAGGTTACATTACTTAGGGGAAATTTTCCAATTTTCATTTATCCACAACTATCTGAGATACGAAATAACTTATAGTTTTAAAGTTGTAGTACTATTAAAGATAAAAATATTTTATTTGAAATATATGTTCATAAAAACCAATAATTTCTTAGCTATAATTATATATACGTACTTAGGGGTAAGGTGTCAGACTTCTGTGCTGGCAGCCGGGGTTCATCCTCGGTCCCGGCACAGATTTATCTGATTTACAAACCCTTCCTTCACCTCTGACAAGACATCTTGTGAATGTGGGGAATGCCAGGTCGTCACCGTGGTTCGGATTCCACGTTAAACTGTAGGTCCTTCATTTCATCTCACAATCACCCTACCATTACACATTAGCGTAAGTGCGTATAACCCGAACGGGTAGTAAGACGCGGTGCTAATAATATATATACTTTTTAATTCAAGACTTTGAAAATGAATTTGATTCTCATGCTCTTTGGTAGACAAATATGTTTTTAATTCTCAATTTTTCTGTCACAGTGTTCCTAGTTTCTAATGTCATGGATTAAGTAACATGTGTATTATTTCATTTATTATCTTTGGTGGAGTGTTTTTTCAACATTGTATAAAACTCTTATTTTATTTCACAAACCTTACAAGTTTTTAGTGAATGTCTAAGATAAAAGCGTGGGAGAGTCTGTGATATGCACCTTATCATTTATTTGTTCTTAACAATACTTGGTGATGAACAATTTATATATTCTCCCATTTTAAAGTGTAGAGGACAAATTAATTAATAAACACGTTCAACTCATTTCTATAAAGTATTCCCCTCACACCCTTTAACTTAGGTTGATCCTACATAAAGTTGAAGAGGAATGACATACATCATTAAACGTTGTCATGGGCAACCACTCTGAAATACCTCCATGCACTCGAGCCTTACCCTCTCTCTACCCTTTTACCCTTACCCACTAATGGACGAGGTGAGGGGGTGATGACTGCGAGGGGGGAGGAATCGAGGTTTTCGCTGTGCTAACATTGGTTCAGTGGACTCTAGTACTTGATGTCAGAGTTAAATGGTGACCATGTAACCACCACCCATACACTATATTTTTTTTCTTCTTTTATCTCTTTCACTTTTTATCTCTGCCACTATTTGGACCTCTTTTATTTTATTTTACAAAGAAATACCACAAAATCCCTTTCACTGGCGTTTCCAATCAGGAAACAAAGCTGATCAGGTTAGAAATTACTCTAGTAAACTGTGTAATCCGATGTAAACTCGCATAACAAAAGAAGAGGGAAATAGAACAAACAAGTTTTTTCACTTTATCTAATTTTGTTTTGTGTTATTTACTGTTATTAAGGTGGGATGATCCGCTTTGGTGGTAGCATGGTATAAGGCGCTACTCTCGCAATACACTGAACCACCAAAGACGGGGAGATTGAGGCATAATTCAGGGGAACTGACTGGTTTTCCATCTTCTTCCCGAAAATTTAGATGAATTTCTTCTAAATTACAACTTTCTAATAGTTAAAACATTGTTGCAGTTAGTTGGTCTTTTTGTGACAAAAACTTTTTGACCAAAATAAATAAAAAATTGTTTTAATAGATACATTTAGTATAATTTTCTACACATTGTGTTCTCAAGAGTTCTTGATTATATGCTAAGGACATCACAGCTTTATTAGGACCTTTTCTTAAAAATGTTTCTGTTCAAATGCTACAATGCTCATAATAATTATTCAATAATGTTGATATTAGTCTTACTATGTGTAGAAAATTAAACTTAATATGTGTACTGAAGAAATATTTTATTTATTTAGTTCAAAATATGTTTATTATTAAAAATTGGTAGAGATTACTTATGAACCAAAGCTATGCTATACATTTAAATATATATGAAAGGTGTGGACTCTTCTCTTGACCAACCACAAGCAGATTATGTTGAGAGGATGTATGATTATTTGCTTTAAAATGAACGTGGGGGTATTTGGCTATTGTGCTCACCTCAGGATTATGTTGAAAGGATGTATGGTTATTAGTTTTTAAAATGAACGTGGGGGTATTTGGTAGAATTACACTTAATTTGTATGAAGAAATATTTATTATTTTTAAAATACGGTGGTATTATTAATTGGTACAGAACTTATGAACAATGTATGTATACTTTAAATAATGGGGGATTTCTATGTGCCACTACAAAGGGTTATGTTGAGAGGATGTATGGTTATTAGTTTTAAAATGAACGCGGGGGTATTTGGCTATTGTGCTCACCTCAGGATTATGTTGAAAGGATGTATGGTTATTAGTTTTAAAATGAACGCGGGGGTATTTGGCTATTGTGCTCACCTTTAGGATTATGTTGAAGGATGTATGGTTATTATTTAAAATGAACGTGGGGGTATTTGGCTATTGTGCTCACCTCAGGATTATGTTGAAAGGATGTATGGTTATTAGCTTTAAAATGAACGTAGGGGTATTTGGCTATTGTGCTCACTTCAGGATTATGTTGAAAGGATGTATGGTTATTAACTTTAAAATGAACGCGGGGTATTTGGCTATTGTGCTCACTCAGGATTATGTTGAAAGGATGTATGGTTATTAACTTTAAAATGAATGTAGGGGTATTTGGCTATTGTGCTCACTTCAGGATTATGTTGAAAGGATGTATGGTTATTAACTTTAAAATGAACGTAGGGGTATTTGGCTATTGTGCTCACCTCAGGATTATGTTGAAAGGATGTATGGTTATTAACTTTAAAATGAACGAGGGGTATTTGGCTATTGTGCTCACCTCAGGATTATGTTGAAAGGATGTATGGTTATTAACTTTAAAATGAACGCGGGGTATTTGGCTATTGTGCTCACTTCAGGATTATGTTGAAGGATGTATGGTTATTACTTTAAAATGAACGAGGGGTATTTGGCTATTGTGCTCACCTCAGGATTATGTTGAAAGGATGTATGGTTATTAACTTTAAAATAACGCGGGGGTATTTGGCTATTGTGCTCACCTCAGGATTATGTTGAAAGGATGTATGGTTATTACTTTAAAATGAACGTGGGGGTATTTGGCTATTGTGCTCACTCAGGATTATGTTGAAGGATGTATGGTTATTACTTTAAAATGAACGGGGGGTATTTGGCTATTTGCTCACTTCAGGATTATGTTGAGAGGATGTATGGTTATTAACTTTAAAATGAACGTGGGGGTATTTGGCTATTGTGCTCACTCAGGATTATGTTGAAAGGATGTATGGTTATTAACTTTAAAATGAACGCGGGGTATTTGGCTATTGTGCTCACTCAGGATTATGTTGAAGGATGTATGGTTATTAACTTTAAAATGAACGTGGGGGTATTTGGCTATTGTACTCACTTCAGGATCCGATGTTTGTGGGTTTAAACCCAGCTGAGGTTGAAAGATTTATTTTTGAGAGATAAAAATCCATAGTATAAATTCCTTCGAGGGTAAGTAAAGCCGTTCACCCCATGTCGATTGTGGTATGTAAAGGAACTCTAGAAGTTATGTGAAAATATATTTCCCGACAAAATTGGTTGGCCCTTTCTTTATCGTTTATAAAAATTAGGTATACTGATGTAATCAGTCGGTTCAGAAGTGCACGTTAAATATTTCCATTGATAAATGTTGAAGCCTCAGACTACACAGACTTGATTGAGTGGACAAAATGTAAACTGTCTTCTCCACCAAAGTTTGCTAACAGAAAGTATTTTGTTATTTCTAGAAAGTAAAGCTTTAACTCAATTTGAATTTCTAAACTATCCTGTCACACACAAGCTTTGGAAAGATGAGTAAAACTTATAACAGAGTCTGCGGTAAAAGTATGTTTACAACACAGCATAGATGGGTATATAAGAACAACTTTGCTCTCAAGATATGCAATGCTAAAATTCGGCCAAAAATCAGATTTCAAGGCCATGTCTAAGATTGATCAATGATGAGATCATGTACAGTCAATTTTTAATAATCACGCTCTGAATAGTTTGATGTTGGGGAGGGCGTGGGGGAGCTTGAAGTGAAGCCATCTCCACGTGGTGAGTTCTGGGTTGTTACAGTAATTTATTTTCGAAATAAGCAAATAACTGAACTGCGCGAACCAACCATGTAAAGTATTTCTTTTTTTTATGTATTTGTCTCATTATTATTTAGCTAAAAATAAACAATTACACGCTATTATAATAAGAATATTGGTGATTTTTTCAAATCACTAAAATTTAAAAAACTACTGAAAAACAACAAATTGTCCATTATTTTTCATTTTATTAATATTAATTTTATAAACATATTATGTTTATAAAATTATTATTAATATTATGTTTATAAAATTAATATTAATAAAATGAAAAAAATGGACAATCTGTTATTTTTCAGTAGTTTTTTAAACTATAGTGATCTAAAAAAACACACAATACTTTTTTAAATTATCATTCCTAGATTTAGGATAAAAAATTGTAACTTCCCGTGCTATTAGAATTTGAAAGTCGTAACTTGATCTTTTTCAACCCACCCTAAAGTCCATCGATGTGGGTCAAGATCTATAAATAATTTATTTTTAAATTTAGTTATGCCAAAAGTATCTCTCTTTTTTTTTGAACTTGGTTTGAAAATGTTACTGTCAAGATGTATGACACTTTTTGATATTATGTATATTTGTAATTTTATTTTTCCAGATTGCTGCGAATTGTTTACTGCTGTTGACAGCAAACTTGCTCGGCCTCACATCTTATTATCTGGCTGATAAACAACAGAGGAGGGCCTTTTTGGAGACAAGGCAGTCTCTAGAGATGAAACTCGTCATAGAAGAACAATCAGCTGAACAGGTAATCAATTCGCTGATAGAGAAAACAACATAAAATTTAAAAAAAAAACCAAGACTTAAAATTTCTATATAGAAAAAAAATAATGACACATTAGTGACATCAGTTTTAGATTGACCAACTTTCTTGACACCAACAAGCTCTAATGAACATGCGATGGGGTGAATATTTGCATTAAATAGTTTTTTACTACTATATATCTAATATTATCTATATAATTAAAATAAAGTCTGTACGTATGTCATGAGTGTTGCGCAATATCTATCATACGCAGAGGCCTAAGATTTTTTAAATTAGTAGCCTCTGTGCACGTACTGTAGTTGTGCACCTTTAAACAGGAATTTTAAAATTATAATTTGATGATTAAAAGTAATTAAAAACAGAAAAAATGAATAAATATTAAAGGCGCGAGATAGATTTAGTACTAAATTTCATACAGTTGTGCAATGTAAATCATAGTAGCCCCTGTGCATGATTATGTGGCCCTGGAAACTAGAATTTTAAAATTTTATTATATTTACTTTTTATCCTTTCCAGCCTCTTTTAACCTTTATACATTTGTTTACAACTTTTTATATTTTTGCACTATTTAACCCGTTTTGCCCTTTTGTCACTTTTTGTACCTACTTACCTTCTTTGCCCTTTATATCCTTTGTGCCCTTTGGCCAATAATAACCTTTTACCCTTTTCATCCCTTCTACCCCATTTACTTGTTTTCTCTTCATACCACTTTTTTTTTAAAAGATTGATTTACTTTCGGCTCTTTTTAATCTTTATGCATTTTTACAATTTTTTTCACCCATTTACCTTTTACCATTTGTCCTCTTTGAAATATTTTCCCTTTTGCGCCTCTTACCCTTACTACCCTTTAGCCTTTTCTTATCTTTTCAGTAGTTTTAATCCTGTTTAGCCTATTATCATTTTTACTTATCTCTTTTGAAAAAAATTATTGGATCTACTTTTTTACTACTTTTGCACTTTTTAAACTTTCTAATTCTTTTATATATTTTAAGCTAAAATATTTCTCACAGACAAAACCAGGTACATCGTGCTAGTTGAATATAAATATACAAAAACTGATATATTTGTCCTAACGAGGCGTTGGGAGAGGTGCGCTTGTTTCCGATTTCTGTCAAAGGGGCATTGACGTCCACATCGATGCGAGTCAGGCGCAAGGCGATTGACAGTTACACTTTATTTCGAGATCCTATTTCTATTTCTACCGTATATAATGCGCCTTTTTACCACCCTCTTTTATTAAAATAATATTTTGGTTTTTTAGTTATTTTCGATGATTTTTTATCTTCAAATAATTAAGTAAGTTTTCACACTTAAAAAAACGTTTCGCGATATACAACTTTGGAAATACTGCCCTAAATTCACCGTGTACAGATCATTCCTTTCAACCCAACTTCGGGACTTCTGAGTGGAGGGTCAATACTTCACGGTCAGATTGAATTCTGGCTTCTGCATTTTACCGCTAACCCCAGGGAGAAAGAACGGTAAATATTCTCTGTGACACCCCCAATCCTAAGAAAAGTAAACCCTACCACACAATAATCCCATCTCAATCAAACTTTACTCCACCCATTACCCACCCTTTGCCACCACATCCAAAAATAACCCCTTTACCTCTCAAACACGAAAAAAAACAACCTACTTACCCTGAAGCCAAATACGCTCTCATTTAATAATCATAAAAGTAAGCTAATATAAAGTATAAATATTATTTTTAACTGTGTAACGGAAAGTTTTGAATTCTTGGCAAAAAGCATGAAAGCCCCAAATTATGTTCATGTTTAATTTAATATTTAAATCTGTTGTATTATACTGACGTATTAAATTATTATTTTTATTATTATTATTATTATTATTACTTATTATTATTAGCACCGCGTCTTACTACCCATTCGGGTTATACGCACTTACGCTAATGTGTAATGGTAGGGTGATTGAGATGAAATGAAGGACCTACTGTTTAACATGAGATCCGAACCACGGTGGAGGTCTGGCATTCCTCACATTCATAATTTGTGATTAATACACGTCTTGTCAGAGGTGAAGGAAGGTTTGGAAATCGGATAAATCTGTGTCGGGACCGAGGATTGAACTCCGGACCTCAGCACAGAAGTCCGACACCTTACTCCTAGACCACCAGATTGTGTTCTTAACTCTTTCATATTATGATGAATATATAGTTGATGTCCTCATTTCAATCATTTTTTTGCACAATCTAAGGTCCATATCTTACTATAGTTGATATTTGGAATTTATATTAAATTCCAAATTTCAACTCTGTTCCACATTGAATTCTACGATTATATTTAAAAATTGTTTCCTTACTACATTTCAATATGATTTTCAAGTACCACTACTTACTTTATTCACAATTAATTAACCGTTTTTGTTTTTGCATAACTTTAAAAAAACTAGCTATCGTTGGTTGAGGATACAATTGTGGCCCTCAAGAACTTAACATGTCACTGTCTTTCATTCTCATTTCTACTGTTTAATTCTATTGTAATTACCTTCATATCACGAGGATAGGGGCTTGTGATTAAAACCTGTAAATCAAGAAGAAAAAACACTCCCATCCGGCAAGACACTTCTGTCAAGCAGATTCAAAATAAGGTAAGAGCCAAAAGAAAATAGTAATTCATTATTATTATTAGCACCGCGTCTTACTACCCATTCGGGTTATACGCACTTACGCTAATGTGTAATGGTAGGGTGATAGTGAAATGAAATGAAGGACCTACAGTTTAACGTGGAATCCGAACCATGGTGGAGGCCTGGCATTCCCCACATTCACAAGATGTCTTGTCAGAGGTGAAGGAAGGGTTTGGAAATCAGATAAATCTGTGCCGGAACCGAGGATTGAACCCCGACCGCCAGCACAGTAGTAATTCATTGACAGCAGTAATGAACAAGGACTTATTTGATTTTAATTTAGAACTAAACATACAGTGTTAATGAACAGTTAACGAAGAGTCCACCAAATGGTCGCCGAAACATATAATAGAATTAAAATAATTTTATCAGCAATGAACCAAAATATGAACACAAAAAAAGTCCTTTAAACTCTAAAGCGTGTCTTATCTGACATTTATTTTTATTTGTTGAATGCTTGATTCTTAGAACGAGGGGATAAAAATGTTAGTTTCTTTAAAAATGCACTACATTTCTCTAGTTTCAATATAAACAAAGTGTTAATATTCAATTATTATAAAGCAATATATTGAGATAAAGTTACTAAAAAAACAGGGCTTTCAATGAATTTTATGACCAGAAAGTTGTTTTCTTACCTCGATTGCTTTGCCTATGAATACGGCTATGGTGCGTTGTTATGATAAGAATTCACCTGATCGTTGAGCTTCGGGTTCTAGCTCTAGGGTTCTTTGCTCCCTTTTTTTTATAAGATAAGAAATGAAAAACTATCTCGAGTTAACTTCCTAAATTTGGGTGGGCAGGAAGGTGAGTCAATGTTCGTGTTTTTATAGTCTTGATAGCAAAATATATTTTTATCCTAAATAAATTAAGCATTGTTTCAGTAGATACATGTTATTTAATTTCCTACATATGATGATTATAACAATAATAATTGAGTAAGGCATTTTATATTATTTTAAAAAGTTTCTCTTCAAATTACACGTGCTTATGACAAATATTCAAGAACTGTTTATATCAACATGTGAGTACAATTTAAATAAACTTATCTAGTTGTACAGAAATCATATATTATTATTATTATTATTATTATTATTTAACTCATAATTTTTTAATCTACTCTTTGATTCAGCATTACGACTCGAAAATTAGGCTAATATTAAAATAGATAACACACATAATAATTCCTAGGTTGAAATTTCAATAAGAAATAATTATAGGTTTTAGCAAGAATCAAAGGCGAGACCCCTAAATAAGTAAGACATATGCCCTACCAATAGGACAAAGCGTCGTCAAAAGGAAGGCAGATCTACTTTCCACATATATTTTTGACGTCAGCTGATGTTGATTGACTCAATATTCTATAACTCGTTGACGTCACACAGTGGGATTACAAAGCGAGATTACTTTTGATTATGTATGATGTCCAATGCAGATATTGAATAGGATCTTATATTCTAAAAATGAATAGATTTTTTATATAATTATTCCTGGAGGTTTAACCAACTAATTTTAATCATTTGATCTTTACATGATAGATTCTGCATAGAGGATGTGCCCAAATATTTCAGATTCCAAAATCTTACAACGAGGAAGCCGCAAATTTCAAAACCAATAATACATTTTGAAGCAAATTTCTATACTTCTTCCAAACTTATTTAAATTTTCTTCTTTTTGAAATAAAATAGTTATGTCAAGGTTTATCATGTAAAAGTTCAAATATTTTCAATAGCAAAGCCGTATTTTATGAAAATGTTTACCAACATTTTACAGAAATGATTTTTTTAAATCCTTTTTAATGAAAGCTTGTTTTTTAAAAATAATGTCGTGTTTGGTCTACATAAATCTGTTGCTCAGTTTATGGAAAGATTGACAGTACTAATATTTCGTTGCCCAGGGCAACCCGAATATACAGTAAAATATATCCTTTTATTGGAGTCTCTTTTCATTTCCCGATGAGATAAAGGGATGATGATAGTGAATATATGGTGACCTGGTGGTCTAGGGGTAAGGTGTCAGACTTCTATGCTGGCGGCCGGGTTCAATCCTCGGTCCCGGCAAAAATTTATCTGATTACCAAACCCTTCCTTCACCTCTGACAAGACAGCTTGTGAATGTGGGGAATGCCAGGCCTCCACCGTGGTTCGGATTCCACGTTAAACTGTAGGTCCTTCATTTCATCTCACAATCACCCTACCATTACACATTGGCGTAAGTGCGTATAACCCGAATGGGTAGTAAGACGCGGTGCTAATAATAATAATAATAATGATAGTGAATATAATGGTGTGAAGCCAATGAAGATTTTAACCTAGCTTAAGCCTAATCAACAAAACGTTGGTGACTATGGGAATTATTTCCCTTTCGAGAAAAATCCCCCTGTATCCGCCGGGAATCGAGCCCGGAAGCTATAGATAAGCAGCCAGGGCCCCTGTTCACTATACCACCAGACCAGTGATGCGTGTAGATTTTTGGAAACCCAATCTGGAATTTATAAATTATAAAGACTAAATTTGGAAGCTGTAATTGAAAAATTAACGTATGATACGTCAACTGTAAGGCTAACTTATTATTACGTATTAATTACTTGTTGGTAACGATTTAATCTTAGGAGAATGGCTTAGACGTTAAGAGAAAACGCACCTGTATTAATGCGGAGAAAAGGTTGGGAAACCAGAGCTATAAATTACACGCACAAAACCACCCACAATGCACTTGTGCCAAGATTCGACCCTCAGGCCACCCGTTACTCGCAACAGTCCGAGGCTGACGCCTTAGACCACGTTCCCACAGATCCGGGATTCTCCTTGTATATTGAGAAACTGTAGGTAATCCGTGGTTGGAGGGGTGGTATCTGACAATTAGGAAATAATAATAATAATAATAATAATAATAATAATACTTAGCACCGCGTTTTACTAACCGTTCGGGTTATATGCTTTAAGTACTAATTACTATAATGGATTAGGAATTGAGAAGGTTGAATTAGAGGAAGTGAACCCGCATTTGCGGGGAGGGAGAGTGAAAAACCATTTAGGAAAAACCACCCCCAGTTCACCCGACCGAGATTCGAACCTCGATCTACCCGTCCTCAGCAGTCGGGCTCAACACGACAAGCGCGTTAGCTCATTACGCCACCGAGGCGGGTATTAGGAAATAGTTATCATATCCATTCACCAAATCATATGATCCACAATACCATATCATAAGTAGATTTTTTTTAAATTATTAGCTTTTTCCACATTTTTAAACACGAACTTATGATAATAACCGTTTAGATGTTTCTTTTTTGTTGATGCAGCGTCTTCTGTTCACCTGAAAAAGTGCTTTTCAAACGAGAAATTCTAAAATTCGGAGTGCTCATCTGAAATCAAGATGGTAAATAAGCTTAAACAAGGGTGGTTGATGACGTCATACCAACAGTCTCGTTGTTCTGTTCTTGCAATGTTTACAAAATAAACACTTTTTATTTTGAAACAAATATTTTGTTTAGTTCTCTCTCACTTATAAAAAACATTATTTATTTTGGTGGCTAGTTATATCAAGATACCAATTTGAATATTATACTTTTTAATTTATTATTTCATATATTCAGATATTTCTTGTTGCCACAAAAACAAAAACATAATAGTATCGCTGCCCCCATCCCTCCCACCCATTATTTATAGGCCAATTTGACAAGATAGCCTAACAAAGGGGGTAAGAGCATTTAAAATAGTAAATTTCGTTGTGTTCATGGATTAATTGTAGACTAAAGTTAACAATGTTATGTAGATCAGTAGTTGTTAACCTTTTATTTCTTGCGGCCCCTAAATATCCTATAACATTTTCGTGCCCTCCTAGTTTTTATTTACATATTAATCATTAAGATTTATTCTAAAATGGTGGTTTTATTTACTGATTATATTAACAAAAAAAAAGAGAAATTAACATACCTAAATGTATTTAATGATTCCATTGTCTATTCTTATTGCAAATTGTATTACTTAATGCTATTCACGTGCATAAGTCGATTCGGAGTCGATTTCGTTGCTTCGTTTTAATATTTGTCATTGTGGAAAATTCCTTTGCATATAAATGAGTAGAAACAAAGGGTAGCAAATTTTGAATGGTGGTGGTAAACAGATGAGGATTATTTTTACGTTCTGTGATTTCAATTATCCATGCTTACTCTTTATTACCCCGGAAAATCGAGAGTCCACTATCTTACATAATTACGACCATCGAATTATTTCTTCCAAAAACATAAAATTTAATATAATTGACTTCAGTAATAAGGCAATTTACATTTTTAATTAATCTTTCAAGTCTTCACAAAAAAAAACCTTTCACGGCCCCTTGTTAAGACTGTTGTCTTAGAATGTGAGTTAAAACCTTGTTGCTAAATTTAACAACTAAACATTATAAGGATCAATAACTTTATTTAGAGCAATTAAAATAGTTATACATTATATATTTTCAAAAGCATGTAAGCATACATTAGTATGTACACATGTGTAATGTATTATGCTACGATATATGAATATACGTGTAGATATTTATTAAAAATAAATATCTTTTTATTATCATTAATAAACGTATGAACAAACATATTATAAGTATTACCCCTATGACATCAGCGAGCAGGAGATATATACCGACAGAGCGACCGCCATTGTGTAAGATAGTGACATTGTGGTAGAGGGTTTCAATATGGTCAGAACAACAAACATTTCGGCTGCTAATTTCAGTTTTAGACTGGAGCCACTACTTATTTATTCAATTAGTTCCTCTTTGTATCCTCACGAGGCTGAGTTGAGCCCGTTTCAGACTCACAGATCTACAGAAAGATCTGAAATGCCAGTGTTCGAACCCGGGACCTCTGTATCTGTATTTAGGAACTCTGACCACAGAGGCTGAGGTTATAAGTATTATTTGTATGTACTTTACATAGGATACATAAATTATAAGTATTATATACCTATATTTAATAAGATATTTAATAATATACATTTAGAATACACTATACAAATTTATTTGTATGTATATATTCATCCTACACCTTTAATCAAAAAACAAACAGGTGATCATTATTTGGGGGCTACGTCCCGAAATGCCGTCAACTAATATGGCGGCCAGGATACCCCGTGAAACATTCACGTATTGATCTCTCACGCCGAAACTATGTCCTTCTCGAGGCTCTTGTGATAAAGGGTGTCCTTAAAGTGGGAACAGAAAGACTACCTGAGTCTCGTAACACAGGTGTTTTATGAGGGGATAAGAGTTAATATAGGCTCTTAAAATATAATCATCATATTTATAGATAAAGCTTGAGGTAAATATAGAAAATGATGACCTTTTTCAATATTGTATATTAAAATAATTTTAGGATTTTTTTTAAAAGTTTTCAAACAAAATATACAAATTTTGCCCGGGAAATATATATGTAATAATTTGATTCTGTAGCTAATGTTTTACGTTGTAGACACTGGAAGGAATTAATAGAATTACTTCCAGGAGTGAGAATTAACAATATACATGAAACAGTTCTGCTAGTTTTTCCTTGAAATTTTTCAAGTAGTTACTGTTTTGTAAAAGCTATACTGTTTACTTTTTTTTTTAAAATCTTTCAGTAGTTTCTGTTTTGGAAAAGCTCCACTAGCTACTTACTTAAAATATCTCCGGTAGTTACTGTTTTTGAAATCTCGGCCAGCTACTGTCTTGAAGTATCTCCGGTAGTGGAATATCGCCCGCGTTATTGTTGTTGAATATCGCTAAAGATATTGTTTTGTAAAAGCTCTGCTGGTTACTTATTGAAAGGATCCACTAGTAGTGTTTTGGAGTGGTTCCACTGGTAACTGTCTTGAAGTAACTCCACTAATTCCTGTTTTAGAATATTACACTAACTACTTTTTTTTAGCACCGCGTTTGGCTAGCTGTTCAGTTTATATTCATACGCTCTTGAAGTAGTTCCACGAGCTACTGTTTTGAATAGCCTCGCTAGTTACTTTCTTTAGCACCGCGTTTTACTACCGGCCTAGGTTATACGCATCGCCAGTTACTATCTTGAAGTAGATTTAATTTTTTTAGTAGAGTCATGAAGTAAACCTTGGCACTTCAGAACACGTGACCACGGGCGCTTTCATGTTCAAGCTAGGGACCAACCTCGGTGGCGTAGTTGGCTAACGCGCTTGTCGTGTTGAGCTCGGCTGCTGAGAAAGGGGAGATCAAGGTTCGAATCTCGGTCGGGTGAACTGGGGTGGTTTTTCCTAAATAGTTTTCCACTCTCCCTCCACGCAAATGCGGGTTCACTTCCTCTAATTCAACCTTCCCAATTCCTAATCCATTAGCGTAATTAGTACTTAAAGCGTATAACCCGAACGGGTAGTAAGACGCGGTGCTAAATATTATTATTATGTTCAAGCTAGGGTCGTTCCCACAGCGCCTTACTATAAAACGTACTGCATTCACGTTGTGTCCTTCGGAATCCCTCACGCCGAGAGTAGTATCCATCCCTGTCCGATATCAGAAACCAATTAGTTTGTAGCGAGGGCGACGGGTCAGGATCGATCTTGTTCCATTTACCAGACAGCCAGCCTCGCCTTTCGACCAGACCGCCCCTGCTAGGGTTGAATTATACAGTGCCGGCGTGCACAACCAACTTTCCCTCGCAATTTGTTCGTGTAGCTTTTAAACTCTCGCCTTCCTTTTTATAAAGGGGGTGCGGAACTTAGAAAATTTCAACGTGGCTCTGAAATTTATCAACTTCGATTTCATTTCAATAGAAAAAAAAAATCTGTAATTCAAGAGTTATGAAGCTTCATCAATGAAAATATTGGTGTCTAAAATACACAATCGACCGGGATATGAACCCCAGCCTGTCAACAGCAAACTAAAATTTATCGAGCTTAGTTTTCAAAGTAACATGAACATTTTATCTTTTTTTGTTTTGTTTTTGTGCACCACATCTTACTACTTGACCGGTAAATCCAAATATTTGAACTGATGGTATAGGAAAGAATAAGGAAGGTTTAAATTAGATAAAATGTACTAAAGAGAGAAATAAATATTTTGAAAGAGAAATAATGATAAATAGAGATAAAACAAATATAGTGATAAGAGATAAATAGAACGAGAAAGAAATATAACTTGACAAAGAGAGAGATATAGAGAGTATAAGGTAGATAAATATAAAGAAAGGTGGGGAGAGAAAGAGAGATAGGAATAGAGAGAAAGCATACGATAAAAAAGCGTAAAGCAAATATATTATTATTATTATTATTATTAGCACCGCGTCTTACTACCCGTTCGGGTTATACGCACTTACGCTAATGTGTAATGGTAGGGTGATTGTGATATGAAATGAAGGACCTACAGTTTAACGTGGAATCCGAACCACGGTGGAGACCTGGCATTCCTCACATTCACAAGATGTCTTGTCAGAGGTGAAGGAAGGGTTTGGTAATCAGATAAATCTTTGCCGGGACCGAGGATTGAACCCCGGCCGCCAGCATAGAAGTCTGACACCTTACCCCTAGACCACCAGGTCACCGACAAGCAAATATAAAACTATAAATAGAATTGTAGAGAGAAATAAAGAGATAAACATATAAAAAGGATAAAGGGAAAGAAAGGTAAATAGAGATATACATAGAAAGAAACAAACATAGAGACAAAAAGTGAGAAAAAGAGAGAATTATAAAGAGAATTGGAGAGATAAATATAAATAAAGAAAGAAAGATATAGAGAAAATATTCACTCTTATATCACTTGGATATAACTAGAAACACGACTTCCCCACAACTGACACCTAAGACAGTATGACCTGATATGAGGGTGAATTTGATTAAGAAGAAAAATATCACATAATATTGGTTTTAATTCATTTAATTTGAGCATAGAGATTATCCGTGAGATAAAACAAAATCACTTTAAAAACTCTTTTCAATATTTGATATATGATTACATATAAAACAAATACGTCTATTTCCTAAAAATGTATCGCCTTGTAGATTTTGTCCTAAAATTATTGTCGTTTAATCCCATTTTGTTGTTAAATTCCTATAGGAATGTCCTGTAGATGTCTAGACTCGCGATTAATCCCATTTCATCGCCATACGAGAATAACTCCAGTTCGAAGGCGGGCTGAATGTGTTTCCCATTTTAAAGAAGAACAATTAAAAGCAAACTGATGACAAAACACAATTAGTGTGAACACAACCACACACCATGTACTTCTCCTTCTCTGTCTCCCTCTTCTTCTCTTTATCTCTTTCCCTTGTTGTTTATTACTATTTCTCTTTCACATGTACAGTACATCCACGCACGCGCGCACTTACACCAAAACACACTTTACACCTCTTGAATATAGATCGATGGAAATAGTTCCCCAGGAAAAGCTCAGAGAGCAGCTGCTGTATGTATTTTAAATACGTCATACATGATCATTATATTTAAATGCCTCCTTCCCTGATTATTGAATAGTTGGGAAAGCACTGTGACCTTGAAAGCTATTCATTGTCATACTAAAATAAATTTTAAAAAAAGCTTCTGAGGCCTAATAACTAATATTTTGATCAAGAGATTCATTTTGGTGACCTGGTGGTCTAGGGGTAAGGTGTCAGACTTTTATGCTTGGGGTCCGGGGTTCAATCCTCGTTCCTGGCAATGCTTTATCGGATTGCCAAACAATTCGCTCAGTTAATAAACTACGTGTATTAATCACAACTTGGGAATGTATGGAACGACAGGCATCCACCGTGGTTCGGATCTCACGTTAGACTGTAGGTCCTCCATTTCATCTCACAACCACCCAACCATTAAACATTAGCGTAAGGGCGTACAACCCGAACGGGTAGTAAGACGCGGTGCTAATTATGATGATAATAATAATAATAATAATAATAATAATAATAATAATAATAATAATAATAATAATAATAATTTTCTTTATTATAGTACTGGCCAACAGTCGTAAGACCTATAATAGGTCAACACTGAAAGTACACAACATAGAGTTCCAGATTTACGGGTCCCTACGTTGTGCGTCAATTATGAAGTTTCGGACTTACGGATCCCTGTCTTGGGTCACAATTGATGAGATATTACCGTTTAATTAGCTGATAATTGGCCCGTGGTAGAGCACTAATTGAAGCGGTACGGTGTTTTTTATGTTGTGAGATAATTGGTATTTATAGCCCCGTGATCGAGCGCCAATTAAAGAGTTTATTGATGTTTAGACTATTGTATTAATTAATACACACGTTTTATGTTGACATGTTTTTATTTCTAAATCTCGGTTTATTTCAAGAGAAAATAGATCATGTCGTCGGCGAACTATTTACGCGACCTATAGTACGATCGTAGGGATCGCGGACAGGAGCTCAAGTTCCGAGTAGTTCAAGGACTGGACTCCAAGTGATAGTGCCCTTACATTGCACCATTCTTTGTATATATCCATTACTCATGGAAGCTTCGAGAAGGTCGTGTTATAAAAAAATTAAAATACAAGACAAAAACATCTCGGTTTTACTAGGAGCTTCGAGAGCCGGAAACTGACTCAAGTCACTTTTTAAATATCTATTCGATCATTCGAGAAGAGGAAGTTATTACTTAAAAATCTTATATTGTCAACTTGACTTTACTAACGTCACGTGCGTGACGTCACTTACAGTAGCGTGTACCTTCTTGGAAGAAAAAGTGTTTCAAGCGCCATGTAATAGATTATAATTTAAATGAAATAAGATACGTTTATAAAATTAGGACGATATTATTATCAATGCTCTCACATATTCTTTAGGGACAAATCAATAACATTACAACAAGTACCATACAGATACATATATTCACACGAGAAAATAAGCTAAACAAAAATGGCTACATAATGTTATATAATGATGAATAGTTACAGAAAAAATTATAGTAATCAAAAATGAAAAGAATAAAAAATAGCCATAGTAACAAATAACTAAAGAGTGGTTAAAAGCAGTAAATATATGCCAAAAAATAATTTTAAATATTATAGGCAGAACCTCTACATGATAAATTATTGATATGGGTGTTTCCTTAAATAACTGTCTGAGTTTAGTTTTTATTTTATGATAGAAGTCGAATTCGACAAATCTAGGATTTACGCTATGGATAAAACGACCTATAGGGCTTACCTTATAAGAGCTATTGAGAAAAAACTAATATTGGATTACGAGAAGGCCGAGAAGGGATATGAACGCCTACATGATCAAGGGCAAATTTGCAATAAATTTTGCTATTGATAATATTAGCCATAAAAAAGCCATTAATATAAAGTTTATGCGAGAAGGGATTTTGGAGCCCAAAGAGGTTTCATATTCCGTCATAATCATAATAAATCCGGTTATTAAAGAATTTATCATAGCACGCAGCGAACAAATTTTCTTTGAACGTTTTCCAACCTTAAGAGAGTCAGTCAAGGTAATGGAATTCCAAGCAACAATAGCATATTATAACTTAGATCTAAACGGGCCGTAATACAGACATAAAAATCAGTAAACTTTCTTAAATGATGAAGTAATAAATTTAATAGGTCCAAGTAATTACAATGACTAGGAAATTACATGATCAACATGATAGTGGAAAAAAGTTTGTTATCCAGGGGACACCAAGATCATTAATAAAAGTGTACGAACTATGTCATCACTGCCCAATTTATAAGTAAAAAAGAAAGGATTAGTTTTCCTAGTAAAAGATATAGATTTGGTCTTTGATTTATTAATAACATTCCATTTTCAAAAGATCATTGTAGAATATCATTTACGTAATTTTGTAGCTCTATACAATCTGCAATAGATTTGATAGTTTTAAATAATCTTACATCATCAGCAAAGAGTAAATAACTAGATGAGTTCAAATACTTACCAATTTCATCAATAAATACATTAAAGAGAAGAGGACCTAAATTAGGACCCTGTGGTATGCCACAGGGGGGCTAAAAATGTATTTGAGACGTGTGAATCAATTTTAATAATGAATGATCTTTCATGAAAATAACTGCTGAACCAATTTACATATGATTGAGAAAGGTCGTAATTACCAAGTTTAGAGAGAATAAAATTATGCTGACATAAGTCAAATGCCTTACTTTGGTCAAAATAATTAGCATCAACCTGACCTTGGGTAGAGACTTGAGGGGCAACATGCCCAAGAAATTCTACTAAATTAGTGACAGTAGATTTATTTTTTATAAAGCCATGTTGATTATCTGAAAGTTTATTTTTAGGGTGGTGGAAATTATGCTCATGTATAATTTTCTCAAACTTTGGAGGAAGTGTTTAAGAGGGAAAATGGTATATAATTGCAAGTATTTGTTTTGTCCCTTTTTTATAAATAGGTATGACAACAGATTGTTTCCATGTAAGAGGAAAAGTTTCATTTGATAGGCTAATGTTAAAGATATAGGCTAACAAAGGGCTGAAAATGCTGGCACAGCCTTTAACAATAAACTTGGAATTTCATCTGTCCCGGCACATCTAGAAGAAGTCATTTTTTTTTATAGCACTAGCAACATCCAAGGGTGTGATGTGGCAAGGATACAAGGACGCACTAGTTTCAATAACGGGGCAGGGTAAGACAGGAAGGGCTGAATTATAAACGGAATGAAAGTAGCTCCCAAATTCAATAGCAATTAATATAGATCCCCTATAAATCCTGCCATTAATTTCAAGGTTAGACGGAGAAACTTTATTCACACGATTGTTTTCAACAAATTTCCAAAATTCCTTGGTTCTGCTTTTAATACTATTCTCTATTGAGTTCATCCAATTTGCTCTGTCTATAATCGATGTAGTTTTAACTAATTTACGAAAGTGAGAAAAATGTGAATAGAGTACACTATTATTTGCTAGTTTAAACTTTTTGAATTTTTTTTTTCCTAATATATTATTTAAGAGTATAAGAAAACCAATTCGAATATTTAGAGTAGGTGAATCAGCATTTGCTTGGAAGGTGAGGGTAAAACAGTTTAAGTAAAAACACGCTCAGTACATTCGACTGGGATTCGAACCCTGAACTTCATGTCATCGGTAGTACAGTCTATTGCGAGAGTGACGCTATAGAACATCCAACAACCGACGTGGGCAGTTTTGGAGTAGGCTACTAATTAATTACTTTGTGGATCCTTATTGACTATTATTTTAATTTTTATTAGCACCTCCTCTTACTGCTGTTCAGGCCATACGTTTATGTTCTAATTATAAGAAATGGCTAGGGATTAGGAAGGCTGAATATAGAGAAAATGTGCCCACATTTGTGTGGAGAGAGTGGGAAACAATATACGGAAAACCAAACTCATTACACTTGACCGGGATAAAACCATGATCTCCCAGTCATAACAATTTGTTTACTGTTGAATTTAAATGATATTAACAAATTTATAAATTATTGAGCTTATAATTTTTTCCAAACGCTTTTAATTTCATACTTTCAACGGTGGGATGTACACATCTACATACTGTATAATTAATATTAATAGATATATTCATGGACAGGTTACATAAGCTAATAAAATAGGAGTTGGTGGTTCTAATAAAAAATATTAAGCCTTAAGCTTAGTACGAACACGGAAACATTTTATGAAAACATTGTTTTTAAACATACACAATTAATGTTGCTCTTGTTTCTGAAATATTTGCTAGTTTTTTATAAATAGTTTGGTATATGTTTGCAAACTGTTTGAAACGTATTTGCCTGTTTTCTTTGCGTTTCCCAAAGAGGAAACCAAATATATCGTCATATGTTTTAAATAGGTTACAAGAAACAAAGTTAACGTGTTTGAAGGCGTTTGAAGATATCGACAACAAATAACGTGAGTTAGCCTGATTCTTCTGCTCACGAAGAGCACATCAATTCCTTATGTTCCTGTTATTTTCTAGTTTTTCATGTCTTGGACAGCTGAACAAACTTTTAATCTGATATTATTATACTACTACAAAGCCACATGACTGACTCACTCACTGACATTAATGTTTCCCACTTCCAAATGAGATAGAAAATTGAAATTTGGCAAACTTATAGCTTTTAGCCTGTAACCGACGGGAAAATTCCAAAAAGTAAAAAAAAAAAATTCTTAACCCCCCAAAAAAATTCAAAATGACGAAGCAACTTTAAAATCTTTGCGGACCTTTCTTTGGAGGTCTCTTGTGGTTAAACAGGAATACCTATAAAAAACGTTTCTGGACTAACATTAGTTTACAACCACTTGCAAAGAAAACCCATAGAGGATTTGGGGGTGTAGCCCCAACGAGAAAAGTGAGTAAGTACTCTATAATAACACAATGTTGTGGTATGTGACATACAATGACTTAAAAATTCGCTTCCAATTACAAAATGTTTCATAGGAAAGCGATGAAAAGTTTTCAGTTAGTGATAATTAAATTGAAAAAATTTAAAGGTCCTTAGTATGAACCAATATGACTAACAAACTAGCTTAATTCTAGAAAAGACAAAACACTCGGCCAATGAGCTGTAGATTCGCCATTTTTAAAGAGGGAAGTACCCTATTTCACCAATGACAAATTTTTCAGACTTTCAGTTAATAGAACCCGCTACCTCAAAATCAGCGGGAAGACTGAGCTAAGTTGATGGATACCTATTTGAATACTCACAAGATTGTATTATTATTATTATTATTATTTAGCGACGCATCCTACTACCCGTTC
Organism: Timema cristinae; assembly: GCA_039000515.1. Lineage (NCBI taxonomy): Eukaryota > Metazoa > Arthropoda > Insecta > Phasmatodea > Timematidae > Timema > Timema cristinae. The sequence continues at coordinate 30,198,005 of JBCFYV010000003.1, read as the reverse complement.
GGGTTATACGCTTTAAGTACTAATTACGCTAATGGATTAGGAATTGGGAAGGTTGAATTAAAGGAAGTGAATCCGCATTTGCGTGGAGGGAGAGTGGAAAACGATTTTAGGAAAAACCACCCCCCAGTTCACCCGAACGAGATTCGAACCTTGATCTCCCCGTCCTCGGCAGTCGAGCTCAACACGACTAGCGCGTCAGCCAACTACGCCACCGAGGCGGGTACTCACAAGATGACATGTTTAGAAGTATGTTTGCAATGAATTAAATTTCTTCGAAATCCATGGGGCTATACGAGATTCTTAAGGACAAGAATGTAGGAAAAATTAATAAAAAAAGATTTGCATTTTACTAACACAAATACCAAAGATTTCTTACTCTCTTTTAAACATTATATGAACTAATTATTTTATAAAAAGTAAATTTATTAGAATTAATACATAATATTATTATAATAATTTCATTAGTGGCTGAGTGGTCTGAGGCGTTAGACTCTAATTATACTTGTTTGCTCTCCACGGGAAGATTGCAGTTCAAATACAAGACGCGTTCACTGGAGAGTGGGGTGATTTGTTAAGTGGAATTTTCTCTATAGTTTTTCCGATATAACTCAACACTAACACAGGAGCATTACTTTGTCCTCATCCCAACCAATTAGTAACCATTGTGTTAAACTGTAAGTACATAAATAATGATGTGATCACATTTAGCTTGTATAGTTTTAACTATCACTAGAACCCACGTCAGTGGCTGATTGCCTAGAGCGTTTCTCTGGTGTTAAACTGGTCTGCTACTGATAACGGGGAGAATGGGGTTCAAATCTTGGTCTAGTCTATTGAGGGTGGTTTTCTTAGATGGTTTCCTTCTCTCTTTCCACTCAAGTGGGGATAGATTACCACTAAAATGATTCCTTCCTCATCCTTACCCCGTTATAATTATTATCATATATGAACAGGGGATAAAAAAAACACAAACATGTTATTAATTACTAATTCCTTGGCTTCACGACTATTTATACTTGTGCAGAGCGTCTTAACTACCCATACGGACTGTCTTAATATCTAAACACTTGAATAGGAATAATGAGATTAGAATATAGAAGAAATGTACCGACATTTGCGTGAAGTAAACGTGAGGCACAATTCAGGCTTGAGCCATGTGACCACCAGTATGCCATTCCCATGCTATTACTTGGTATCAAAAAAATTATCAATACGTTGGTAAAGAAAAGCACATTAAAATGCACCAATAAGCAAAGCACTCACCAGATTAAATAGAATTCTGTCACCATATTAGTGGTAATAACTGAGATAAGAAGTAAAAACAGCTTAAAGACAAATAGTTTACTGTAAAAGTTTTGGCTGCAAATAGTGACTACAACTCAACATGGTCTTGTAGGTCTATGACTTGCATTGCTCATTGGGGGCTTCACCCCAAACACCCGATGAGTTTTATTTGCAAGTGGATGTAAACTAATGTAATTCCACGGCAGTTTTTTATTGGTCTTGCTGTTTAGCCACAAGAGACTTCCAAAGAAAGATCCACACTGACTTTAAAGTTGCTCCACAATTTTGAATATTTTTTGGGGTTTAAAAATTAAAATGTTTAACTTTTTAGAATTTTCTCTTCGGTTACAGGCTATAAGCTATAATTTTACCAAATTTCAGGTTTCTAGCTCATCTGGAAGTGGGTAAACATTAATGTCAGTGAGTCTGCAATGTGGCTTTATAGTAGTATAATAATAAAATTGGCAACTGGATACACAAGAGTATATCTGGTAACTTTTATTAACTTTCACTTAGCTATACTCTTACTGTAGAATGTGTAAGAGGGAGAAGGGGGTGAAGGGGATTTCCATAAACCTTAAACGTTTGCTTTAACCTCTACTGGGCACGCTAATCCTTGGGCGTTGGCCCTTTAACAATCGTCAACACGCGAATGAAATTTACAAATCAATGCACTAGATGGGCTCTTAAAATACATTAAAAATATTTTGTATACTGGTATATAATTTCCTCCACTCCCCATAATGATGAGTTACGTACCTTATACTCATCACAATATATTTTAGGATGAGCAAATATCGCAGGTTATGCTGGGCAGGATATGCAGAGCGAATGTAAGATCTAGAACCGTTCTCAGGGTATTGACTGGTAAATACAATAGAAAGAGACCATTGTGAAGACATAGACGCAGATGGGAGGTTAACAATAGAATGGACCCGAAAATAAAAAGGGTTTAATGAGGTGGACTGGATAGAACTAGCTCAAGATAGGGATAGGTGGCGTACTTTTATAAGTATGGCAATTGACTTATGAGTACCTAATACCTCAGAGTAAGTAATTGTCTAATCTAGCAATGAATGTATTATAAATTATTTTACTTTTGATTTAAATAGCGTCGGCAAAAAATCGGAATAAGCATCAATACACATAAGTTCTTAAAATTAATCAAATAATATACACAAATCTAGAAAATCTAAGACCCTTGATGGGACGTGAAGCAGAAGGGTCATTTGAACGGTGTCAATTCAGCCTCATGAGGGCAAATAAGGAGCGACTTGAAATAAATATAGCGGCTCTGATCTAGGAAACGGAGCCTATAGGCGGCCGCCTCGATCAGGGGGAAATTGTCAATCTCTGTTGGGTCACATGGTATAAAATTCAATTGTCTGTGTTGTTTTCTGGAACAACTTCCTTATTCTGTCCAAGCGTATACTTCCTCTCATTCATCATCAACAACCAGCATTGGTCTTGTGATTAAGGAAGAGAGGAAATATAACAACGATTTTTTTTTTATCTTAAGTTAAATAGGAAAGATCGCTGTTATATCTTCAATAACTTAAAAATTTTCTAATGCGCGCTTATCAATTATTACTATATTTGTTAGAAGGAGGCTAAATCAAGAGCCCTTTTTCATCCAGCTTGTTCTTATAGCTCCGACAATATAATAGCTTGGTCTTATAGTTCTGACAATATAATAGCTTGGTCTTAAGCTCCGACAATATAATAGCTTGGTCTTATAGTTCTGACAATATAATAGCTTGGTCTTAAGCTGCTTACGCGACATATAATATGATTATATGCTTGGTCTTATAGTTACTACAATATAATAGCTTGGTCTTATAGCTCCGACAATATAATAGCTTGGTCTTAAGCTCCGACAATATAATAACTTGGTCTTATACCTTCGACAATGTAATAGCTTGTCTTAGGATCCAACAATATACTTTAAAATACTTAGAAAAGAAGCTAATAATTAATTTTAAAACATCTGGTTTATAAAACTCAAATTGTAGGGCTGTTAAGGAAAAAGATCCTTGTTTGAATCCTTCAATTTTATTTTGTGAGCCGTATTTTGAAATAGCGAGTCGTAAAATTAAATATAGCTTTAGAGCAAAACGTATGCGCAGCAATTTATCGCTTACCGAGGTTGGACCTCTTAACTGCTATGTTGACCACATAACAGCCTATATACTCGGAAGTTGACACTATCTTCTCCAACATATAACGTCCACAGGCAGACGCCGTGGAGTTTTTTGAGGAGATAAGTTTATTAAAGTCTTATTTTGTGTGTATACTATACATTTATTCCCACCCGGGCTATACACATATAATGGATTAGGGAATAGGAAGGTAGAATTTAAGTATAATGTATCCACATTTGAAAGGATGAGAGGTGAAAACCCTTTAGGAAAAAAAATCGCAAATCATACACTTAAATGATATTTGAAACTTAACCTTCTCGACCACGTCGAACCAGACCAGGAAATGTTGACGCCTTAGTCCACGTGCCCATCTATGCAGGTTAGTTGATTATTTAATCGGCAGTGATACTATAGTCAAAAGTAACATTTTGTTTTTTTCCATGTTTCAGTAGCCGTTCTGGTTTTACGCATTCATTAATTACACTAATGGAATAGGAACGAGGAAGGTATAGTTTGAGATTTAAAAAATCTCCACATTTGCGTGGATGAGATTTTGACACTATTTAGAGGATAAAAAAAACCATTACACCTAGCTGCGATTCGAACCCTGTTCTACCATCTTTATCAATATAAACAAACAGAAGGGTGGGCGTTAGATCATGTGACAATCGATGTTATTTAGACGTGATCACTACTAAATATAGCTCTAGTAAACTTTTAATCTTTCAGATCATTCAGAATCTTTCAGATTGTTCGTCAAGACTACGGTATTTATCCAAAATATATTCTAATACTGAGCCACCTTGGTAGTCAAATTGTTTAAGGCATCACTCTTAAAATAAACTCTACTTCCGATGATGGGATTTTGAACTTTAAATTACAGTCGGGTGCACGAGGGATTTTTTTCCCTAAAAGGTTTCTCGGACTCCCTATACGTAAATTTAGGTACATTTCCTATACATTCAACCTTCCCATCCCCTACACATCAAAATAATTATTGATTGGTCCATTTGCGTCTTGCCAGAATGGGTAGTATGACATGATGACAAAAAAAAAATTGTTAAATGTTGTGCACGCCTGAAATTACGTTTGTAAACTCATAACATCGTATTGACTTATATTCAAGGAAAGCAACACTTAACTATAGTATGACCCACTTCGGTGGCCGCATGGTCTAAGGCGTCACTCTCACAACAGAATATACTTCCGATGACCGGGGTATTGGTTCTGAGAGGTATTCTTCCCAAAACGGTTTTCCACTTTCTTTCCACGCAAATGGGGGTAAACTTTATCAAAATTTAATTTCCTAATCCCTATCTCATTAGAGTAATTAGTATATATGCGCATAGCCCAAACGGTCAGTAAGACGTTGTGCTAAAAAAAAAAAAACTCTAGTACACAGTATTATAACGTAATGTAAATTTAAAGAAGGTTTTCTATTTAAAATAGTAACGCAAGGTTTTTAGCAAGAAATTCAGACTAAGTATTGTCAATGTCTTATAATTTAGTTTTTATTTAAGATTGGTTTGGCTTACCTCTCTATCAATGATTTCATTTAATCTAACTTAGTAACGTTCACGTAAACGCTATTAACTTTTCACTTTATTTGAAGTTTCCTCTGATTATTTTTGTTATAAAGTTCACGTCTTGAACATTACTTACCTAACAAAAATAAACTTTCCAGTGAAAGTTTGGTTACGTTTTAGTTAATTAGCTTTGTCTGCAAGGCCATGAGTATAGTTAAATTTTTTCCCTTATTTTTAAAAAACTAATAACTTTACTACTCTCTTTTTACTATCGTGTTTGAAATATATATATAGCTCTAATAATATCCAGTCTCAACTTTATTTATGAATATCTATTAAATGAGATTAATTATAATTAGTGAATCATTTTAAAACAATATGAGCAAATTAATCCAATTTTATTTCTATTTTTTCTTTCAAGAAGTTTTTCTAAATTTTAAAAACTCAACTCCCAAATTAAAATGGACACAAAACCACTAATATCTTAAATTAAAACTAACCATTTCATCCCGGGCCTGAGTTCGTACTTATTAACAAAACAGTCACTCCTTCGGTGGTCAAACGAACAGAACAGAACAGAAGGTGACAGGGAAATCGTGGCTTGAATCACGATCGAGCGTCATGGGGATATTTAAAATAAATTCTTCCCAATGTCTTTCCACGTAAATGCAGATACATTCCTTCTAAATTATACCTTCCTCATTCCTAACCATTAATTTATCCATGTGGATAGATCAAATTGTATTAAAATTTGGTCCACAAAAAAAAATCACTTGCAGAAGGGTCCAAAAGGTTTTATTTTAGTCAATTCACTGTGTCGTATTTGATGATAAGGTCCCGGTTTGAATCCCCACCTAATGCATTCAAGTGATGTTACCCAAGTGATTTTCTCTGAGGTTATCCCTTCCTAACTTCAAGGAAATTGTAGGTGAAATTTACTTAGGAATTAACACTCATCATAACCTATTTTTATAAGTTACCAACTATTCTCATTTAAATAAATATAAATAATGCTTCAAATTATTAAATAGTTCCTCATGTATATATTTTAAAATAATTAATTATTAGACTACTTTAAAAGGATTTTTACCTTTAAAACAAGTATAACATGTTATTTTTAATTTAAAATAGTTCCCATAAAACAGGCGAAGAAAAGTTTAAGAGCCATTTTCTAAAAACTAGAAAATTTGCAAAAAATCAGTCAACAGTAAATCAATTTTAATCCGAAAAACCATTATACAGTTATTTTCTTGTTAAAACTCCCCAGAAATCCAATTTGAACAAAGTAACTAAAGTTATTTTTCCGAAAATGTAAAATTTTCAAATATTATTCATCAGAAAGCTACCCTTAATTTTAGAACTTGAATCAAATTATGCTTTTGTTCTGAGGTATGATTATATAACATTTAAATATAAAATTTTAATGAAATCCATCAAACCCGGGTAAATACAGACATACAGTTTGGAGGCAAAATATAATCTCAAAATCAAAAAATTTCCCAAATATATTGCTTTTATTTTATGATAAAATAAAATGGTGAGTTCTACTTTCATAAACTCGTATAGTGAATAATGTGTGATTTAATTTTTAATTAATTTACTAAGTGAAGTAGGTTCTGTTTTGACTTGAGCATTTGGCATGCTGTCTGTATCTTTATATGTTCTCATATTTGTTAATGCAATGACAGATTTTAACGAAATTTTGCAAGGATATTTTTTTGAGTTTCAGATAAAAAACATGTGCATATAGTTTTCAAATCTAGATATTCATTTCAATATAACTGCTAAGCATATAACCGGAATGGGTAGTAAGATGTGGAGCTAATATATATGGCTTCTGCTTAGAAGGTTTCTCGTTTAATACCTCATATCAAGGAATTTGAATTTAACATTTTAATCAATCGATCGAGTACCAAGGACGTAAAATTTTTTATATGTTGGTTTATATTGGGAAACTAACGTCTTGAACCACGTGAACTGCAATTATTATTTATAAATATATGATGGGGTAGAACCAATTAGACGATCTATGGTGAGGAAAGTGATGGACAACGTGTTGAGGTTGGTCTAACGTCCGGTGGAGCTCATTTGATTGATATAATCTTCAAAAAGAGGAAAAGTGTAGAATAAAATTTTTGTTTTTATTTATCTAGTTAATATTTACTTTTTAATTAAATTGTTAATTTTTAAGTTACTAATCATCTAATTGTTTTGGCCCCATCCTGTATAATGTGCTATTGAATATAGTATCAGTGTTTTTTCTGTACAACCTAATCACTAAGAAAAACTTTTACTTTTTTACATCCATTACTGTATCCATCCTATGGCCTAGCTCAATTTTTTATTCAAGCCATATATTTTATACTACCTGCTAGGCCTAACATAGCTTCATATAATACCATATATACCATTATATACCAATGATAAATTTTTCAGCTTTGACGGGGATTGAACCCCGACCCTTTAGTTCAGTAGACAAACACGTAACTGATTGAGCTAAGGTATCGGATACCATGAAAAACTATCAACTTCAAAACAAAGGATAAATCATAGGATTTATTTAAACTTGAAATCCTAAGATAAATCTTACGACTGTAGTAATGATAAGAATATATAATAATTCTTATCATAATGAACCTAGCATTGTTCGAATGGAGAGAGCAAGATCTACTCTTCACAGAACTACTAGTTGTTATTATTATTATTAGCACCGCGTCTTACTACCCGTTCGGGTTATACACACTTACGCTAATGAGTAATGGTAGGGTGATTGTGAGATGAAATGGAGGACTTACAGTTTAACGTGTAATCCGAACCACGTTGGAGGCCTAGCATTCCCCACATTCACAAGATGTCTTGTCAGAGGTGAAAGAAGGGTTTGGTAATCAGATAAATCTGTGCCGGGACCGAGGATTGAACCCCGGACCCCAGCACAAAAGTCCGACACCTTACCCCAGGACCACCAGGTCACCTAGTTGCTATTACTTATTCATATATCTGAATATTATATTTGGCTTTGTTCTCAATTATCATTTACCACATTCTGCGTGTGGCTGTACTGTACATGTGGATGATCCCCCTGAAGTGAACTAGACCAGATTGTTTCAGTTCTAAACTTGACATTACCAAGTTAGTCAGATTATTGGTGATGTCAGATACCAAATAAGCCACAGCACTCGATGACCTCACACTGTTAAAGCGAGTTAACTCTGCTAATGCGGGATTAATTAGAGGGCATATTGCATTTTCGTACACTCAACTAACCACGTGATGTGTGACGCACAGATTGGGAATCATGAATTGGTAAACCATTCACTTGGCATTAATTTATGTGCCTCAATTAGCAGTTCAGTTCTAGAGTTATTCCATCACATTTAACCACATTTCTAAAAAATATCTAGTGTAAATATTTGAATTATAAATTCAATAGTATTTTGTCTATTGATAAATTAACATAATTTATAGGAGTTTTTATATAAATGACACTACATGACATTTTATGACGTTACCTATATATTTCTTCATGTATTTATAGGCCTACCACTTTTTACAAATGGCATTAATTTTATCAACTGTAAGTAAAGTAATAATTTTGGTCAATGTTGCTTAATCTATATTTATTTTTTCGTATCTTTTAAAAGGTTCTTTCTATGGTGATTTGGCTATATACAGCGTGTTTTTATAAGTTTCAGGCTCTTTATCTCGTAAGATATGTAATATACGAGAAATATTCTCGAACAAAAGTTGTGTGGTTTCAAGGGTGAAAGAGGACAGTACTATTCATTTTTGATTTGGTATAATTTTTCAAGGTTAATCAAAGGTAATCTTTTTTTTAAATTTAAACCTGTATTAATTTTAGTAGAATCCGGGTCCACGCAAACAAAAGTTTGTGTGAAACATTTTTTATTTAATACCTATTTTGAAAAATAACTGACAAGATATCAATACATTATTACATTATTTGATTTACTATTAAACAGTATTAATTTACGTTATTATTGTTTTATTATCACATAACATGATCAAACATACAAAAAAAACAATAATTGATAAAAATGATCTCCATTATCTTCCATGCAATAGTAAAGTATATCTACGCATGCACGTTGACATTTTGAAAAAATCTAGGAATATTTATTCAAGCTGTGGTAATATTTTTACTATCGTGTTAGACATAGTTTTATAAACAATAGACTGTGAACAAATTATGGATGTGATCCCCAAAGGGCTTCTGAAAGATAAAGGGTGGCTGAAGGCTTTGACTTGGTCGTTCACCTCTGAGCCACATCCCCTTCTGATATGGTGTTGTTTTTACAATCCCACTGAAATTTCTATTTATTCAAAATTCAAATTTTTGGGATCATAGCTGGGAGGAGTATTGGTTTATGAGTTCAAATAGCTTTGGTCTCCTTCAGAGGATAAATTATGGTTATAAATTATATCTTTAACTGTTTGTTCTTATCGTGAAGAAGATTGTCCTATGGAGGATGGGATAGTTCAAGTGGAGAGGAGTACAATTGTTATAATTTAAACGAAGAATTTGAAGGTTGTATCTCCTAACATCAGTATTGATGAGGCTAAGTACTTATCAATGGTAGAGTTCCCTTTTACCCCGATATTATGTCCAGTGTGCCCTCAAATTGATGGCAATTTAGGAGTTGGGAAATAACCACAAAAAAGATTAAACCAAGATACAAATGTGCGAAATGTAAAAACTATCGTATAGACAGAAGGCACACTGTTGAAGCTCATTACTTGAAATTTAAAGTAATCATACCAAATATTGAGAAGAAATGTAAGTGTGAAATTAGCGTTAATAAGCTTTTCAACACAAAGAGGGGTATCAATTCAAGAAATATCAGTGCATCTAACCATAAGAAATAAGAAGATAGATTTGCCTCTATGGAGATAAAGGTAGGTGGCAGCCCATCTTGCTGGTCATATGATGAGTTGAAACAACTAGATATCTAATCGAAGAGGTTAAGAGGATCTAAAAACTTAAATAGAAATATGGCCAAATACCTTACTTCCAAAATGGTTAAACAGATAGTGGAGAGTTGTATATAACTACCAAAAAATTAAAGAACAACGGACGTAGACATCTTGTGAATGTGGGGAATGCCAGGCCTCCACCGTGGTTCGGATTCCACGTTAAACTGTAGGTCCTCCATTTCATCTCACGATCACCCTACCATTACACATTAGCGTAAGTGCGTATAACCCGAACGGGTAGTAAGACGCGGTGCTAATAATAATAATAACAACGGACGTATGTCTGTGTAGATGACTATCTTGAAGATTCGGACGTGGTTAGTTGCCAGAAACAAGATGGAGAATTTATATGATCCATCCTGGAAACTGTAGATTACCAATACTATGTCCGGATAAATCTATATTCTGATCGTATTGATGTAAATGGATTATTATGGCTCATCTTGAAGAAATAATAAGGAACATTTAATAAAAATAATTGAAAATGAGATACCATTAAGTTTGGTACAGAAAAATTTGGAATATGAAGGAGATATTCAATACAATGGTACTCACTCCTCAAGAAAGATTTAATATAGATGTAGTTCCTATTATAGAGAATGAAATAAGAGAATCTAAAGTTCCTGGATTGGTGAAAAATTATACAGGCTCTAGTCAGGTATAAAAACTCGGAGTGCTAGAAGTTATTATTGAGCCTGAACCCATGTATATAGCAAGAACTGACCTTGAAATAGAGAAGGGTTTAACCGAGAAGAATGAAATAGAGGAGCGGAATTTGATTATAGAGTATGGAGAACATCTTGAATGATAGACGACTTATAGACCTTTCTGTTAAAGTTTCATGCAGTTCATCATCCAACAGAACTAGGATATGATTATGAGGTTAGGATAGATACAATGATAACTACATTTACTGAATTTTAAAAAGTGCCCTAAATCTTGCATGAACAACTAAAGGGACTAGAATAACACCAGTAAGTGTGGGAGATCCATCAGTACAGTGAAAAGGGTGGTTTAATATAGAGCAGTGGAGGAACCTTTTATTAAATGCCCTTAAAAGTTAGCAGAGTTAGTGGTTGAAGAAAGAATGGAATAAATTGTGGATCCATAAAGGCCTAGTGATGAATATATTATCCACTTCAATGGTTGACTGGTCTAAAGCATCACTCTCGTGATGATGATGATGATGATGATGATGATGATGATGATGATGATGATGATGGGGAGATAGAGGCTTGAATCCCGATCGGGTATACTGAGGGTGGTATTTCCTAAATGGTTTTCCACTTTCATTCCATGCTGATTGCGGCTAGATTACCTCTAAATTAGTTATTTCCTAATACTTACCCCCATTGAGTAATTTTCATATTTTCGTATAACCTGAACCGGTAGTAATACACGGTGATGAAAATTAAATTAAATTAATGAGTATTATTGCCAGGTTTACCAAGAACTCTGGGGTTTAGATGGACACGCTGAGTTAGATAATACTTTCACTTATTTGGGAGGTCTAATTCCTTTTAGTTATACCTCGAATAGCGTTAAAATTTAAAAGTTAGTAGTCCTACTCAAAATAACGTAAGGCTAAAGACTTTTTTTTTTCACTCTCTTATAACCTGTTTATTTGTATTTGTATCAGTTACCAATAATTGTTGATTAAAACGACTGTCTGCCTACTCTCTCCCTCTTGACTATCCAATTAGTTCACTCGAGGGATGATGGTGAAATAACCGAAAACATTGTTTGTAAAGGTTGAAATAAATAATCTAGCTGGCGGCGTGCCACGGGATAGAACGAGATGCAACTTGTCATACAGTTGTGTATTGTGGACGAGTCTACATCTAACAAAAGCAATGAAGGACTCCATTAAATACGAGATAGTCAGTGTGCTGTACGAGACAGACTGTTTGTTATACGTACACTATTGTTTTGGAAAAACAATATCAACTTTTAGAATAATATCCATCATAAAAAATATATATATTCATAATGTAGTCTCCGAAGAAATAGCAGTTATTACTGTATTCCTCTTATACCTTTTTAAATAATGATGTATTATTATTATTATTATTATTATTATTATTATTAGCACCGCGTCTTACTACCCGTTCGGGTTATACGCACTTACGCTAATGTGTAATGGTAGGGTGATTGTGAGATGAAATGAAGGACCTACAGTTTAACGTGGAATCCGAACCACTGTGGAGGCCTGGCATTCCCCACATTCACAAGATGTCTTGTCAGAGGTGAAGGAAGGATTTGGAAATCAGATAAATCTGTGCCGGGACCGAGGATTGAACCCCGGCCGCCAGCACAGAAGTCTGACACCTTACCCCTAGACCACCAGGTCACCAATAATGATGTAATTTATCAAAAAGTTACGGTTTACTAAATCAATTGAAATTAATAAAATATTATAATACAATTAATTCAGAATTAAAGATATACAAATCTTTACTAATGTTTAAATATTGATCCTTTATTGGTTTGAATTGTGATACAAAACTTAAATGTAGTCTGACTAACACACAATGTCAAAATAGAGATATAATTTGAACCAGTTTTAAAAGCTGATATTTCATTTCAAGAGTAAGATTTTACTTATCTATACACAATACTTTGAGCATTGCCTGTTGGTGCTGAAAAAAATAAAAGAATAGTGACACAACGTAAATACTTATTTGTTAAAAGGTTATACTGAAATCCAATCAAAATTATTTTAGCATTATTTTTTACCGCATCTACACTGTTTATATTTTTCTGCCAAACATAACCTTCTCACCCATTTCAGCCAATATTCCTTTTTGCACTTTTTACACCCATTAAATCTTTTAGCTCTCTTTACACCAAAATAATATTCTTTTTGACCCTTTTTTACCTTAGTGCCCCTTTTTACCTTAGTAGCCCTTTTTACCGTTTATACACTTTTTGACTCTTTTTACACTTTATAAAATTATTTTACACTTCTTCACCTTTTACCCTTTTAAAACATTTTACACTGTTTACCCTCTTTACTCTAAATACCTTCTTGGCCCTTTTGCAACTTTTTTAAATAATTTACAATTTTTTTTTATTTTAACCCGTTGAACCTCTATACTATTTTATTTTGATTTATTTAATTTATGATCGTTTTAGTATTACTACCCTTTTTAACTTTTTACCATTTTTGTTTTATTCTCCTCCCATATTTTTTCACATTTTGACCCTTTTTAGAAGTTTTTGGATTTTGGTTCGTTTTTTAATCCTACTGCCCTTTTAAATTAGATTTACTTTTTACTATTTTTACCATTTGTTTCCTTTTTTCCTTTATTGCACTTTTTACACAGTTTTATTTACATTAATTGCTCAGCTAAGTATCGGATAAATATGTTAGTGTAAAAAGTTGTAAAAAAAAGTGTAAAAAGTCCATTCAGGATAAAGAGAGTAAAAAGTAGATATCTAGTAAATAAAATTCTAAAAAAAGAATAAAGGCGTAATCATAAAGGTTAAAATGAATAAAAAAAGATTTAAAATTTTACAAAATGGTAAATAAAATTAAAATTTTAAAATTCCACCTCCCAGGTTCATATATTAGTTCACAAGGTATTTAATAACCCACATTCCACAACCGATTGAAATGTATAAATAAATCATTTTTATTTAATAATTTAAAAAATATTTTAATTTCAAAATTACATCGTTGAGGTGACATGTTCGTACACAGGAACTACTAATCTTTAAAGTTCAGACCTCTGCATGAAGTAAATATGGCGCAATGCTTGTAAGAAACAAACAAATTCTTCATTTTATGAATGTGGTTAAGATAAGATAATAACCCCTTTCCCTTTTTTTCAATCCCATTTTCAAATTAGAAATTTTTAGGTTGTTTTTGTTAATTTTGGGTTGTCCCTTAAACTTAATGCAAAGTTTAAGTTCCATACAAACAATTTAAAGTGTTTTTTTCGTTGGTTTTGAGAATTTTGAACCCCATTTCACCCACTCCAGCTTTGCAATTTCAAATTTTAAGACCGGTTTGATTATATGGAAAGCTACCTCTTTATATCTGCCAAATTTCAATTATATATATTCCCTGGTAGTCTTTTACTATATTTAAACCCCCAAAAAACCTCAAATTCTCGGTTCTGCTTGTATATTTATCGTACATATTATCTTCCTTGGCATCACTCTATTATCGTAGATACAATTCCTATATCCGGCGTGGTTAAAACGCGAGGAAAAAACAAATAAAACACTGATGCGATGTGTTACTGTTTGTATTTCAGGAGAGACTCCTATTATCTGTTCTACCAGAACACGTGGCTGTCAAGATGAGACAGGACCTAGGCTCAGCGAAGGACAGTCAGTTTAAGAAGATTTACATGAGCAGGCACGAAAATGTCAGGTAATTATAAATGACTTGAAAACTGGAGCCATATATATATAAATATATATGCAGAGATAGAGAAATAAAGGAAGAAAAATTTTATTCATCATCTTGTTAGCATAATCTACTTTAAATAATTAACAACATACAGTAAAATCACATTGTCATTAGTTTTGAACTATAATTAATTATATTTACACCTTTTAGGCATTTGTATAAAGGTGACAGTTTCGTCTATATGATGACTTATTTGTCAAAATGGCGTTGACGATTTAATATATATTAGTTGAATGGTTTATATTGCAAATAATATTTTATATTTGTTTTTCAAAGAAAAAATCCTTTGAAATTGGTTAAATTGTTTTAGAAAATTGGAAATTTATCGATAAAAAATGTACAAGTTTGTCTTAGATTTTTTTTTAAATATCATATATACGAGCGAACCTCCTCTTTGGAAAACAACAGTCGAGTAAATTTTACTGTGCAGATGTAACTCTTTTCCAGATGAGAAGTCCAATACATGAACTAACTAGTTTATATAGGGTGACCTGGCGGTCTAGGGGTAAGGTGTCAGACTTCTATGCTGGGGTCCGGGATTCAATCCTCGGTCCCGGCAAAGATTTATCTGAATGCCAAACCCTTCCTTCACCTCTGGCAAGACATCTTGTGAATGTGTGGAATGCCAGGCCTCCACCGTGGTTGGATTCCACGTTAAACTGTAGGTCCTCCATTTCATCTCACAATCACCCTACCATTACACATTAGCGTAAGTGCGTACAAACCGAACGGGTAGTAAGACACGATTGTCATAATAATAATAACTAGTTTATAAATATCGGAAAGGTGTCACAAGCCTTCGTATCATTTCCTTGTGAATACTGGAAAGTAATTCAGAAGGACTAATGAATTAATTATTAATCTAACTAACCATGAAATGCGTTAATTCCGATTCAGAACTTGAAAAAATAAAATCTGTCATCTCTCGCAGTGTACTCTAGTCGTGAAAACATACCGGGCGTATCGATTTCTTGGGAGGAGGGGGGGGTGGATATTTGCGTCATTTAGAACTGAATAGATCTATTGGTTATTCCAAGAATAAGTTTATTGAAAAAGAGATTCAAATTAAATTCACGTGCTGTTTACATAACTAGTTATTGATTCTAGTTTCAAACAACGGGTAGTTATATCACAGTATTGCGTGAATGCGATTGAAAAACTTTCTGAATGGGAATTATTATGTAACAAGAAACTTGTAGTGGACTATAAAGGAATCTCGGACGTGGAGAATGTGAATTTATTTTCTAGAAAGTTACGAGAAACTTAATAGTAAGTAATAACTTTACTGTAGGATTCTGTTGAAAGTTAAATAATTCTAAGTTAGTATTGTTTTTGTTTCAGTATTTTATACGCTGATATCGTAGGTTTTACTGCTATTTCATCTACCTACTCAGCTTCTGAACTGGTTAAAATACTCAACGAGCTTTTCGCAAGGTTCGACCGATTGTCAGAGGTATGTAGTTGCATACAGCTTTCCATTAAATTTTTAAAATATTTACTTAACTTTTGGTTACGTTGTTTTGAAAAAAATAAACACAGATACAACAGAAATAAAAACATTAAAAAGTGAATATTATAATAATAATAATAATAATATAATATAAATATAAAATAGAGGAATTAGTTAAGTGCGCGAAAAAATTGTGGACGAGATTTGGGGTGTGTATTATAGTTTAATGCCAGATAGAGGTGGTATGGCCAGATATTCGTATTGTCGTACTATTTATTGATAAATGTATTGTTGTTGTATTGTAGCGATACCATCAGCTGCGTATAAAGATTCTGGGTGACTGTTACTACTGTATCAGTGGTGCTCCAAGAGAAAGGCCAGACCATGCAGTGCTTAGTGTTCACATGGGCTTATCTATGGTCAAAGCTATCAAGTAAGTGACCACTATTATTAATGCTTTTTTATTTATTTTTTAGTATATGCATCAGAGTTTATTGACTGGATATTCTTGTTTTTTACTGGGAGTGGTGGATATGTAAAATTCTTTCGAGGCTGGATCAGCCTTTAGATGTTATTATTTCAACCAATTGTTTCCCATGTTACCAATCATAAGCATGATATGCTCACAGAGATGTATGTTCGTTGATACCTGACCAATGAGCGTTCTTTTGAGTGATGATGACATTCACAGGTCCGGTTTAAACGACTCATTTTACTGTATTTTTAATTTCTAATGACAGCTTATTGGACATATGCCATTTTATAACAGAAGTTTTAACTTTTATTTTATTTTGACACATATTTTGTAAATAAAATTTATTTATACAAGTACATTATAGATTTTGGCAAAAAAAAGTCCTAAAATCTGTTTAAATACTGACCTTAACTTGCGTCTACTTCTTACTTTTGAAAACGGTTTTATCATTAACTCAATCATAGTTCCCCTGACGAGATATAATATAATTTTCCCATGAACCTTGGTTTACCATCTGTAATATATTATTAGTGTATTTACACTATAGGGCTATAGATAAAGAAGATTTAGTTTAGATTATATGTACTATCATTTGCATGGATACAGAGTGAAAACCATTTTAGAAAATAACTTCCTCGGTACATCCGACCGGGATTTGAACGAGCAGTCCAGTATATTGAAAGAGTAACGCCTTAAACAAGTGTTTCCCAAACTTTTTCCAGTCACTCACACCTTTTGGGGCCATGATTTACCCAAAATAACTTTTCCAGCTTTTCATGAAAATAAAGAAACAATTGCCTTTCATCCAGTAAAATATAAAATTACATTTTAAATTTCAATAAATCTTAAATGGTAGTATAAACAAAGCCATTTAACAGGGGAAGGAGGCTTATAAGTGTCCATGATATCACATCAAAATATGAGTTAATTTTGCGTATCAGATTTCCTATCTTAAAAAAAAACAAGTTTGATTACTAAAACTCAGTGATGAATAATTTCTCTCCTTAAATCCTTAACGTTCCCCTAGGGGTACGTGTACCACAGTTTGAGAAACACTGCCTGAAAGCACGTGACCACCAACGCGTGTATAATGTAAAAACAATGTCTATTGTACATCGTCGGGGATTGAACTAAGGCCTAGTTACACAAACAATAATCAGTGGCTTGATCAGAGAATCAGATGTAAGTTAATCTCCAATCAGTGCCTCAAACCTCATATTCAGTTGCATCATTAACAATTAAGATGAGATTGTCGATCAAATCTCTCGTCAAGTTAACCAACCAATTCTCTACCATAAAATGTTTGATTCTCATCATCTTGTTGATGGGAGACATAACCTATAAGTTTTAATAACTGATTATAGGAAATGGTTGAGATTCAATATTAGTGACAGGAAATAAATTAACATTTATTTAATCACAGAGAAATAATATTTTAGATGACATTGGGTACATTTTATTATGGGTATTAATTAATATCACTATGAAAATATTATTTAAAAAATTCTCGAGGAACGTTCAAAATTGCAATTTATTATAATAAAAATAATATATATATATACTGTATATGTACATATAACTATCAAGCATCCTAGGCCACTAGATACTTAAACATATTACCCAAACCTACATATAAATAAAGGTAATTTCACAATCAGATTTTATAAATAAAGTTATTTTTACAGTGTTTTCAGGTTTGTTTTACATGATTATTTTATAAAATTTATAGTCAGGTGATCGAAGATTTTCCATCCCTAATTAACTTTGTTGCAACGCCTTTTTTTAAATCTATGATCAAACTTATTGGCAATCCTGTGATTGAAGAATCAATATATCTGTGCAACCGGCCCCAAATATTCTTAGTTAGAAAGTCAGGCGTGGTGATCTCTAGCCTAGAACCATGTGTGTAGTTTTCAAATAAAGTTGACATTCAGTTGTGTCTAGAAAAGGTTTTATGTTGTTGAAAAAAAAAATTGTTAAAATAGTAATAACTCTAGTTGACAAGTTCATAAAAATTTGTTGACACACGACCGGCCTTGGTACTCTTATAGGAATATAGCTTCCCCAAGCTTACTCTGGGGGGCCATACATTTATAATGGTTGCCATGGTGACGTGTGTCAGGACAAACACACATTCTCGCAAGGTTTTAGTGTGTGAAACAGGCAGCCACGTATTATTAAAACAAGGTATTGGTACGTTTAGCTACATAATTCCCTGTTCCAAATAACTTTAGGCTCATTCACAACACATATATACTATTATCTAGACAATTCCCTGCTCTATATCACTTAAGGCCCATTCACAACATAAATATAATATTATCTAGATGATTCCCTGCTCTATACAACTTAAGGCCCATTCACAACATACATAAACCATTATCTAGATAATTCCTTGCTCTACATAACTTAAGGCCAATTCACAACATACATAAACTATTATCTAGATAATTCCCTGTTCTACTTAACTTAAGGCACATTCAGAATTTATATAGAAAAATCACAAATCTGTTTACTGTAAGATTTTAGTAGAACCTTTCAGAAAATACAATCAATTTTTTATGTCAACACTGATATAATTTTACTGTATTCTAAGTATTATTTTATAAATTACGATGGTTTGTACAGTATTAAAAGTGACAGCTGCAGATAACATAACATAACATTATATATTATTTTAGTAAGTTTTGTGGCTGTCAAAAAAGTTCTTCCTATCTAAATCTTAATCTGTACCTGGCCTTATGTGGGAGATGAAATTTTAAAATATTATCGATCGTACTCAGAATATTGAGCCCATTAATGCATGTTCATAACGTTCTCTTAATATTGTTATTTTATGCACCCATTTTTGACATATTTATTAAAGTAAATTAAAGGCTTGAAATATTTTATATATTTTAAGAGGGAAGAAGAAATTCATGAATTATGTAACGCATCAATCATAAATCAATTATGTTCAATAAATTATCTATAATGTTTAATCCATATGTGCGAGTACGTTGACTAAATGTCAGGCTTTTTAATTTTGCCGGTGGACGAACTGGTAATTCAAGTTGTGAATTTCAGCCAGGTGTATTGAGGATGGTTCCACCATCTCTCTAAAGGAAAAGTGGATACATTTACTATAAAATCTACCTTTCTCATAATTATCCCTATTAGCTTAATTAAATTTGAGTAGGTAGCAGGACACCGTTAAAAAAAATTAAATAAAATATAATGAATAAAATAAAATTATCTTTTAGCTTGAAAGATTTGAATTTTTAAAGACAACTAACATTGAAAATGGATTTATATCCTTTTAATGCTCACAAACAAATAATGGCGTATCTTGCTTGATATGCCATCCATTCTTCATATGACACCTTTAATCTGGAGTTTACATCAAGGCTCTCTTTTCCAACCTGTCATCTTGTTTACTTTGTAAGTCTGCCTCGTTACCTCCATCTTCCTCTTTTCATCTTTGTTCTCAATACCAAGTGGATGGTTCTTTTCTTATCTTACATTAGGCACCTTCATTATTTATTGTCTGTTTTGCCTCTCGTCATATCCTCGAGCTGCACCTTCTTTTCTCCTCAGACACGTGTTTATGGGTTGATTCTCACTTTGTTTTATTTACTACTTCAGAAATTTTGTGTGTCACAGACTCCACAAAAACTTTTAGAATGGTTTCTTAATATTCCTCTTCAATGACGGTTCATTAAGATAATTTAAACCTATTATACTACCAATTTGGAAAGGAATCGAATTACTTAAGACTATTGATATAAAAAATAATAGATTTTTACATCTAAAAAAGTATGTGTCTTATTTGGGATATGCATACATGAAGAATATACAATTTGATAGTAGATAAAAAGAGTTTCTGCAAACTGTTTCATATTATGGTTGTTATATATGTGTTTATAAGTGTAAAAAAAAAGGAAGTAGGCCTATTGACACATTTAGATTAAGCTACTTGCTATGCATGAGTGATTGCCAAAGATAATTGTTTAATCCATACTTATCACAACTGATACAAGATGGTTGTCCACAAGGTCATACCCAAAACTGGGATAGAATTTGTCGTGAACCATATTATTAAATATTACATCGTAGAATTAAGTATTGCGTTAGAGCTGAACGTCTGAGCAGCAATTTTTGCTTACTGAGGCAACTTCCTTAAGGCTTAGGTTAGGTTATTTTTTAGTAGTACGTAGATTCTTCTATTTACAAAGTAAGAATTAAGTACTACACACATATATATATATATATATATATCTGAAAATAACTTTGTGTTTGTTTCACAGATATGTGCAGCAAACCACCAATTCACCGGTGGACATGCGGGTGGGTATACATACAGGGGCAGTGCTGGCAGGGGTGTTGGGACAGAGGCAGTGGCAGTTCGACGTCTATTCCAGGGATGTGGAGCTGGCCAACAAGATGGAAAGTAGCGGAAAGCCAGGGTGATTTTTATTGGAGTATTTTTTTATATCCGCTTGGGCAAGGTACCACATCATTATATCTTACACTTTGTTTTAGACACTATTTCAACCGAGCTTTATTGTTGTTGTGATTAGTGAGATCTTTCAAAAACACTAATTTAGTATTTCCCAAATCATGATACGCGTACTCTCAGAGCTTCAAGAATGTTTTTAGGGGGTAAATGACGTTTCATTGAGTTTTATTATTATTAAAATATCTGTTGATAATAGTAAGGGTGATAAATAAAGTGACGAACCTTTTTACATAACACTATAACTATATTTAAATTTGAAGCTTATGCTTGTACTCCACATTGAAAGAGATGGTATTTGTTTCATTTTTTTTTATAAATCGCTGGAAGGGTACGTTGGTCATAACGTGGCCTTTAAAGGGCGTACGCAACTGAGGAAATTTTGTGAAAAACTAATCTAATTTAAGCCCTACTGTGTGATTAGTCTCCACTAAAATGATCTACTGGAGTGTTGATAACAAACTACTTGGAAACAATAGGTAATAACTGTAGATAATAACTAAATACGGAATACTATGAGTACTTGGCTACGACAGAACACCAATCATATCTCCAGCTTTGTGAACCTGAAAGAGAGCTTAGTGAATGCCACTATCAAAGCTGACTCAGGAAGCTACAGGTTTGACTTCATGCACAATTTTGTGTCCCTTATTTTCATTAGCCATATCCTTGAGACTTACTTTACTAATCTTGGTCACTTGTATTAGTTTTAATAGATCACTAATAGTCGGCGCACTGACACTAGATCCTAATAATATATATTATCAAAACAAAAATTGAAAAACTACAGGGAGATAGACTTTAAAGTTGGTGTAACATATCAAATCTTTGTTCTTATAATTTTGAAGATATTTATGAAAAAATTTGTTTAATTTGCTATGGTTTTTTTTACCAGTCGAGTTCACATATCAGAGAAAACGCTGAGTTTCCTGAACGGCGAGTTCGAAGTGGAACCAGCCTTTGGCGAAAAAAGAGAAGAGACCTTAAGAATGGCTGGAATCAAAACTTTCTTCATTGTCCGCACCATCAAACCGGTAACAGCACCCACGACTATCAGCCAACAGTTCTTAGCCGTAGCAGTCACTGATATCGAGTTAATAAATATAATGTGAATTTTAAAAGCCCAATCGGGCTTTGAAAATGCATTCGAGGTTCGATTCTCGGTCGGGTGTAGTGTCTATTGAGAGTGGCTTCCTCAAAACAGTTTTTGACTCTCCTTCCACGAAAATGGGGGTATACTATCCTTTAAATAATACCTTCCTAATACCTAAATCCTCTAGCGTAGTTTAGTACATAGACGTATAACCCAAACGGGTAATAAGACGCGGTGCTAAAATGAAAATATTGAGTGTAAATTGTAGAGTGTGACGTCACACTCTACATGTCACCGGCGGTGTTGAACTGCGAGCCCGCCGTGTGTAACAGTAGAGGGCAGGTCAGTCAGTGCTTTCCTCTACCTTCCACGCGGGCGGGACGTGAGTTCGACCCTGTTAAGCCAGTAGTTGACTTTTGTAGTCCAGTCAGTTCAGTTCGGATAAACCATCCACTGACATTCAGTTGTTCACAATTGAGCTTTAGACAGTTGTGGCCTAATTCACAATGTGGTGTTATTAAGTTTAGCACGAGTCAGTTTTCAGAGTTGTTAAACTATTTCAAATATCTACATTAAAATAAATATTATGAACAAGTATATATATGGTTTGTTTAATGTGTGTCAACTTACATTAACCCATGAATAATAATATCAAGTAAACTTCAAACTGAACTTACCAATGAAGCCACAGAAGGAAGTTCAGGGAATTAAACAATTAAATAAATCTAATCAAAAAGGAGAGTTAAAAGGAGTTTACAAAATGACCACCTGGACTTTAGAATTGAACCCAGGACCTTTATATTTTCACGGGAATGCTGTACCATTGAGCCATCTTGGTAATCTCGTATACTCCTATACTCAATATACAAACCACTATAGAAAGATGGTCCTGGATACGAGATGAGCCGGAATGGCTCAAAGGTAGCACATTGGGACGCAAATTCAAAGATGACGAGTTCGATTCCTTTCACAAAGGTGGCCATTTTTCATTTAATCGAATGGAAGAGTCTATGTTGGTGTACATGCTAGCCATTTCCTTGGTGCTGATGCTGGATATGTGATAGTGACTGTGCTACAGGCTTAAAAAAATAATTTATCAATTGCTTGCCGAAATATAAAATTGTATTAGCAAATTAATTATTTATAAAACATTAATACTAGTCAAATAAAAAGTTAACAAAAGTATTTTGTAAAACTAGTGAATGACTGGTTTGATGTTAGTATACTTAAAAACTTCTATTATCGGTGAATTTTTCAACCCAACGTCAATGTTATTAGAAAAAAAATATGATAGCACCTTGTTTTACTTCCGGTTGGGGTATACGCTTAATTACTAATCGCGCTAATGGGCTAGGAATTCGGAACGTTTTATTTGGAGGAAGTGAACCCACATTTGTGTGGAGGGAGAGTGGAAAACCATTTAGGAAAAACCACCCACAGTACACCTAAGCGAGATTCAAACCATGATATCCCCGTCCTCAGCAGTCTAGCTCAACATGAAACTAGCGCGTTAGCTAACTATGCCACCGAGACAGGTGTCAATGTTGTAGATTGAATGGTTTAAACTTGTACGCATGGAAACCTAAATACCGACCCCAAGTCACCAGTTTCTGATAATGATGATAATGAATATAATAATAATAATAATAATAATAATAATAATAATACTTAGCACCATGTCTTACTACCCGTTCGGTTTTTACGCTCAGTGTCTGATAGCTCTCAGAAATCGATTATCTGGTGACCTGGTGGTCTAGAGGTAAGGTGTCAGACTTCTTTGTTGGCGGCCGGGGTTCAATCCTCGGTCCCGGCAAAGATTTATCTGATTACCAAACCCTTCCTTCACCTCTGACAAGACATCTTGTGAATGTGGGGAATGCCAGGCCTCCACCGTGGTTCGGATTCCACGTTAAACTGTAGGTCCTCCATTTCATCTCACAATCACCCTACCATTACACATTAGCGTAAGTGCGTATAATCCGAACGGGTAGTAAGACGCGGTGCTAATAATAATAATAAATCGATTATCACACACTTACATTACACAATCTTGCTTAAAATTTGAGTGAATGATTATCTTACGCACGGAATGTTCCTGGATAGTTAAGTTGTAGAGCTTTTTCCAAAGGGATAAAGCTAGATTCCCGTATACAGGTGTCATTTTTAAACTAAATTCGAATTAATAGCTGTATACGCTGTGATGTAAGGAGCACGAGAAAAGACTAGTGTTTTTACAGTTTTTATTGAAACAACATTTCTTTGATCAAAATAAATCAAATATTACTTCTATTCAATCATATAGTTTAATTTTCTTCATATGGTAAAATCAACAGTTGTTGAAAATCTGTCACGAGCATATTGGAATTATCTCACAATTTTTAAATGAAGCAAAAATATTCTCATGAAATTCCATGACACCCTCGATAGATATTCAAAATGTGTAGATATCACAATGATCAAAATGTGTTTTCTATAAAAACTGCAAAAACACTAATCTTTTGTGGCGTTGCCAACAACCCCACCTTAAACCGACCCAAATGTTTGATTATTCTAAGCTAGTGTGAATAGCTTTCATTCAATTAAAACGCGTCATTATATAATATACAGTTTTTTCCTAGAAAGAATATGTATATATATACTTTTTCTTTTACTTAGGAAACCTGGTGGTCTAGAGGCAAGGTGTCAGACTTCTGTGCTGGGCGTCCGGGGTTCAATCCTCGGTCCCGGCTCAGATTTATCCAATTCCCAAACCCTTCCTTCACCTCTTACAAGACGTGTATTAATCACAACTTGTGAATGTGGGGAATGCCAGGCCTCCACCATGGTTCGGATTCCATGTTAAACTGTAGGTCCTCCATTTCATCTCACAACCACCCTACCATGACACGTTAGCGTATGTGCGTATAACCCGAACAGATAGTAAAACGCGGTGATAATAATAATTATTTTTCTTTTACAGTTTCAACCGACATCCTTGGAAGTCCGTAATGGAATCGTATCTGAGGAAACATTAAATAACTGCGAAAACAACAAAACAGTGGGGGATTCAGCAGTGAGTACTTACATACATAATTGTAATCGTAATGAAACCGCATATTAGAGCACAGTAACATGCCGAATTTACAATTAATACGACAGAGAAAATATTTTAGGACACTTTGGAAAAAAATATTGTAGTTATAAAAATCATACCAAAATATGTATCGAATATTATTCATAAACATAATCTAATATAAGATTACAATAATAGGCAGCTAAGTGCTTATTGGATTTTTTAGACTTTAAATTGTAAGATGTGTCATAGCTTGCCATCTTTGGTTTTACCAAAAGATTTCAAATGTGATGTAATCTAAGATGCTATCGCCATTTGTCTTACATCAGCAGCCCCATGCTTGTACATTATGGGGTGGAAATAGTTAGATGATCTATGCTGAGTAAAGGTATGAACAAACAACCTGCTCAGGTTTTCCTGACGTGCACTGTAGCTCACCTGAATGAAATTATCTTCTTAAAAAGTGAAAAAGTGTAGTATGTAATTTGTTTTTATATAGCAAGTGAATATTTACATTTCAATTAAAGTGTTAATTTTCAAGTTACTAATTATCTAATTATTATTTTGGTCCCACCCTGTATAATATTTGTTGTTGCTAAACAAAGTTATGCCTACTTGCGAAGTAGCTATTAGTAAATGATGACAAACTCAGAGGGCAACAAAGACTATTTGATGGATATATAAACCCTAAATTTTGGCTATATCGTTTCCGGAAAGAAGAGGACTTGAGAATTGAACCAAAAGGTCTGTCTTCTAGTGTATTTTATACTGCCTGATGTCTGGTCAATGAGCAGTTTGAAAGAATATTCCTGGTGCGAGAGTCCCTGCATTACACGATGAGTTTGAGCCCCCCAAAGAGCTTAGTGGCTGTCAAGTCTCAGTGTAGTCGACGCGTTGTGAGCCTTTGCTACAGTTAGAGACGTAACATCGAGGCTAAGTCAGGAAGTGTGGATGAAAAGACACTTACATTAGCGGGGACCTACTTCAATTACTCTAAACATGACTTGTTCAACTATTTCACACTGTACATCCCATCTAGTTCCTAATCAATAACATACTCTAAAGAACCAACACAATTATTTGACGCCATCTAACCCAGCCCAATAAGCCCATTCTAACAGATCAACCAACCCTCTGTGGGCAGAAGTAGTGACAGCTCTTTATTATTTTCAAATATATATATATATATATATAGTTATATATATAATCTTATATAGTTATATATATATTATATAATCTTATATATAGTTTGATAAGACCATTTCCGGTAGTATAAATTACGAAGAAATAACTGAACAGATTTTGACAAACGAACACTCATTTTAATGGTAAGGATTCCAGCATGTCGGGAAAAATAGTAGTTTTCCACGAAAATCCGATTTTATAATAGAATTTTCAAATTTTTATTCTTTGTTTAATCACCATGGAAACCGTTATTTGCTGTATGGCTGTAAATCTCTAAATAAAATATATCTCTTTGGCTAAAAAATAATAACGCAATCTTTATTTGTTGGTACTAAGGGTACGGCCAGACTGAGCGCGCGAGCGAGCGACTGAGCGCGCGCGCTTGAAAGATAGAACTGGTTCTATTTTTCAAGCGCGCGCGCTCGACCCGGTACAGTCTAGTTTACAGGCGCTAGGCAATATTATTGTATGTTGGTTCATTGAGTGCTGGGGAAACTTCTCATTTTGACATGATATTTGACTTTTTTCTATCAGTGATAGGTTTAACACACTTGCTATTAATGGCCCGGTGTCCTGGCGGTCTAGGGGTAAGGTGTCAGACTTCTGTGCTGGCGGCCGGGGTTCAATCCTCGGTCCCGGCACAGATTTATCTGATTACCAAACCCTTCCTTCACCTCTGGCAAGACATCTTGTGAATGTGGGGAAAGCCAGGCCTCCACCGTGGTTCGGATTCCACGTTAAACTGTAGGTCCTTCATTTCATCTCACAATCACCCTACCATTACACATTAGCGTAAGTGCATATAACCCGAACGGGAAGTAAGATGCGGTGCTAATAATAATAATAATAATGGCCTAATTTAATTGGTAAGACCACAAATAATATAATGTATATATGTAAACCCGATATGTTAAAATACTTCAATATTTTAATCAAAGTAGGCCTTTACAAATAAGAATCACCATTAGTTTGGAGAGAGTATGAAAAAACCACAACAATAAATAAGTTTTAAAAATCACCTTCAGTTCACTGAGCCAAGATTCGAACCTTTGCCTCCTAGTCAAAAGCTATCGAGTGCAACGCACCATTCCGCCACTGGTGCGGCAAATCTGATTTTAAAACACTTCAGTACAGTACCATACGCATTTCTCAATTTATTAATTGGATGCACTTCTACTTTTTTCTTTTTTATAAATACACAATATTTTCTGTAAGAATTTTCGAGGAGCAGAGATGTACTAAGTGTGTTTGACAGATACATCTTCTCTAACTAGGGGGGGGGGGGTGACCTAGTGGTCTAGGGGTAAGGTGTCAGACTTCTGTGCTGGCGGCCGGGGTTCAATCCTCGGTCCCGGCACAGATTTATCTTATTTCCAAACCCTTCCTTCACCTCTGACAAGACATCTTGTGAATGTGTGGAATGCCAGGCCGCCACCGTGGTTCGGATTCCACGTTAAACTGTAGGTCCTTCATTTCATCTCACAATAACCCTACCATTACACATTAGCGTAAGTGCGTATAACCCGAACGGGTAGTAAGACGCGGTGCTAATAATAATCTAACTAGGGTCCGCTAATTACGCGCTCGCTCGCTCGCGCGCTCGCCAGTTTGGCCATCCAGTCGCTTGCGCGCTCGCTCGCACGCTTGTCAGTCTGGCCGAACCCTAACACATAACAATTTTCTCTTTGTATTCTGGTCATAACACTAAACTGGAGAAACATTTATTTTTTATTGGAATGTTGTTATCGTTAATTCGCAATTAAATCAATAATATTGAGTATAATTCGAAAATTAATAAGTTAAGTTGAAGTTCGTGAAAATATTGTCTACGTTTTGTTTCGCGTTTGATAAAATTATGTTTAAATATGTTTAGGTATGTATTAGAAGCTCAAAATCGATCAAATGGTCTTGAATAATGTTAAAAATATAGCCATTTTAACTATCTAAGTATGAGTTATGGAGTTCATTCTTGTCAAATAATGGGTTTAGATGTTCATTTTATTCAAATATTTGGTTTTGTTTTTCATTTTATTCGAATAATGGGTTTTGATGTTCATTTTATTCAAATATTGGGTTTTGATTTTCATTTTATTCGAATAATGAGTTTTGATGTTCATTTTATTCAAATAATGCATGGGATTTGATGTTAATTTTATTCAAATATTGGGTTTTGATTTTCATTTTATTCGAATAATGGGTTTTGATGTTCATTTTATTCAAATAATGGGTTTTGATGTTCATTTTATTCAAATATTGGGTTTTGATGTTCATTTTATTGAAATATTGGGTTTTGATTTTCATTTTATTCGAATAATGGGTTTTGATGTTCATTTTAGCAAATAGTAACTCAATACAAATAAATAAGTTAAGCTACTTTTCATTTTACCACTTAATTTTGAAGATGTAATAATTCAAAGTAATGTTTTGTGTACCTCATCTATCTTTTCATATTCTTACAAAAACATTATGTTCAGTTATGTTTTCATGTTGTTACTTAATTTTTAGGGATTTATATTTGAAAGTACCTTAATGTTTGAGTAACACATATATCTTTTCGCATGCTTTCCCTCTAGTAGACTCTCTCACTCTCTCTCACACACACTCTCACACTTCCTACCCTCACACACACACACACACACACACACACACACACACATTCATTCTATAAAACTCTCCCTCTCTAATAAAATCTTCTGTCATTCTCCCTCTCACACACTCTCTACCCTCACATACACTCTTTATCACACAATCTCTCTCACATTATCTATATTTTACTCTCTCTCTTAGGATCTCTCTCAAATGCTATCTCTTTCTCACACGCTCTTTCACAAACGCTTTCTCTCACAAAATCCTTCTCTTTATATCTCAATCTCATTCTTTCAATCTCACTTTCTCTACCTCTCTTTCACTATCTCACTCTCTCTATTTTACTATATATATCTCACTCTATCTCACTCTCTTTCCCTCTTTTTTATCTCAGACTCACTTTCTCTATCTCACTCTTTCCATCTCAAACTCACTCTCTATCTCAAAGCCACTCTCTCTCATTCTGTCTCATACACACACACTTTATCATGCACACATTCTCACTTACATATTCTCTTTCTCTCTCCCACACACTCTCTCTCACATTTTCTTCCATATACTTTGTTTCTCACACACACAATCTCTCTACTCCTACACACATTCTTTTTCTCTTCTCCCAGTATTTATCTCTCTAACACATACACATACTCTCACATTCACTCTAGCTCTTTCAATTGCTCTTTCTCAGTCTCTTACACTTACTTTCTCACACTCACACTCTCATTTCCACATTTACTCACACAATTACACAATAACATACTCAAACACTTACACTCTCATTATCACCATCATATTTTATCACTCTCTCTATCATATATCTTAAAATATATGATTTGATAAGCCCATTTCCAGAAATAGAAATTATGAGGCTATGATTGAACACATTTTTACAAACGAAAACTCATTTTAAAGATTAGGGAATCAGGTTGCAGGTAAAAATGGTGGCCTAAAATAAAAACCCAATTTTCCTAGCAAATTTCCATCTTTTCCATTTGTGTGGGCAGTGGTTCATCTGTACAATAATTCTTTGCTTAAATCACCATGGCAACCATGATTTGTGTTTAGCAGTATATTGGTAAATAAAATATGTATCTCTGTTTAAAATAATATCAGCTCAATCTTTACTTAGAGGTTTGGTGCAACAAATAGCTAGAGATCTGGGAGAGAGGTCATTTTAAAGTTCTCATCGGGGCGTGAAGGGGGAATATATACGTTTTTATTCAAATTACTCACTGAAAGCTAAATAAGTTATATGAGTAAAGTTGATAGCCTTTTATGAGTAAACTTTTAACTAAAATGTGAATGAGGGCTTACCATATAGACTTTTTCCAGTAAAAAGATTAAAATACATTTAAGTGCAATAATCTGCAGCCATCGCTGCAATGACCCACTAGTAATATATGTATATTTAATAAAATTGCTTAATTTTTTCTTGTTTTACAACTCCTATTTTTATAAGAATTACTTTTATATCTAGTAAACTAATATATTTTATGTTATTAAAAATATATATATTCCAACATTAAGTCAAGTATGGCAGCAATGTTACTAATATTTGGTTAAATAATTCTAATCATTATAACTGAGATAGTGACAGTTATTAATTAACTTAATTATAATGAAAGCGCACACACACAAAAACTTAAGAACATTGTAAAAACAGCAAACAAACTTAAACATTTTCTGATCTTAAATAATTTGTTTACAAAATCTGTTTAACACAACTTCATGTTAAGAGTTATATGCCTTCCATGTAGTTAGATAAGTCTTTTAATTACCTAAAATGGTTTGAGAAAAGCAAAACGGATAAGCCTAACATTTCAACTAATTTGGGCAGTCCTACACTTTCCTATTTAACAAAAAGATACATGTTTACTTTAAACCCTAAGAACACATGTTTACAAGAAACTCTTTGAAATAAACTGTTTCTTTTAATTAGGTTCGAATACTTATTATTTTTTAATTAATTAAAGTTGCATTGGAATATCGCTTATAACACAGCCAAGTGAATACAATCAAAGTTGACTTTTTTCACAATAATCTATGTCATCTACAGTCCAATTTTTATTGGAAATACATTTTAGAAAATAAAATATTTTTTGTACTCAAAACAGATTCCATCTTAATATTATGTTGATGTAATATTAAAAATATTTATAAAATTAATGCTGAAGATAGCATTACCTAACGTATGAATTCGGGAAAATAAATCTAGTAACTTTTATAGCTGCCATATAAGTCCATTCCTCTTAAAATTGGACTACAAAGATCTCACTCAGTCCATGTGTTATTGTTCAACAATTTATTGAAAATAAAATACGTTAAGACACATAAGATTAGAACATACGTACACTCCATTTAACCTGAATGGTAGCAATCTTACCTTGGTGAACTACACTATGGCTCTATCTTATAAACTTTGTCATAGTGTACACGTAAGGTAAGGCCATGGGTATTAGAAGCAAGGAAAGGAATAAGTTGACTCTAGGACATACAGTGAACGTAGCTTTGTATTTATAAATATATCATTTTAATCTATTTTCTCTGTATGTAACATGAATAAAGAAATGGTGTCGGGTGACTCATCTTTCGTTTAGCTATCCCAATGGCCACATCCTGCTTTTCGTCGACAATAAAATACAGTAGAGCCCCAGCTATCCAGACACGGGCTATCCGGGTTCATATCGCAGTAGTGGTTTTCGCTAAATACGGAATGTATAAGTTTTGTGTTGTGTTTTATGTTCCTCACATATGTTCTTTGTTGTATGATGTAGTATTTTAGGTAAAATATGTACCACACATTAGGTAAGTACATACTAGTAGATTACATACGTTATATTCTTTTAGATTTTTGTAATATATTTTCAATCAATTCTTTTAGTGTGAAATCCTCTTGGTTTTATATAATAGCAGTTACCTGTATTTTCGATTACACGGACTAACCTCGGTCCTAATTAGTCTGTAGAGTCGGGGTTTTAATGTATATACTCGTAATAGACAGGGCACAGGAATAGGAGGAGCTTAGGAACTATGTGGTTGATCCAAGGGGGGTGCTACTGATGCAAAAGACTTAATCTGATAAGTGACATGAGACCCCAAATAGTAGTTAAGAGGCTCCCAACTCCCTGTAGAGTAAAGAAGCACATATCTCTATAAATCCATTAGATTCCCATCACCCATTACCACTTCACAGCACTTATCATCGCCCAAAACCCTTCGCGTAAAGAGACAAACTTTCACTTTAAGGTGTGAGTGTAGGGCACAATATAAAAGGGCAGTATTTTTGCAGTTTTTATGACAAAACATATTTTTTATCTTCAATAAATCAAATATTTCTCAAGTAGAAACACATAGAGTATACTTTTCTTCAGATGGTGATATAACAATTCTTTAATACCTGTCAAAAGTGTACTAGAATGTAATGACATCCTTTTCTCTTCATTTTAAAAAGTTTGTCATCTAATCCCGCTATAATAATGATGAATATTCAACAACTGTTGATATCATTATGTGAAAAAAACTAAACTCTACGTTTCTACTGGAGCAATATTTTATTTATTTTGGCAAAAAAAAAAGAAAGGTTTTTGCTATAAAAACTACAAAAATATTCCCTTTCCTCGAATACCCTAAACTCCATCTTTACGGTCCGGTTTAAATCATGGTTTGACCTGTTGTGTCGATACACAATTTAATTTTCTTTCGTGCTTCCAATCTAAGAGTATTAAAACAAGATTATGAAAGTCGATTCGCCTCAGGAATCAGTCGAAGTTGGGCGAACCTCCCAATAAACTTTTAGGTAAAACTAAACTTACAGGTGACCTGGTGGTCTAGGGGTAAGGTGTCGGACTTCTGTGCTGGGATCCGGGTTCAATCCTCGGTCCCGGCACAAATTTATCTGATTACCAAACTCTTCCTTCACCTCTGACAAGACATCTTGTGAATGTGGGGAATGCCAGGCTCCACCGTGGTTCGGATTCCACGTTAAACTGTAGGTCCTCCACTTCATCTCACAATCACCCTACCATTACACATTAGCGTAAGTTCGTATAATCCGAACGGTTAGTAAGACTGCGGTTTTTTTTTTGCAGTGCGCGAGTCCTGTAGAAGAGAACAACGTGTTAGGTAACGGACGTGCCAGGGAAGATTCTGAAGACTTCAAGAAGAGATTGAGGAAAGAGCTTATGAGTAGAGATGGACACAAGTAGGTATACTACTGTTTATTTTTACCTAGCTGAAGAATAGCACCAATGAAAATTTGAATCGTGCTGGTGACATTTATATTTGAGTTTATCTTTGAATACTTCACTATAAATTATTTATATCTATAATTTGTAAATATATATATATATATATATATATATAAAATTTGTTATATATATAATATATATGAGAGGGGGGTAATGAGTGTTGTGCCTTAATTTCTTTTTTTTAAGTGTATAAATAGGTAAGTAGGTAAATTGACATGGTTAAATAGATAGAGAGAATGAATTTGTTTTGACCCTAAACTTATTAAAACATGTTTATAGAAAGGTAGGTGGATAGGAATGGATAGCTAGAGGAAGAAATAAATAAAGAAAGAAAATGTGGGTTTTGAACGTTTCGTTGTCCGTAAAAAAGTGGTATATTTTTAGACAGGTAGATAAAAGGACAGGATGAATATGTTTAAACCTTTCTTTTCATATAAATATGTTTATATATTATGTATAGGTAGATAGAGAGAATGAATATGTTTTCTTTTCTTCAAGAACGTTTTTATACTTATATCTAGATAGAGAGTAGAGAGATAGAGAGATGAATATGTTTTCTTTCTCAAAGAACGGTTTGTATACTATATATCTAGATAGAGAGATAGAGAGAATGAATATGTTTTCTTTTCTTCAAAGAAACGGTTTGTATACTATATATCTAGATAGAGAGATAGAGAGAATGAATATGTTTTCTTTTCTTCAAAGAAAATATTTGTGTACTATATAGATAGGTAGAGAAATAGAAAGAATCAATATGTTTTGAAACTTACTTTCGTTCAAAGAATTGTATAGGTACATAGAAATAAATGATGTGCTCTTCTCCTTGATTCCTCCGTAAAAATGGTCAAATTAAAACTTATTAAACTAACTTTAACTTTTAGAGACCTATCAAATCACACGAAGATGTTTTCTCTCGGATTCCACGACGCCCAGAAGGAGAAAGACTATCACCACCACAAAGAAGCTTTCTCCAGTGTATCCGTGCTGGGCTGTCCTCTGGTTCTGTTCATAACTTCGACAGCTCAGATCATCGTCCTACCAAGGTTCAGATTTTTGTTTACCACTGCTTCTTTCTATCTGTTCAGGATTTTATATTATAACTATTCTAATGGGGTAGGAATGAGGAAGGAAGCCTTTTATAGGTAATCTACCCACATTTGCGTGGGAAAAAGAGTGATAAGGTAAAAAAAATTCAGTAGATCCGACTGGGATTCTAACCCCAATATTTCCATCATCAGCAGGCCAGTACAACTGAGAATGACGCCTTAGGCCATTCGTCCACTGATATATTAAAATGAACATTTGGCTCTTAGCATTTTTAGATTTAGACACTTATCATTTTAATTTTAGGTATTTAACGTTCACTTTCTCTACCAGTTTATTTTATCAACACAAGATTTATAAACTAACTTAAATCTAGAATAAACATAACATCAATCCCCCTAGAAGTTAATTCAACATTTTCAAAGGGAAAATTCACATTTCAAAAATCATGAAATTTTCTGCCATGCTGGGAATCGAATACGAGACCCTTAGCTAAGTAGGTATAAGCACGCTACCGACTAAGATTATGTGTTTGGACATAAGCCACCTTAAAATAACTGACCGGAATATCATTTAAATAGTACTTTGTGCCTTATAGTTAGTTGGTTTATCAAACAAACAAAATTAACTTAAACTAGCATTGCACTTAACGTTAAAAGGGGTAACGGGATTTTGGTCTTGGCCACGTGCAAAGGGAAGGGGGTGGGGGGTATCTTATCAGCTGTGATTTTTCCATTCTCCTTCCACACTAGTTCAGGTTGCACTCCCTTCTTCATCCTACATATTAGATAACGTAGTTAATAATCTGAGTGAAAAACCAAATAATTATAACAATGTAGAATTTTGATAATAAAATATTTTATCAACATTTATGAATAATATTACTTTTCCATTCCATGTTTTCACAGGGATCTGATCAATTTTCTGTCTTTTGGTATTGGTTTCCTTCTACTCCTGATTTGCTCCATCATCTGTATTGCTGAGTTCTTTCCTTCCGTAAGTACAGAAATGACTTTAAAAAAAATATTGTACTACACAATTGTACATACTTCTCATCCAGCCGAACACCTTAGCTCAGTCGGTAACATGTCTGCCTTCTAAGCTAAGGGTCCCAGTTTCAATTCCCGGCTTGGTAAAAAATGTATCATTGATGAAAATATGTGTTTACGCTTTCACATTGATAAATTGACGGCTGAGGACTGGATTTTGTGTCTTTCCTAGTCTTAACATAGATTAAAAGGCATATGAAGCTATGACAGGCCTAGCCAGCCGGTAGTGGAAAATATAAGATCTTGAATTTAAAAAATTGGCCCAAACCATATGCTGGAAACAGTATTGATGTAAAAAAATATTTTGATGATCAAATGAAACATTCATCAAATATATTTTCAAGCCAGTTTGATTTTGCTATTTAAAAAAAATCAAATTCTCATAAGCAATTTATTAGTAAATTAACACCGAATTTCTATACATTTTTATAAAGACCAAATACATTTTTATTCACCTATTTACAAGATAAAACACTTCCCAAATATACGTTTTGAACAAAATCGTTAGAACCTATTTCGAAATATTTTGAAATTGAAAAAATTAATTTATATGTACGCTACCACTAATTTTAATGCTACAATTAAAACGATCTGACTTAAAAATATGTTGCTATAACATCTAGATTTCAAGTTTTGAATTAAATATAGCGTTTCAAATGTAGACCCACGTACAAACAGTTATTGTAAGACTTGGTTTTTTTGAGTTCAGGGGCACATAAAACGTAAAGAGGCATTATAATATTGAGGTAGAAAATTTTCATGATTGCAGTACTTTCTCTATGTGATTGAAATATAAAAAATTATGTTGGTTTCATCATTAAACTTGTAAGCTTGTCGAGTTAAGGAGTGGATGTAGGAGACAAGAGAGTAGGTAAGTATTTTGGCAGTTTTTGTAGCGATTTTTTTTAGTTTCAGTACAAATATAGAGTTTAATTTTCTTCCATGGTGACCTCACAGTTGGTGAATATCTGTCAAGGATTCTTGAAATTTAATGACAACTTTTTCTCTTCATTTAAAAAGTTTGTCATCTAATGCTGCTATGCTCATGACAGATATTCAAGAATAGTTGAGGTCACCATATGAAGAAAATTAAAATCTATATTTCTACTAAAGCAAAGTTTTATTTATTTTGGTCAAAAAAAATTGTTTTGCTATAAAAAAAACTGCAAAAAGAACGGGCCATTTCTTGTTTTCTTTACTTCCACCTTAAACATAACTATTTTATTAGTTTACGTTGCCATGAAAATTCTATTTTACCTTTTCTTACCCTACTCACACTAATGGCCACGCTGACAAAGGAACAAGTCTCATTAGTCTAACTTCCACAGTTACGATGAATTGAGGCCAAAATCCGGTCCGGGTGCACTTATGTAATTTTTCCTAAATATTTTCTTATTCACCCTAACGCAAACGCGGATACATTTACTATAAGCTTTTTGCACAGCATCCTACTACCTGTCTGGGATAACTGAATTTAATTAATTTTAATCTAGAATTTAAACCACTTTTTCTTGGGGGGATGATGAAAAATATTGTAACCCATACACCCTCATCGTCGTAAAATAAAACTAATTACGATGTGCGTTTATCTTGAGGGATAGCTGATACAGGCTCCTCTTAAATGATACCTTCTTCAACCCCTTCCGATTAGTGTAAATATGCGAATAGCCTGGATGGGTGTTAAGACGAGGAGCACTGTGGGAGGGAAATGGGGAGAAACAAGAAGTTGCGTTTCGGTAACATTGGTTTATTAATATTATGGTAGAAAGATTTTTTTTTAGAAAATATCAACTTTTGTTTGCCATCAACATTTTGCTTTATTATTATTATTAATATTTTTTATTTATTTTTTAGCATCACGTCTTACTACCTGTTCAGAGTATACGCCTATGTACTAAATATACTAATGGGTTAGGGATTACAAAGGCTTAATTTAGAGGAAATGCACCCACATTTTCATGGAAGAAGAGTAGAAAAACATTTAGGAAAAACCACTCTCAGTGCACCCAACCGGGATTGAAGATTGAAGCTCGTGCTCCCGGTATTTGGTAGTCTAGTCCAACATGAGATTAGCCGTTAGACCATGTGGCCACCGAAGGGTTTATTATTATTATTATTATTAAAGGAAATTGAAATATGATTGAAATTGTTTTTAATTTTTTTATTATTACTATTAATAATAATAATACTATTTCATAGCTATTAACATTAAACTATCTATTAAAAGTGACAATTTAATATAATATGCACTTCGGTATTAAGATAAATTCAGATAAAACATGAAGGTTACAGTGGGAAAAGGTGGAAAGTCACATTATACACATTTCCCATGACAAAAAGTTGTATATTTCAAACCCCATAATGATCCCCATCACAGGTTTGTTTAAATGAATTGAAATATGATGAAGACATGTTTTAAACATAACCTATCCGGCCACGTAGTGTAGTGTCAGTGCACTTGGCTACGAATCTAAAGGTCAACGGGTTCGATTCCAGCATGGCACCTTGGGTATATTTCTCTTAAGGGGAATTATTCCAACGGTACCTGGGGTTGGTAAATTAGATTTAAGTTAGATTAAGGCTTCCACTGGCTCACACCATATTCATTATCATCCCATAATCTCATTGCGGGTACGTGTAAACAACCCTTATAGGTGTAGCCTAGGCAGCACTCTGTGCGACTAGAGCGACAGATAGTCTACATACAGGCGACTAAACTGAATGTCATAACCCCCCCCCCCCCCCTCACCGGCTCACAATAGTGCCATAAGATAAAAACATATTCTAAATTGTGTTAAGAAGGTCTAATAATTATTCAATAACTAGCAGAGCCAACACAATTTCAATTAAAAATGTTGCCAAACCTTTCCTTCACCTCTGAAATAAGTGTATTAATCACAACTTGTGACTGTGGGGAATGCAACGCCTCCACTGTGGTTCGGATCCCACGTTAAACTGTAGGTCCTCCATTTCATCTCACAATCACCCTAACATTACACATTAGCGTGGGTGCATATAACCCAAACGGGTAGTAAGACGCGTTGATAATAATATATAATAATAATAATAATAATAATAATAATATAAAATGGGCCCTTTCCCTTTTTCTTACTATACGCTTCAAATGTTTTAGTAACTTTTATAACTGTCGATAAGATACTTCCTATCTAAATCGAACTTTAGTTGTATCTCCGCAAATTGTTTTTAACTCGGTAACAACCAACCTACCTGATTTTTTTTCCAGGCGTTTCCTCGGCCTCTCGTCAAATGCAGCGAGGCTGTCAACAACTCGTTATGGATTAGAAGAGTGATGGGTGTGTTTGTCATCCTGCTGCTTGGGACGGCCAATATCGTTGACATGGTGAAGACAAGGGAACATCCTCTAAAATATTTAATAGTGATACAATGGTGACCTGGCGGTTTAAGGGTAAGGTGTCATACTTCTGTGTGAGGGTCCGGGGTTCAATCCTTGGTCCTGGCACAGATCTATATGAGTACCAAACCCTTCTTTCACCTCTGACAAGACGTGTATTAATCACAACTCGTGAATGTGGGAATGCAGCTTCCACCATGGTTCGGATCCACTTTAAACTGTAGGTTCTTCATTTCATCTCACAATCATCTACCATTACACATTAGCGTAAGTGCGTACAACACGAACGGTAGTAAGACGCGGTGCTAATAACAAAACAATCAATAATAATAATAATAATAATAATAATAATAGAAACTGATACACTTAAAAGTCAGTCAATCCCCCATTTGATCTTGACTACTTGTTATTCGTGTACTGAGTGATTAATTAGTTTTTCCAGCACCACGTTTTACTACTCGTTCGGGTTATAGGTTTATGGACCAATTGCGCTAATGGTTTTAAATATGAGGAAGGTTATATCTATAGGAAGTGTACTGGTATTTGAGTGGAGGATTGTTGAAAACTATTTATTAAAAACCACACTCGTTACACACAACCGATATTTAAACCTCAGCATTAGCATTAATGGGAGCCCAGTTTAATGCGAGAGCGATTCCTTAGACCATATGGCTACGAATAAAATGTATTAATGATTAATATAATGGTAATGGAGTGGTAGGTTAGCTTGGATGAAATGCGTTTGCATTTGCATGGAGTGAAGATAGAAAAACCACAATTTAAGTCGCATATAGAAAACTTCCCCTATACAACACCCAGCCAAGGTTCGAAACCTACACATTCCTGACACCAACAATTCAGCCTATTGTGAACCTGACGTCCTATACCATGCAGCTGCCAGCTTAAGGCCTAAGTATATCTTAGATTTCTAAGTTGCAATATGACAATTTTAAGAATACTTTAACTCTAGGTGCTTAAAAGCAGGACCAGAGGCTAAGTGATATATTATTATTACTATTAGCACCGCATCTTACTACCCGTTCGGGTTATACGCACTTACGCTAATGTGCAATGGTAGGGTGATTGTGAGATGAAATGGAGGACCTACGGTTTAACGTGGGATCCGAACCACGGTGGAGGCCTGACATTCCACACATTCATAGTTGTGATTAATACACTTCTTGTCAGAGGTGAAGGAAGGGTTTGGCACTCAGATAAATCTGTGCCGGACCGAGGATTGAACCCCGGCCGCCAGCACAGAAGTCCGACACCTTACCCCTAGACCACCAGGTCACCCTCTAAGAGATATAAAAAAAATGTACTCTATTTCATTATTTTTTATAATTATTTTACCGAAACCTTAGCTCAGTCAGTAGCGTGTCTGCATACTGATCCATGAGTATAGGGTTCGATTCCCGGCATGCCAAAAAATGTAATATTGGTGAAACGTGAATTTCCTCTTTCTTAGTGATGAATTTACGGCTGGGGTACTGGGTGTTGTGTTTGTTCTAGATTTAAGTAAGTTCATAAGTCGTGTTCTGATATAATCATTTGGTTCAGAAGTTAACGTCAATACCTCAAATAATAATAAAATTATCATTATTATTGATTAAATAGCAAGCTATTATATTTGTTAGTTACGGCTAAAACCGCATTTAGATATCATATTTTTTAAATTGAAAAATGTGACATGCATAGAGGAATCAAACCCGGGACCTCCAGGTGAGCACACCAAAACTCTTACCTCTGAGCTATCCACAAGTCGTATGGGGCTCAGGGTCATTCTTCACTTATATTTTAAGGCAGAGTCTGTGATGGTCTTGCGAAACATATAGCTCAGGGATAAGATTATTGAGCTAAGGTCCCGGGTTCTGTACCTGTATCCAGGTGTAATTTTTCAGTTTAAATAATACAATTGTATTAAATCTTAAGGTTTCTTGTACATCACCATCATCGATCATCAACTGCACGACAGTGGAAGACGCTGGCAAAGTTTGTCTGTACCCGTCATACTTCACGTATTTCTGCGTGTTGGTACTTGTAGCGGCTTCCTTACCGGCCCAACTGTCGTACCTCTTCAAAGCCGGCCTTTTATTTCTAATATCGGCCGCGCACTGCGTCATGAACGTCACTGTCATCGGCTCTGCACTAGACTGCGAGGAGGCGGTGAATCACAGAGACTGGGCGAAGTGAGTATTAAAAAGCTGTAACGACTATTTGTTGTTTGGCGATATGTTTTATTTTTATTTTGCTCTTTTTTTTAAAGAGAATATATTGTCATCGTGAAAATTTCAACTACATGTTTGTAATGGTTATTAACGCTTTATATTGTGTCCCTAAAATAAAAATAAAATTTTAAAAATGGGTAGTTTTTGTTTGCATCATATGTAGCATAGTGTCTGAAGCTTTTAGATAGTAAATAAAATTTAAAATTAAATGTGTAAGTGTTATAGATAGTATATAATAACTAACTTATTTAGTAAATTTAATATATTTGACTTCCAATCAAAATATACAAATTAATTAAGTAATCAAATCAATTATAATGAATATAATAATAATTTTCCTCTTGATATTAAATACAATATATTTATTAATATCATTTGACAAAAAAAAATGATCGAGAAAAATGATCATTGTTCATATTCCCTTAAGTCCCCATTAGATTATTAATATTATTATTATTAGCACCGCGTCTTAATACCCGTTCGGGTTATACACACTTACGCTAATGTGTAATGGTAGGGTGATTGTGAGATTAAATGGAGGACCTACAGTTTAGCGTGGAATCCGAACCACGGTGGTGGCCTGGCATTCCACACATTCACAAGATGTCCCCATTAGAGTAACACTTAATAAAATTTAAAATTATTATTATTATTATTATTATTATTATTATTATTATTATTATTATTAGTTAATTTAGTGGTAGTAAAACGCGGTGCTAATGAATAAAAAAAATTATTTTAATTAGATTAAATTTTGATCTTTTCGGTTTACGAAATTACAATCCACTACATTTTCTTTGTTACAGTAACTAGCCGGTTAATCCGCTTTCTTCTAGTTTCAGTTATAATATTTATGACAATTTCTTACAAAGTTCTCATTTCACTCCCCGGTCACTTAGTTGATCTGTCTCTTGTAAATAAGGCTCCGTTCATTTTTCCTTGGGATGCTAACGGACACTGTAGACGGACTAATTCCGTTATCCAATTAGTTAAAATATTAACTCTTGGGGTTCAATGTGGAGTATTAGATTTAATATTAAAGGTTAAGTAAGCTAACTATTAAGTATTTTATTGA
This sequence comes from Timema cristinae, assembly GCA_039000515.1. NCBI lineage: Eukaryota > Metazoa > Arthropoda > Insecta > Phasmatodea > Timematidae > Timema > Timema cristinae. Next base: position 30,156,290 of record JBCFYV010000003.1, on the reverse strand, counting down.
TGAAAACAGTTTATCTAGAAATATCAGAGTAATGCCCCAATAAGAATAGTTGAAAGGTTGCATGAACTGTTTGTTCACGCTATTATTAGACTTTACTGACGCTCTGAAATTCAATAATATAAATGGTATAATACAATCGTATTTACTTTCTCATTTAGTATAAGATTGGCTTTCAATAAATTACTGCTCCATTCGTTTTTTTCAGAAAAATAAATATGTTATTTCGGTAATATAAGGAAAACACTTAAGATACAAACATAGAACTAAATTGTCATAATAATTAAAGAAAAATCTTAAAAATATAATCTTCATACATAGACTACTCACAAATTAATCATTTCTAGCAAAAGATACATATAGTTTTATTTTTCATGTAAACCATTCATGACATAGGCTACCAGTATTCATTTTTTAACAAAATCATTAGAATTATTTTTAAACCATTTCGTTTTTACAAAAATCATCAGCAAACTACTTGGGCCAATACTTTAAAAAAAATCCCAATTAAACCCAACTATTTGTGTTATAAAATATTTACCATATTTCCATTTTGAATAAAATCGTTTGAATTATTCTCGAAATGTTTCAAATCTAAGATTAAAAATCAGTCAACTACCCCTGATTTTAGACGGGAGATTAAAATCACAATTTCACCTCGCGTTATGAGTATTTAACATAATTTATACATATTAATTCTTAATGTAATCCATCAAACTTTACGACTCTAACCCCAGGTATAAACAGAGATTAACATATAGAATTTGTAATGCCCACTTTAGTGATTTTGTGAGCAGATAAAAAGGTCAAGAGCCATCATAATCTTTGGGAAATCCGGCCCTATGGTGTAGTGAGTGATCAGTGCACCTGGCTATGAACCTAGGGGTCCCGGGTTTGACTCTCAGCTGGTACCTTGGGTATTATTTTTTCTCTTTAGGGGAATTATCCCAACGCTCACGATGAGTTTGTAGATTAGGTTTAAGACTCTCACCGGCCCACACCTCCATATTAAATAACATCACATAGGGTGACCTAGTGGTCTAGGGGTAAGGTGTCAGACTTCTGTGCTGGGGGTCCGGGGTTCAATCCTAGGTCTTGGCACAGATTTATCTGATTACCAAACCCTTCCTTCACCTCTGACAAGACGTGTATTAATAAGAACTTGTGAATGTGTGGCATGATAGGCCTCCCCCGTGGTTCGGATTCCATGTTAAACTGCAGGTCCTCCATTTCATCTCACAATCACCCTGCCATTACACATTAGAGTAAGTGCGTATAACCCGAACGGGTAGTAACACTCGGTGCTAGTAATAATAATAATAATAATAATAATAATAATAATAATAATAATAATAATAATAAATCATCTCATTGTAGACAACCTCCATAGGTGTATCCTGGGTAACACCCTGTGCCACCAGAGCACCGAATAGTCTACATACAAGCAACCTAATTTGAATTTTATATTCCACCTGGTCATTAATACCATACACTAAAACAAACAAAAAATATGTGTGTAATTATTTGAGAAAGTAAAACTTAGTCCATTATTTTATTCCCTTTGAAAATATGATTTATGACGTTTACAAGCAATATAAATTAATTCCTCTTCTCAAAGCTACAAATAGCATTTTCAATGCAGATAAACACAGAACTATTTACAATGACTTGTCAAGTACTATTTAGTGCCCAAATTTACTGGTAATGGACTATACCAGTTTGTACCTTCAATGATGTTGATGTTGCCCTGTATGTTTCAGTATAGCTCCTGGGAAATACACGCTCTGTGGATTACTTCTGGCGGTAACACTAGCTCTTGCCTCACTCGCTAGACACGTGAGTGACTCCAATCAAAAACAACATTGTATACAGGCTTTTCCAACTTAGACTAGCGTATTACTCGCTTAAAAATAAGAATAAGAGCTCATACAACCATATAGTTAATTTACGATAGAACAGGTGTTAAGTGACAACTAGCAAAAGGTTCTTTATTGCAAACATCGGCTTAAAATAACTAATATCAACCTATTAGGAAATAATTGTTATTTTGTGGGTGACCTGGTGGTCTAGGGGTAAGGTATCGGACTTGTGTGCTGGGGGTCCGGGGTTCAATTCTCGGTCCCGGCACAGATTTATCTGACTACCAAACCCTTCCTTCACCTCTGGCAAGACGCGTATTAATCACAACTTGTGAATGTGTGGTATGCCAGGCCTCCACCGTGGTTCGGATCCCACGTTAAGTTGTAGGTCCTCCATTTCATCTCACAATCACCCTACCATTACACATTAGCGTAAGTGCGTGTAACCCGAACGTATAGTACGACGTAATTATTACTTTCCTAATAATACTATATTATCAATAAAAAAATTGCTATCAAAGGTTTTTAATAATAATTCCCAAAGTATTACTGAATAATTGGTTCTTTAGTAACTCATTGAAACTACAAAACATATTATTAAAAATTTTATGCTTTTTGTTTCCCTTTTGTGGCAATAAGACATATTATAGTATCTGAAATAACAAATTCAAAAGTATTGTATTCATACTTGTATCTTGTTATAACTGGCCACCAAAATAAATAAATATTTTTTATACTTTAGAAAATAAATATATAGGGTCTACAAAATATTATTTTTATATAAAACTCTTTTTTTTTCCTGAACAACGCATAAACACAGCTGAAGACGGTTTGTATGAAGTCTTTAACAGCCCTTGTTTCTGCTGATTCATAATCTTAATTTATGAATAAAAGGCAGCCTTTTAAAAGCTCTCTCTTGTAAAGAAATTTTAAGTGAACCACAGAGACCACTTAATTGAAAAAAAAATCCAAACTATTATTTTCATAATTTCATTTTTCAATAATGTAAAAACAATTATTAACTAAAAACAAATAATTTGTTGTGAATGTTTTGACTGTCAAAAGTAACAACTAAACATATGGTCTTTCAGATCATATGGTTTGGTGAATGGATACATAGTAGCTTTTCCTAGCTGTCACTTACAAACTCTCAGACCAAAGATAGGCTATAGATTCAAAACTCTTGCTTTTAGAGGAACAATTTGTTATCCCCCTGAAAGGTAGCAACCAGTACTTTCTGATTACACTATGATTTAAAAAAATTGCAACCATTCGAATAACTTTCAATGCATAATATTGTATTTTATTGATTACCTTCGTTAATTTCTAGTTGTTACTTGGCGACACTGTAAAATGTTGTGCGCATGTCTATAGTTGTATTCAGATTAAATTGTGTGTCCACGTCCAGTGTCGTAGCTAGGGTGAGGAGGGTGGGCACATGGACTGGGTGCCAGTTTATTAACAATATTAGCATCAATATAAGTTTCATTTTTTTAACAATGAAAGTGTATTTGTTTTTGTTTTATTATTTTGCAATCAATATTATCACATGTAACAAGTTTTAGTATCAAATATAATAATTCTGACAAATTTTAAATGATAGTTTTTTCAACCCATAAATTGTAAGAATACTTTCTGTTCAGATGGAGAAAGCCTCCAGAGTGCTCTTCCTGTGGAAAAACGAGGTTGAGGAGCAGAGAGAGTGCGCCTCTGACATCCGGAGAAGAAACGAGGCCCTCGTGTACAACATCCTTCCCCCTCACGTGGCTGCCCACTTCATGGGCAGCCGCAAGCGACAGCATGAAGAGCTGTACAGCCAGAGCTACGCAGAGACTGGTGTGCTGTTTGCCTCCATGCCAAATTTCTCCGGCAAGTTTATAACTGCATTATACTTTCTAGATAGGAAGAAACTTTTTTTGAATGTTTCAAAAGTTATTATTATTATTATTATCACCGCATCTTACTAGCCGTTGGGGTTATATGCACTTATGCTAATCTGTAATGGTAGGGTGATTGTGAGATGAAATGGAGGACCTACGGCTTAACGTGGGATCCGAACCACGGTAGAGGCCTGGAATTCCACACATTCACAAGTTGTGATTAATACACGTCTTTTCAGAGGTGAAGGAAGGGTTTGGCAATCAGATAAATCTGTGCCGGGACCGAGAATTGAACCCCGAACCCCATAGCACAAAAGTATGACACCTTACTCCTAGACCACCAGGTCACCAACAAAAGTTACTAAAATAAATATTAATATATTTATATAATACAAATTTGATAGTGAGGCTCTATTAGAAAATACGATATTTTTTGTGGGCAACATTGATAACATTTTAATCTTTTTTAATAGTGTTACTTTATAAATTAGTGATATTATCTATCAAAAGTGACAGATGCAGATAACATGTAATGTCTTAGGAAATCTTGAAAGTAGATCTAGTAACTTTCTTGGCAGTCACATGAGGTCCTTCATATTAAGATGGAAATTTATTGTGGTACAAATAGAAAAAAAAATTGTTACTGGAAGGAAATTAAAAATCAAACTCACATAAATCTTGTTGTCAAATGTAGGCTACGTATCAAAAAAATGTCTTCTTATTTATATGCTTTATACAATATTTCAATTGATATCATATTTGGGTTTCTCCATTTTGTTAATATCTAAGATATTTTTTTTATTCCAGATTTCTATTCTGAAGAAACTGTCAATAATCAAGGTTTAGAGTGCTTAAGATTTCTCAATGAGGTCATTTCAGATTTTGACGCGGTGAGTATTATTTTTAATTAGTTTGGCTTTTAATGGGAAAATGTTTGATAAATCAAACAAAAATTTAACATATACAAGAAATATATCACCTGTACCATTCTCTTATTTTCTGACGTGTTTTTTATTAATTAAAAACATTGTATTTATATGATATACGTCAATTACTCTAAGTAAAAAAAAAAGTTTCGTAAGGTTTGCAGCCATGGTGTTTGTGAATATCGGAACTTGATGTTGACATCAAATTAATCGTTAGTTTTTGTATCTATCCCTTTCCCACCGTTAAAATTCAAGTGAGTAGGATTTTTATAGTAAATCAGGTTAGGTTAGACACGAAACAGTGTTTACGTCGTCCGTAAACTCTTTTTACAACATTTTAGGTTTTGCACCCTGTCCTTGCTTCATACCCAGATGTGGGGGACTTTGTTTTGTAGATTATACTATGTAAATTTAGGTATAAAATAATAGTGGCGGCTGAAAACTGTACGAAAAATACATGTTGGCAGTCTCAATGGAGATAAAAAAATAGCTTGGATGGTTGGAAAATGACGAGAGTTATTAAAGATGTAATGTAATAGGTTAGGTATAAGAGAGTGGAAAGATAACTACTTTAAACTTAGAGGATGTAAATAAAAAAAGGTAAAAACACACATATCCAAATCACCCAGCGAGATTTCAACTTTGAAGCCAGATGCGCGTTTCCTAATTTCCCAATTAAAAATGTATTTGAATGTTTGTTAAATGTTTTAGCTTTTAGAGCAGCCTAAGTTCCAGGATATTATTAAAATTAAGACGATCGGATCAACGTACATGGCTGCAAGTGGACTTAATCCTTCCAGACAAATTAAGGTGAGTTTTAAACAAAATTGCACACTTTTTCATTAATCACATGGGAAATGCTTATGATATTTTTAATTCGAAATAAGGTATATTTCTTTAATAACTCCATAGCGACATCCTGCAATATAGCTAAATCAACCAGGTGGCCACCGTTTGTTGGGAAAAATAGTGCCAGCATCTTCGTATAGAAGGTATCATACGGTCAGCCCAATGAACCATCCAGTAGTTAATCTGAGCCTACTAGACCGAAGCCAATAATTTTGATATTTGTTTAGCAGTGATGTTAATAATTATTTTAACACTTTATTGATACAACCAAACATATTCCCTGATCAGATATTAAATCAGAGGAACATCTGCCCTCTACTCTGAGGAACCTGGGTTTATTTATCACTGTGAGTCGAATTTGTATTATTGTGAAACATATTTGATCCGTTTCGTTAAATGACTTATTGAATGAGGTCCAATGATCGGCTTTTAAACACATCTATCGGGATTTTCTACACCACAATTTTCTTCATATAACTATGAAAAAAAAGATAAAACAATGGCTATAAAAAGGATGCCACGATAGTCGTTTAGGGCCACCACGAATATTTGGTGAAATTTATGACAAAACCAACGAGTACGGCACACCTCTAAACAAATTATTTAAGTTGCAATTAATATAGGGCATTTGTAGTACAACATTAAAATCGGGCTTTTATTTTAAATGAGTTATTTACAAAAGGTTTCCTTAACTCAAAATTGTTGAACATAAGAATGTATCAAAGTTCACTACCCTGATAGAGAAAGGACCTCATCAATGATAAGATGTTGGTCTTCAGGCTGTTTGCAAACGAAAAAAAAAATTCTACACAAAAAGGAGTATATACAATTTATATAGGAAGTACCTTTTAGAAAATAAAATATATATGTTTTTTCCATCCATAATGATTACATTTTACTACTGTATATCATGTGTTATTTTATAGATAATGAATGATATTATCGGTCAAAAGTGACATCTGAAGATAAAATGACTGGACTTATGAATACGTGAAAATATATCTTGTCGTTTTGCTAGCTGTCAGATAAGTTTCCTTCTATGGAAATGAGAGTGTAAATGAGCCAAGTGCATACCATGTCGAGGAAAGTGTCCATCTTTATCTTGTGTTTCATGCCATCTTGTGTGAGCCTCTTTACCTTGCATTTCACGCCATCTTGTGTGAGGAAAACTCGTGACACATTAATAACTTTAATGTTCTATTCCCATATAATATAACTAGTAGTTCTGTGAACAGTAGGCCTCTCTCGCTCTATTGAGAATTGCTAACCACATAATCTTAATAATCATGGTGACCTGGCGGTCTAGGGGTAAGGTGTCAGATTCTGTGCTAGCGGCCGGGGTTCAATCCTTTGTCCGGCACAGATTTATCTGATTACCAAACCCTTCCTTCACCTCTGACAAGATATCTTGTGAATGTGGGGAATGCCAGGCCTCCACTGTGGTTCGGTTCCACGTTAAACTGTAGGTCCTTCATTTCATCTCACAATCACCCTTCCATTACACATTAGCGTAAGAGCGTATAAACCGGACGGGTATAAGACGTGGTGCTAATAATAATAATAATAATAATAATAATAATAATAATAATATAAATAATCATGTAATATTACTATCGATACTACAGTCTTATGATTTCTCTTTCAATTCCAATGATGGATTAAATAGTCAAGCTATTTTAATTGTTAGCTACGGTTTTAACCACATATAAATATTATAATTTAATGTTATATTTAATAGTACATTATATTAATAGAGTAAAACCCGTTGTTCAGGTGGTTTCAGACTTTTTCCTTGCAGTAGATACCAAATTAAAAATAAATAGGGCCCTTACCTAAGTCATTCAGTATAAGTTATCTGAATAATTTCATTAAAATCGCTCGGCGCAATGGACAGAAACCTCAGAAAAACAGACAGACTGAGTACATGCCAAACTCTGCTTCATTTTGTTATTCTTCTTCTTCTTATTATCATTATTAACACAGCGTCTTACTGCCCGTTCGGTTTATACGCACTTATACTAATGTGTAATGGTAGGGTGATTGTGAGATGAAATGGAGGACCTACAGTTTAACGTGGTATCCGAACCACGGTGGAGGCATGGCATTCCACACATTCACAAGTTGTGATTAATACACGTCTTGTCAGAGGTGAAGGAAGGATTTGGTAATCAGATAAATCTCTGTCGGGACCGAGGATTGAACCCCGGATTCCCAACACAGAAGTCTGACACCTTACCCCTAGACCACGAGGTCACCTCATTTTGTTATTGATATAGTGCTTAGATATTTTATTGTTTTGTGTTTTGTCTTCTCAGCCAGAAGACACCCTACCGGTGAGATGGGCTCATCTCAGTTTACTGGTTGAATTTGCACTGGAGCTGAAGAAAGCCCTTCAAGGGATCAATGAACAAAGTTTCAACCACTTTGTTCTTAAGATGGGTATGATATCTACCGTTTTCCATCATCTTTGTCCTTCACTACTAGTTAACAAATCACTTATAAAATAGTTCGGTATTGAGCTTTATTTCGTTAAATACTATCAGATCATGTTATTTGTCTACCCGATTGTGCTTTACGCCTATATACTAATTACGACATTGTGTTAGGGAAAAAGAAGATTTAATTTGGATGAAGTTTACATACAGTGCGAATGATGTTGAAATCTTGTTCTTCAGCGCGAGCGTGTGAATCCACATTGGATCCGTGGATATTTAATTCAGTAGATGAGTAGTCTACCCGACACCTTATCTCAGTCGGTAGCGTATCTGCCTACTGAGCTGAGGATACCAGGTTCGATTCCTGGCATGGCCGAAAAATCTATCATTGGTGAAATGTGTGTTTAACCTCTCACATTGATAAATTAATGGCTGGGGACTGGATGTTGAGCCTGTTCTAGTCTTAAGTTAGATAATAGAGCATATGAAGCCATGACAGACCTATCAAACTGGCTGTGGAAAATATATGGCTTTAATAAAAAAACTGACCATTCTGGGAACAGTAATGGATGTAAGAGGAGTAATCTACTGAGGAAACAAAGAGCGGGTTTCTAATTCTTGACTCAGGTCACCGTTTTTCAAACCCATATAGGTATAACCTTTTGTCTTTGGTCTTTAAGGAATCAATCATGGGCCTATCATCGCTGGCGTTATCGGAGCTCGCAAACCTCACTACGACATCTGGGGTAACACAGTGAACGTAGCTTCGCGGATGGAAAGTACTGGAAAGGCGGGATGCATCCAGGTATGCCAACCCTCACAACATTGTGTTTACTTTTTATATTCTCGCCGCATCTGACGGGATAGCCGTATGTTTACACTAATTCTTGATTCACACATTCGCCGAAAATAGAGAGCAGATTTTTTTTTTTTAATATCGCAGTAATTCGCACGCTGTTTATTGACCCATGATGCATTGCAACGCAAACTTAAAACAGCTGATTATCAACATGCTATAGTAAATACACATATATTTAATATAATTCTCCTGATGGATGTTTTCAGATTAAAACGCTTTTTCGTGGCATAATCCAATACTTCTATGTACATGTTTTCCATTAACGGGTTATTTCAAATATCCTCACAGAGGCCAACGAAGCTGTCTGCTTGCTGTCAGTTCTCCAGCGCATGCGCTGTCATATACACATGTGAACTGATTTGAGATGCATGGTTCTGAGATTTGATTGGTTCTCCTGTGCCGAACATCTCAGGCAGAGCGGACAAAGTAGAGACAAGTTGAACTCCAGGAGAACAGCTTGCACCTATGAGGCGGAAATCTTGTGATTAAATTAGATATCATCACGTGACCAAGTTTCTGTTATGCGCTTGTTTTTCACTGAAAGTGTGAATCCCCAATAACACGGTAAGTATGAGAGGGGTAGTATTTGATTCACCCGCTTCACTTGCAGCATAGTCTAATTCGTTACTCTCGCAGTAGACTTAGAATGTCAAGGACAGGATGATTGAGGTTCAAATATCTGTCGGGTTTTCCACTCTTCCTCTATGAAAATGTGGGTACACCTAATAAAAATATAAGCTTCCTAATCCATAAACCCATTACCATAACTGGTACATATGGGTACACCCCAAAAGAGTAGTAAGACGTGGTGTTAAAAAAAGAAGCATTTGAGTAAATGTACTCAATTTGCATTTGAGGACAGTGGAAAACCATATAGGAAAAAACATCTTCAGTACAACCTGGCCAGAATTTGAAACCCTTAAGTCAACAGAAAATCAAACGAAACTAGATAGATGTTTAATCTACGTGGCCATCGATGCAGATAACTTCTTAGTAAGTCGTTCGCAAGTCAACTTGCCCCCTACCGTCGACGCATGGAAGGTCTTTGTTTTCACAGCGATCCACTGTAGCTCTCTAGAGGATTTTCCTTGTTTAGACCTAGGAAATGTGTAATATACAGGCTCTAAACCATTAATTTACTACTTGGAAGAGGAGCAACTTTTTTTTTTTTACAACAGTATATTTAAGAACTCTTGACAATATAATTTGGGTCCTTCAGATTAATTGAAAAGGGGATAAAATAAAGTCCAATTTTAACTCAAATTGCGTTAGTACTGCCAACTGTTTGGAAATCTTGAGAACGTTCTAATGTGACTTTATATTATAGTTAAATGAAATCTCTGTCGTATTTTAAATTAATTAAATTATTATTATTATTAGCACCGCGTCTTACTACCCGTTCGGGTTGTACGCACTTACGCTAATGTGTAATGGTTTGGGTGATTGTGAGATGAAATGAAGGACCTACAGTTTAACGTGGAATCCGAACCACGGTGGAGGCCTGGCATTCCATCACATTCACAAGATGTCTTGTCAGAGGTGAAGGAAGGGTTTGGTAATCAGATAAATCTGTGCCGGGACCGAGGATTGAACCCCGGCCGCCAGCATAGAAGTCTGACACCTTACCCCTAGACCGCCAGGTCACCGTAATAATTAAAAAAAAGTATTTACTGTAACCTTATGGGGTTGAAGATATAAAAGTTATTGTCCTGGAAAATATGTATAGTGTGAATTCCCCTATTTCTCTTGTTTCCTTCAAATTTTATCCTATGAATAAGGTTATGGATGACAGACTTTATGTTGAAATAAATACGTTCAAAAGCTGTCCATCAATTTAATTTATCACATGTCATAACCTTATCATTTCCAAACTAATCTTGACCATCCTTTTTAGTTGAAGTAATTTTTAAAGCTTGCTTTTTTATTTAACTAATATACCAATATTGTGTTCATATAATAAATAGTTCCTATTCTTTATGTGTCTATTTCATATAAATATTTATCAAAACATTAATTTAATTTTAAATCTGACATTTTTAGTTTAGTTTTAGTTGTTCCACCAGCCAGGTGTGAGCCACGTGCTATTGTGTATGATACGGTTGATTCTACAACTACCCGCTTCTGTGACCGCATGATCTAACGCGCTACTCTTGTGTTAGACTAGACACGGGGAGATCGCTGCTCGAACCACATCGGGTGCACTGAGGATAGTTTTCCTAAATCTTTTTCAATCTCCCTCCACGCAAATGTAGCTTGCATTTTATTTTAATTAAAACTTCCTCATCCCAAACACTTTAGTGTAATTAGTACATATTAGTATAACCCGAATGGTTAGTAAGATGCGGCACTAAAAAAATTATACAACTTATTTGATAAATGTTTTAATTTGTCTTGATCACGTGTGAGTTAGTTAAAACTACCATTACTAATTTTATTCTTTAAAACGTTCTTTTTAGATATTTAACAAATACTTATCCTCTTCAAGGATCTGTTACAAAACTATTAATTACTATTATGAAAAGTATTTCATTTACTAAAATTGTAGCCTACCCTACTCGATACCTTCTCAAACAAACTGTTATCAAAGGTTTGATCCAACATGATATATTAATTTAACTCAAACTTTAGGAGGATTCATAATTTTTTTGAAAGAAAAACTAAACTCTTTAGAACAAAAGTGTATATTCCTGTCAGACCAAACATCGACCAATTTTATGATCTAAATTGATAAATGAGAACTTTAATATAAACGTGATGACCTGAAGATATATAGCAGCTGTTAAAATTACAACAATTTTTACCGAAAGTTGAAAATGTCATCCCCTCCACCCACTCCCTCTATCAGACACATCTTCAGGAACCATTGGTGCTATGGGGCGAAATTGTAACAAATAAGGTTGTCTAGACTGAAGTTTTCTCAAACACTTTGTCAGTATGATTCATAAGAGTTATGACGTATCCTTAATATATAACTATCAAACCTGTGCAAATATAAAAAATATATATATTATTTTCTTAAATAAGGACTTTATTTAAACTAAGGAAGTAAATATATCACTCAAATTAATAAAACAAAAAGACGTAAATTTCTAGTTTTAAAGAAAATTATTTAAAAAATTGAAAATGTATAACTTTGTAGATATAGGGCATTCAATTCATATCTACAAAGTGTTTGAGAAAACTTCAGTCTAGACAACCTTATTTGGGGTGTATACAATTGCATCGCATGTCCATTATTATTGCGTGATCATTAGATCGCGTTTTTGGTACAAATACAGTGCAGGTCCATCACGTCGCGTTACCCCCCCCCCCCCCCACCCCCTCTCTACACACAGCTAACCCTACTCTGACGCACGGTACTGTGCTCTGACGTACAACCAATAGGAATGAAGGGTCAACTGACTCCACTTTGAGGAGGAGAGTTTCTAGCTTGCAATAAATATAATGTCCTTTAAAAAAATTGTATATTTGAATTTGTAAATTCAAATTGCTGTGGTGCAATGAAAAGCAAAGATGAAATAATGAAATAAGAATATAACCTACAAATTTAAAATATACCTTTTTATCAAGACAATTTTTTTACAGAGAATTAGAAAACAAAATTATGGTGTATTTATTTTAGAATTATAGATCCAGTTGCCTAGGCATCTTGGTCATGGTGATGTTTATTTAAGTTTTGAATCCGCTACACTATCCTTTCAACCAGCCCCACCTTTCAAAGTGAGAGTCAGAGGTGAGTCAGGCACACTATCCTTGTAACCAGCCGTGCCTTCATAGTGAGAGTTTGAGGTGAGAATCAGGCGTACTAACCCATTAGGGCTGATAATCACCTAACCTTGCCAGCCCACCTTCATAGTGAGAGTTTGAGGTGAGAATCAGGCGCACTAACACCTATCCTTGCAACCAGCCCCACCTTCATGAGAGTTGAGGTGAGTCAGCCACTAACCTTGAACCAGCCGCCTTCATAGTGAGAGTTGAGGTGAGAATCAGGCGCACTAACCTTGCAACCAGCCCACCTTCATAGTGAGAGTTGAGGTGAGAATCAGCGCACTACCCTTCAACCAGCCCCACCTTCAAGTGAGAGTCTGGGGTGAGAATCAGGCACAACCTTGCAACCAGCCCACCTTCAAGTGAGAGTCAGTGAGAACAAGGCCACTAACCTTGCAACCAGCCGTGTGCCATTCACAGTTTGGAGAGTTTGAGGTGAGAATCAGGCGCACTAACCTTGCAACCAGCCCCACCTTCATAGTAGTGAGAAGTCTGAGAGTGAGAGTTAAGAACACACTATCCTTAGTCAATACCGCGATGTGAATGGACTCAAGATTGAGAGTCAGGCACACTAACCTTACAACCAGCAGCCTAACTCAAAATAGTGAGAGTCTGAAACTGAGTAGTTAGGTGCCACTATCCTAGCAAAAACGCAAATGTAATGGACACACGATGTACTTGTAATTCGATGTAATTGTATAAATACGCCTCTTCATTCTTATTGGTTGTATGTCAGTGTAGGGTTAGCTGTGTGCAGAGAGGTGAGGGAAACGTGACGTGATGGACCTGCAATGTATTTGTACCAAAAACACTATGTATTAGTCACGCGATGTATTGGACATGCGATGTAATGGTGGTACCTCACAGAAATTATTTAGACGATGTTTTTAATTTTAAATTATGTACTATCACTCCCGTCAGCTATAGTCTGATTTAGATAAGAAGGAACTATTTTGACAATTATAAATGTTACTAAAATAATATTAATATGTTTGTAGTAAAGCCATGTGATGGAAAGAATATCTATTTAAAAAAAATTAAAATATGCTCAATGTTGACTCCAACAAAACTATGTTTGCACTATCTAAAAGTTACTCCCAGCCACAGTATCACTATAGAAACAATTGTTAGAACCTACACAAGCCAAGATTAGTTGTTACCTTTTGGTATCTTATGTCGTTATTGTCTTGCTGTGTTTCCCAAGGTCACTGACGAGACTACGGGAATCTTACAACACTTCGGTTACGTTTTCGAGCAACGAGGTCTTGTGTCCGTTAAAGGCAAAGGCCAGCTGATGACCTATTACCTTATCGGGAAAGGCGACGAGGCGGCGTCCTTGCCTAAGCTCCCGGTGACGCCGAATCACGTCGAAGACGCAACCTCCCACTCTGACGTCCCGATAAGAGTGGAGCATCTAGACCTGACGGCTGACACGAAGCATGTGGCCGCGTCGGCTGACACTTCACCTCTCATCCGGGACCCGACGGGAGTCACTGAAGGTTCCAGTGAAACAAAGCTACTTGAGGCGACGACGGGAAATGATGATGGTTGAATGTGGTATTTTTTTTCACACTCTAACTGATCGCGATAAATATTTTCGTGAAAAAGGCACTCATCTCATCGTTGTAGATTTCAAATCTTGTCATCCATTGACGACTTATTCCGCTTTTTGACAGATGACAAAGTAACTAAACAGTATTCGTAAGACAGGAGATGTATCTTCTCATATGTTGTGTCAATTTTAAACAACTTTGCGTTTTTAAATGACTGCTGAAAGTGGGAATCTAACCCATATAAATAAATATATATCTGTACATACTGTATGTGTTAATATATGTGTATATTTATCCATACTGTATTTGTATATTTATATAAATATACACACTTTATATGTGTATTTATGTGTATCTATACACTATAATATATGTATAGATGTGTATATATACATATATGTATACATATATTTAAATATATATACACATTTATATATGCATATGTATGTATATGCATATTTAGCATATATATGTGAACCTCTTGACAATGGAAGTATGCCATCACTAAAGTTTATTCCACCGAGATACTTTTGTAAAATCTAACTTTTTAAATCACTACTTCACAGGTGGGTGCTATAGGTCAGTGTGACACCATTAGCTAAAAGGCAGCTGGAGTACATGTATATTCATAACAAGGTTAGCATGTTGTTTAGAGGTCATGTAATTCATTTATGTCTTAGGATTGATATTTATTTTATACAAATTTTAGATAGAATTTAATGATTTCAAGGGGTATATTTAGTTACTTTAATAACCGATGGTAGTTATCTTGTTTAGACACATTTATGATATATAATGTGTTTAAAAATTACTTGACCTTAAGTGATAATAAAACAAACTGGATCGGGGACATCTTCAGAAGGAACTGTCTTCTTCACGACGTCATAGAAGGAAAGGTTGAGGAAAGAGGAGCTTAGGAAGAAGGAGGATTCAAATATTGGATGACTTGAAGGAAAGAAGAAAGTTCTGGGACTGAAGGAGGAGACAGAGGACAGGGTGCATTGGTGGTCTAAGTTCACTGACAAAAGGAATGGACCTGTAGAAAGACGGGACATCTGATAATAATAATAAGTAGTAACAAACCTACGATAGAAAAGTCTACAGCTTTTTGTAAATTGTTAGATATTAGCATATTCTTTCAATATGCTATGCACAAGAACAGACAATAGAGATCGCACACATAGTAATGTCACATAGTTATGATTTCTAAACATAATTTATTCTAATAAAACTTCAAAAATGGCCTACATTTAAAAAATTTAGATAAATAAATCGGTACGTGTTAAGGTAATTAAAGTCTGATAAAATAGTGTTTAATTCTTCATATTTTAAACGTTTTACCCCAAATGAACTGTTAACGGTAGGATTTTTTTTAGATATAATCGTCTAGAAACTGAATCACTTTATTTATTAAAGAGTTTTATGTGAGTTTTTGTTAAGTTATTTAATCATTTGAAATGAACATTTAACATAATTATTTTCAAACAAAATAACTAAAGTAATGTATATTCTTTCCTTTGATTT
The DNA here is from genome assembly GCA_039000515.1 of Timema cristinae. Classification (NCBI taxonomy): domain Eukaryota; kingdom Metazoa; phylum Arthropoda; class Insecta; order Phasmatodea; family Timematidae; genus Timema; species Timema cristinae. The sequence continues at coordinate 30,140,640 of JBCFYV010000003.1, read as the reverse complement.
AAACACTAGGTGCTACTAAATATAATATCAATGCTATATTGTTTAAGATCATACTACAAGTCCTATTTTCCTGACAATTTTGTAAAGAGATTTTTTTTATATGTGTGTTGTTTAATTAAACACACACTGTGTGTTATTAATTTTTTTTTAAATATTACAAGCAATTATAGTTAGTGCTATACCATTAATTTCTACGCCCTGTATACCTGATACTATACCTTTAAATAATGTAGATAATTTATTATTTGTATCTGATTTTATTGTTAGCGTTTTAAAAGAAGATAATTTTATTTGATAAGTATAATTAAAAAATGTATACTCTCTAATAATTGAAAATTGATTTATAGATAGTCATCATAACTTGTTTAAAGGGCTATTATTTCTGTAATTGGAAGAATATGCACGTGTTAAAAAACTTTTTATGAAATAATACATGTTTAATTGAAAGATAACATATGAATATCACAGGAAAATCCCACGGTTAAAATAGTGTGTCAAATTTTGTTTTATATTATACCATGTATTTGTTAAAAAAAAATATAAATCACTTCCGTACGATCCAAATGCAATATCTGCAGACAGTACACAACTAATATTATCCTTTAATTAAGGTATTCCTTTAAATGTTTCAATAGACAAATCTAAACCTAAACAACAACAAAAAGAAACAATGTCAATGTTCCAGATGAATCTAGAAAAATAGTTTAGTCTTTTATGTGTTGAACATTATCAAATATTAAATGTTTAGAAGGTATTTGTGCTGGCACATGACCTAACGTTTTTATTTGTCATAGTGTTGTAGACCTCTTATAATTTTCCATGGACAGAGGTTTTCTACCTATGTATGACGTAACTTCACTAAAGATCTAAACAAATTGTAAGTCTATAAAACAGGGTAATGATTTTTATGTGGGTTTTAAAATGAAATAAATTATAGTATACACCACTAGCTTAATAAATTGTTGTTTGTGTATCTCGATTAATAAAAATCATTATATGTCACTGCTATCATTCTCATGATTTTAGTATTTTAGCACTGAAACATTCCAAACAAAATTGAATATGTCAATTTTATTTAAATATTCTATGCTAAATGGACATTTGGTCCAAAAGGTAACGTTAATAAAAAATATATTAATTACATTTGTGAGTGGCGCATATCCAGAAAGTTTTGTTTTTTTACTTTTGAGTAAAGCGTTGGAAATTTTCATAAAACATATCCCGTAGTATGAGAATTAATATTTATATCAAGCTAAAAATAACGTTGCGTTATCGTGACATATCCTAATCTTAAATAGTAAATTAACCAAATAGTAAGCTTGCTTTGTCATAATAATTTGTATTGCGTTAATATATGAAAGGTTACTAGATCTGATCATTCCTAAATTCATGTGAATTTCACTGGAAAAGTTTTGTATGTGGTATAATCAAAAGTAAATGCTGTACTATGAAACTTTGTCTTGGACAATCAGATATGGTTTGTGTAAAATATTATATAATTAGTTTTTTGATGGAGATCTGTAATATAATTGTGGATGAGTTATTTGATTGTATCTGTGTAGTTTTTAAATTATTATAATACTGTTAGTTGCTTATACAAGCTTATAAGAGATTACACACACACTCACATAAAAAATATTAACTGTTGTGAAATACAAAAGTATCAGTCAAATATATTTTTAGATAAATAGATGTAAAAGCATTGGTGTGACTGTCTTGTTATAAAAAATCTTTCAAAACTTTATCAATATTGAGAAATAAGACAATTGGTATTCATTTATTGCCCTTTATTAATTTTAAAATGTGATTAAAAAATATCAATGGAAATTGTCCTTCATTAATTTGGTGGTTAATGGTTTTCATGCAAAGTGATTACTATGGAATCCTTGCTATTAATTAATTACATACCATTAGTTTTTGTTATTTAAGTGAAAATATTGTGATTTAAATAGAATTAATATTTTATCTTATTTAATTCAATAGCCCAAGTTTAAGTATTACAATAAAATTCGTGCAACTAAATTGTTATTTTGTCATTTTTACTTTTAGTTACTTCTAGTAGAGAGGAAGTATTGTGATCGTCATAAAAGCTCTAAATCAAGATTTTGATGGATGTCAACATCTCATGGCCCTCTGAGCCCGAAAAAGTAGTTTCCTCTTTTCTGTTTGTTTATCGACCTAGAGTAGCTACCATTTTACCGATCGAGCTACAACTTATTACATAGGGTTTTAATAAGGTTACCCAAATGATTCTTTAATTTGCCCCTAAAATCAAGGGGAAAAGAGAAAAAATCGTTTAAAATTTCTTTACATGTACATTTTAACCCTACAACAAAATTTCTTATCTCATTTTACCTAAAATATTACTTAGAGAAGACTTTAAATAAGTAGATATCTCCAATTTTGAATTACCTCTGATACTCTATGAGTTACGAAAAAAATTATTTCTGCAAGGGTGTAGAAGTATTAAAGAAACAAAACTGTTATTGTTATTTTATATTATAAAAATAACAGTTTACAAGTTAAATCCGGTAAATTGGGTGTTGAAGAGTTAAATTAATGCATCCCAGATAGTCATAAAATTGTTTAAATTAGGAACTCCTGATTAGGAATACGGGAAACTGAGAAAGGCCCTCAAAGCTTACATAACTTAAAGAAAATACTGTCTTGGTGAGCTAGTGGTGAAAAAAACATTAAAATAAGCAACATCAGCTGACTTGCGTGGTGAACTCTTTTTTTTTACTTTCTCCTTTCAATATATGTTTCCATAACAGTTTTTATTATTTAATTTATTCTCTTTGGTGAAACATAATAATATTTCTCCCCATTATGTTCATGGTAATATGTATATTAATTAATTTCACCTATCTTATTATCTATATTAGACAGATATTACGTTGTCTATGGAATGCGTCAAATTGTGCACTCAGTTTTTTGATATATACATATGCTAGGTACTTTTTTTTTCCAAATACTTAATTTATTTCAATCTATTGACTGCCATAATGGTTTTGGAATTCTCTACTATTTTCTCTTTTAATATTTTGTAATGAATTTTTCTACCTGGACATAATCTGAAAGGTTGGCTACCTTTAAGTTTCCACATGAAAAAAATGGGTGATTTTTAGGTAAAGGAGCTAGAAACTATGTGTGGGGTGCCGTATTATTTATTTTAAATACGTGGAGAGCTAATATAATAAAGTTATATAGATCTAGAAATGATTGAATAGAAATTTTAAATTTATATCAATTTTAAATCGACCAAATTATACAAAAAATTGATTTTATTACATGTTTGGAAGGAAAAATCATCTTTATTTTGATTATTTTCAATTAATAAGTTTAAATATAATTTAAGGGAGAATTTTAACAAAAAAATTTTTCGTTTAATAATCCATCAGGTTTTATTTATATTATGGCTGTGCCTTAAATAATCAATGCTTGTGTGAACATTTCATAACAGTTATTTCATTTCAAACATAAATGTGTAATCTATTATGAGTGTGTGAAAATATTGAAGAAATGAATGCAAAGTACGAGATTTACGATTAATTTGTAGACTGTATACTGTGTACTATACATCTTAAGATTTACCTAAAGACAATATTAATTTCATACATTTATATTTAAATTATTTACAGATTTATGGGATGAATTCAACATTATTTCATTGAAGTACAAATCAGGAGAATGAGTTCATCTCTGATATCAACCAGTATATGAAAACACTGGCATCCATACACTAATTTTTTGAAAGTTTTTTTTTAGTGTACCTGCTAGACTTACACCCCATAATTATCCGTACCTTTGAAGTAAACAGTCTTGACCGAAATCCTCTTGAATTTTTCAGGAAATTAAAAAAAAGTAACAGGGTCTAGCATTGTACTCAATCGGCTTTCTGTAAGAGTACTCTAATATGCTCTATATTAGCTGTGTTTAGATAAAAATTCACATCACTTTATTTAACAACTCTAAAATAATAGGACTTTGAGCTTAGGCCATTTATTCATAAGGTACTGGATGTTTTATTTAGATTTAAATTCATCTTTTAAAATAAGACATGGAAAGGTTTGATGACAATCGTATGGGACCATAATGTATATGAACAATTTAAAAATGTAAAAAAAAAAATTATTTGTATAAAACAAATAGGCATAAACCATTGAACAGAACGCAATTTATAAAAGAAAACTTGTTTGATTGTAAAGTTCTAAGTATAAAATGTAGGTAGCTACTCTTTCCACTTGAAGCCCAACCTCAAATCCATCATTAAGTTTAGGTATTGTTATTATTATTATTATTATTATTATTATTATTATTATTATTATTATTATTATTATTATTATTATTATTATTATTAGGTAGAAGAGGCTTTATAACCATGGTGGGTTAAGGGCCACTGAAACACAAAATCTACTAATAGCAAATTTAATAAATCATGTACGTAAATACAAAAAATCCACTCCTTAGATGTATGATTAATTTTTCTAAATCATTTCTTATGTTTTATGTTCATGAGAATATGAATGCGTTTTGTTTCCAAATTAAACTTAATTGGTTTTAAATTTTCGTCTAATTTTTTTGACTGGTGTAAAAAAAAATCAAACCTAATAAAGTTAGGTATTTTCTTATTTGTTCTATGGAAAATAAATAGAAAGCGCGCTTAGCTCAGCCATAGTACATGTTTAGAACACACTTTTATTAAACAGCCCAATATTTAATCAAAGAAACGAGTAAGCTCAATATTAATTTCAATTCAATAAGATAAGTAAAGTTTAACACTTTTCCTTTTTTAATTAACAACATATTGTGATTGTTTGAAAAGACTTGTATTGTATCTAATCAATTAATCTTCTTATGTATGGAGACTAGTGTTTTCCATAATAGTTCTACCAGATGATAATTTAAAGTACTGACCAATCCCCTCCACATAAGAACCACTATGGACAAAAATGTCAACATATATTTGTCATTGAACCTTATTAAAGATTAAGAGTCTTATCATGATCATCTTTATAAATTATATTATGTAATTCCTACCTTGTAAATAGTATTTATATTGATCACTTTTCATGACACAAAATGAAATATAAGGATACAATCAAATGGTTTTCAAATAACTATGCGATAACATAATAAAGAAATTCAAATTTGACCTGTCATTTAGTGTGTTCGATTACACAGGGGAAGGACAGTCAGTTCCTGTCTTGAAAGTAAAAAATAAAATTAAAAATGTATCTATCATGCTTTTAAATCAATTACGTACCCGATATAGTTTATAATATTATCTATACATGTAATATACATACAACCTATTACTAAATTGTAGTCAATATTTGAGACAGTGTGCTCGTCAAGGTGTTGGAAAATGGAAAAAAGAGCCCAGTCCTATTAATTAAATGGCAACAAATAATTATAAACTATCCACATTAGTATATTTACTAAGTCAAAACTAATAGCCTAAACTCATAAAGTAATAGGTATTTTAAAAATATCCGTGGTGTTAGCCGATAATTGAGACAGACCGACAGAGCAGCTGCCATCTATCAGCAAAGGATAGTGCTAAAATTTGTGGATAGAAAGTGTCATTTGATCAGCACAAGGAACCCTCTAGAATTTATCTCAGTTTTATAGACCAGAGCCGCTACTTATTTATGCAAGTAGCTACTCAATTGGCCTCACGTAACTGAGTTGACTCCGTTCTAGATTCTTTGCTCTACAGAAAAATCTGGAAACGCCAGGGATTGATCCCGGGACCTATGGATCTATAGCCAGGAACTCTGACCAATAAACCACAAATTGATATAAGATTCATTTATTTTTAACTTTATTTTCACCGTCTACAGTGCCCTATAACTCATTCGATACATCCGCAATTAACAACGACAATGCGATAGGAATGAAGAAAATCAAATGGAAAAGAGAAGTATCAGCATTTATCTAAAGAGGGAGTGGAAAATCACTTAGGAAAATTATCCTCAATACAACAAGCTGGGATTCAAACTCTGACAATTCTGTACTGGTAAACTAGAATCGATTATTTGTACGTTTAGATTGATAACCCACCGATGCATATTGAATGTATACTCGACTTTTGTGCTATTTTGGGCAATAACTTCAAAATTAAGGTGAGGAAGTAAGAAACATGAGTTAAGAACCGTGTTTTTTGACATTTGTACAGAAAAAACCATTTTTTTTGGCCAAAATAAATACAATTATCTTCAGGAGAAACATATAGTTTAGTTTTCTTCAAATGGTGACATCAACAGTCATTTAATATCGGTCAAGAGTGTCTTGGAATTTTATGACAACTTTTTCTCTTCATATAAAATGTTTATCATCCATTGCCACTATTTTCATGAAAGATATTCAAAAACTGATGATGTCACAATGATAAGAAAATTAAACACTTACCCCTTTAACGCTTTTCGTGAATTCTCACCTTAAACAGGAATGCGAACCACGCGTAAAAAGTCGTCAAATTTTCCATCTGGGATTTAAATGAAAGAAACTCGGACGTGGTTGGGCAATTGTGAGGTTAATATTTAACTGTAGACGACTAAATAATAGTTCTAAGTACCACTTAAATACATTTCATCATCAATTTGAAAACTTAAGTCAGTCTGGTAGTAAAAAGTATATTTAATATCTTGATATTTGATTACTAATACTTTTCAAATTCGTTTGAAAGACTTGTAAATAGTCCAGAATCATTTCATTACATTATGGATTTGATTTTATTCCTAGTCTTGCACGTAAAATTTAAAAAAATGTTTAGTTTATTTGATATGTATAAATTATTAATTAAATGCGCTGATGTAATTCAGGTGAAACATATTTAATTAATATTAACAATAGCTGTGAGAGTAAATAACCACATGTGCGGATAATATGAACAACGCGGTGCTATGAAAAGACTAGCCACATACTGTACACCATCATGAAAATAGTTACGAGTCTTTTGTTTGGCATCAAGGTCATTTGACCATCAAAATTACATTGAACAATTTTAACACGTGTATAATCATAAGCTATAAATGGTAATTTAATGTTTTCATATCATTACATTTCACGAATTTTAAGGAGTCAAACTTGCTATTTTATTATATTTGTGTACCATTGTTTAGGTATATAATATTAATGATATAAATACTATTAATCTGTATTATTATGTATATTAATAATATTTCTTTGAAATATTTATATTATTAATGTTATAAATATACCATATTTCACTGTGTACACCTCACATGCATGTCTAGTTATATTAAATTTCAACCCCATATATTAATTGCATTATCTTAACAATGGTACGTAAAAAACCTAAAATCGCAAGTTTTACCCCTAATAACTCGTGAACTGTAATGATTTGAAATCATTGAATCACTATTTATAACTTACACTTATAAACTTGATAAAACTGTACATTAAAATGTGGATGGTCAAATGACGCTTTCTACACACTTTAAGTTATTCATTATAATAGCTACTTGAGTTAAAAAGTAAATTCGGTAAAACAAAATACAACTAAAAATATTGATGACTTTAAAAATTGTGAATGCTGACACATAAAGGATAATGGTATGGTGTATTCTTACATGTGTGCTAGTAATTGAGCCCTTTTGGCTTAAAAACCGGTAATATAAGGTAATTGTGTTTTTTGAAACGACCAAAATTATTTTGAGGTTTAATAAAGTTTAAAATTAGTCTCAACAAATATGGAATTTAAAAACACCTAGCCGCAAAATAAGATGAAATTAAAAATTTGTTTGAAGTTAATATAAAGTTTCCTATACTGTAAAGTTTTAAGTTAGTGATTTGCATTGTAACACACTAATTTGATTATAATGAAACAAAATACTCTTATTGGAGTATCCAAACACTTAAAGTCCTACTACACATTTCAAATGTTTCGTTCTTTTATGCATGACACCCAAAAAATATAATATTGTAAATCTATTAAAATTCAATCAACAATATTGGTATTAGTATGCAATATGTGGACTTACGCTAACAATTTAAAGTGCAACGCTTGTGTAAATACGTAGTTGTAAAACAATAGTTAATACATTCTGTAATATTGGTTTAAAATTGGAAATATCTCTTTTTATATGTTAGTTTTCTTTGTATAAAGATTTGGTTTTAATTGAAGTATTTGTAATATTATTGTACTACATAGCACACATGATAATTAATTACATTATTTTTGTTACAAGTTCAATTTGAACGTGGTTTTTAGTAGCTACTGTACGTGTACAGTTGAGATTAATAAACTTTTATTTGTAATATTTTATTGGTAGTTCTGATGAATTGGATAGTTTCATGTATTATTTTATTATTAAAATTAATATATTAGACTAAAATTACCACTATTATAAATGCACAAATAGATGCTTTTAATCAAATAAAAAATTACAATGTTATTATGATACAACATTTATTTTAAATCAGCTTTATTTTTCTAATAAAAATTAAATCTGATGCAAGAAGATTCAAATAGGCTTTGCATTTTTTTGAGGTGATTGCTTCCCGAAGTTTTTAGTAGAGATCGTAAGAATATGTTACCTTAACGTTAATACATATCAGTTTAAAATTACCATAACCTTTAATAAATAAATTCATCTCATTGTATAATCGCAGCTTTAGATCATAAATATGATAGTTATTTAATATCTGAATTGATGGACACGAGGACTATAGGTCAAGTTTTTCTGGTGGGGGTTTGAATCCCAAGTGGGGGTACTAGTTACTAAGGGTAAGCTTTCATGAGTTAATCTCCCCTCCCCATAAATAAATGTATATATATATATATATATTCTTTCAAAATTTACTTTCATTGCCTATATTGCCTATAATACATTAGTTTAATTAAGATTTGTACTGCCCAGACTAACACTAAGATGTGCTGGAAAAAATCCAAGTATAATATAATGTATCTGAAAAAAAAATCATAAATACATTACAACACAATTTCAAACCAAAGAACAATAAGGAATCTAAGGATTTCTTGTGTATTTTTGGGTGAAAAGACTTTTTACTCTAGTCCCTTAGTAACCAATTTATTGAAGCATCTTATAACAAATACAAACACTAAATATAAATATTTTATTAAGGCCATTAGGCTGAATATCGATTTTTTTACTTTTGCATATAGAGAGTTTATTGTAAAAGTGAACCTTTTAAATCTTGATATGTTGATGGATCTTGACTATTGTGTCCTCGATCTCTAATAAATGTTGGTCTTGCAGTTAGTTCTGTTTATACCATTAACTTTTTAATGTTGTAACTGGACTGCAGCCGAAACTTTTGAGGAATTAATCTCATGTATGGTATTTATTGGTTAAATATTATTTCATAGCAAACAGTGATAGTTTAATTCTAGCCCTAAACTAAGAAAAAAAGATTTTTGAATATTCCAAAGACTTCAAAAAGGGCTCTAAATAATTCTGTTGTTACTCCCCTCCCTCCCCCAAAAAAAGAAACATTGATTTAAGGGTAGTATACTTATCACTGATTTTTAAAATATTGAAAATAGATTTTAACGATTTTGTTTAAAATATATCTCTTAGGCGTGTTCTATATTGTAAATAAAATTATATACTTGTTTTTCAGAATAAAAATTAATCAAAAGTAGTTTACTGTTGAGTTATGTTTGAAAACTTGAAATATTTTAAAAAAGACTCAAATTTTTTTTATTTAAAGACGTATGTTCTATGTGGTTTTTTCATTATAGAAAGCATTTTCATCACTTTAAAAAAATAGTTGTAGGCTAGTTTACTAATGATTTGATTTTTTTAATAGCTTTAACAAAATATATCTTCTTCCGAGGAAAATTAGTTAAGTGTAAGCTACTTAAAGCCTATTTTTAAAATAGTTTTTCTGAATATTATAGAAAATATGCTAAAGGTTTTATTATTGTGTTTGTACCCTTCATTTAAAATTAAATCATATGAATTATTTTTAGAGTTATTAGGTGTTTAGAAGCTCTTACACAACAACTTGTACCAATACAGATAAAAATGTGATTTTATCACTAAAATGCTTCGGATGGCCAAATACTGTATCTAAAATTATATTTTAAATGAATAAAGATCAAGATTTCTGGATTTACACTTATTTATATAAGTGTTAAAATATTATGTTTTATATATAAATATAGGATGTTCAAAAACATCATACTTAAGAAAATTTTGCTCTAAAAATAATATAATGGAGAGTATGGGTAGTTAGATAATGATAAGTTATATACACCGTCATTATCACAAGACATTGCTGGATAATCAAATTGTTGCAGGGGGCACGACATGCAACATGATTGGGAGAGTCTAGAACCTTGTTCAGGGAATTGACTAGCAAACCAATTAGGAAGAGACTGATTGGAAGACCTAGACGCAGAAGGGAGGATAACATTATAATGGACCGAAAGAGATAGGGTGTAATGAGATGTACTGGATAGAACTATATCCAACACCTTATTTTAGTCGGTAGTGTGTCTGTACTGAGCTAAGGGCCTCGGGTTTGATTCCCAGCATGACCGAAAAATGTATCACTGGTGAAAATAGGGTTTCCCCTTTTACAGTGATGAATTAATGGCTGTAGACTGTATGTTGTGTCTGTTCTAGATTAAATTAGTTAATAAATCGTTTTTTGATATAATCACTCGGTTCAGAAAGTGCGCTTTAAATACTTCAAATAAATTAAATGAAATAACTAGCTAAAGATAAGATAGGTGGCGTACTTTTGTAAGTGTGGCTATTAACTTGCAAGTTCCTAACGCCATAAAGTAAGTAATATAACTTAAAAATCTTAATATGTTAGAATATTTTAAAGACAGTTATTATTTACTCACATTTTTTTCATTTATAGCAAAGCGTTAACATCAAACCAATCTAAGAAAAATATGTATAATTGTTTTTATAAAAGTATCTCGCTAAATGGTGACATTTCCAACCTATTTTGTCTATAATTAAATCAGACATAAATAGAATATAAGTAAATAAATGAATATCTATCCATGTAATCTTACTACACACATTATTATTCATGACTCACCAATTTTATAATATATAGTTAATATAATAAACTATTACCTGATAAATTAATAAAGGTAATTAATTGAATTAAATATTATTTCCTTATTAATAAATTGAAGGTATAAGGTTATTAGGATAAAATATTAAAATATATATATATATATTAAACCATGATACACATAATTATTCGTTTGTTTTATCATGGGAGAGCTAAAAATAATTTATATATCTATAATTTTGTACTTTATTGTAAATGAGCACAATATTTCCAAAAATATACAGCCAAAAGGATTAAAAGCATAGTGCACATCAGTCGCATAGCTGTATGAATATGGCGAGATAAAAATATATGTGATGGTAAGAAACTAATCATAACAATTTTTGTTTGAGCTAACACATATTAAAAATGTGTGAATTTCTTCTTTCAACTTTTAAAATCACAAATCTCTGCAATATAATGGAATAATAAAAAATATAAGTTGTAAGTTTAATTAATCAACATTTGAAATTATTTATATTTAATTTTTTAATTAATGTATCTATTTTTTAACATATCATTTTATTTTATTATGTAAAAGAGTTTCAGAAATTTTAAATACAAAATATTTACCTTTAAATATTTACCTTTAAATTTGCTAAAATAATGTAAACCCTTATCAGGTAAATGGGCATCCAAAATTCTAAAAGCAGATAAAAATTTGATGTTATTTAAATGAATATATATAGTTTTTAAAATAATTTTCAGGTGTTAAAGTAAACCGACATTCAAAATCTAATTTTATATCTTAATTATATTTTGTCTTTAATCGAAATAAACTATTGCAAGTTGTATACAGAAAATATGTTTACAAACCAAAGGATACGGTGTCGTTAAAATGTGCATAAAAATAGATATTATTTGAGAATTTCCCTATATATATATTTACAAAATATTTTAAATTTATTTTTATAGTTTATACCTTTAACGATGTAATGTTATCATTAATCTAATTTTTAAACATTATACTTTTATAAACATAGTCTTATTAAATTATAATTTTAATTAGAATACAAGCATAAGTTAAAATATAAGTAATGTTTTATATAAATATTGAATAAGACAAGGTAAAAAATGCATATTTATAGTTAGATTCATTCATATCCATATCATCATCACTGCTCATATAATTAGAATTTGTTTGAAAAGATGTTGGATTCAACATAGTTAAAAGATTGGAAATGATTTTTCTTTTTATAAAAACTAGCCTATATTTTGAACAAAATTCAAAAATTATTTTTCTTGATAAATCAAACGAGTGGTTTTACTCCATTTTCAGGCTTTGAAATCAGTTTTTGACAATAATAATTCCATTGCTTTTTTAAAAAAAAAAAAAATTCTTTACTTGTGTGAGCTATCCACATTTAATTAAACTCTTAGGGTAGGGAATAATAAGCTATAATTTAGAATAAACTTAGCCGAATTTTCTGGAGGAAGATTGTAAACATTTTCCTCAGTACATCCAGCCAAGATATGACTTACGTGTTACTGAAAAACCATACTAAATGAGATTTAGGTTTAGTCCCTGTGGATTTTAATTATAATTATAACCTCTAGGTTGGATAACCATGAACTGAAATGTAATTAGTGACAACATAGATATTACTATGGAGAAAGCTAATGATTGTACAATTAATTGTATACAAAGGTCTAAATTATCTGTAGGTTACAGATATAGCCGCATCAATATCATATTCATAAATTTCAAAATTGACACCTGGACACGGGAATTGAATCCAGGACTCTTTTGCTAAACATCAATGCTCTACCACTGTATAAATTGGTCCGTATATATATATTTGAAGGCCTGTTATATTAGTAAAATCATTCAAGAAAATAAAAATTATTAGTAAAATGACGTAAACCACGTGATTTTAGTCTCCTAATGCAAAGGTTTTCACTTTTACTTTTATTTATTGTCATAAATACGTTATTACGTCTATAATGACAACATCTATTGTTAATATGTTATCTTAAATTTTTAATTGACAAAATTAAATTTGTTACAAGTTGTGAATAATATAAATACTTACGAATATAGCTTAGGACTAAAATAAAATAAAAATAAATAAATAAAAATTATTTGTGTGAAAAAAAGTTAGATTACAATACAAACAAAGCACTACTAGTTAAAACCCTTAGGACTAACGCCGAACCAACAAGAATTTGTTCGAAAAATAATAAAGAGTAAAATTACCTTCTTGAAATTGTAACTCTTAGAAAAATAAAATGACGATCGTTTCATCATTTTCTAATTGAAAGTTTAACAACCGAGGTCCCTTAATACCTTGAAGTCCTCGACCAAAGTAACCCCTCTTAGCCGCTAAGACTTGACGGACCTATCCTGAACAAGAGGCAATGAATAGTTTTGAGAGAAAGCTTCGAAGTGTCCCTCTACTGGGGACACCAGCAACCCTCACGTCCTCACAAACTTGTACACCACCCCGAACACAAGGACACTCACCAACACGAGCACCAAAGCCGTCACCACCTTTGCAAAAGCGTTCATCCCCGTGTCGGAAGGGTCCAGAGTCCGAGAGTTCGCACTTTGGTTACTCCGACTGCGTTTACTCGCCAGACCTCTTGCCAAGGCCGGGAAAGCCAGGCTCTGAGTGAAGGTCAACTTGTGGATCGACTCGGAAAGGCTGTATGGACCTACGCTCCCTCTGGCGGCGGCCCTCAGCAAGGCGTACTCGAGGTCTAAGGCGTCCAACAGCGAATATCTCGCGGTCATCGTGGAACTGCGGCGTCGGTCTCTGTCGTGAGGGTGCAGCCAAGGGTCGGAGGTTCTAGAGGTGGCGGCGGCAACGCTGGTCATGGAGGAAGTCGTCGAGGAAGAGCAGGAGGCGTGGTGGAAGGCAACGGTGACGGGAAAGTCCGCGGGGGGTTCTTCGAGACACACGTGCTCCGGAGACCCTGGAGCCCGGAGTAGGCGCGCGTGGTCCGGGTGAAGTAAGGCGGTGCTTGGTCGTCGTGACGAGCTAAAGGTGGGTGAAGGCGAGGACGTGGTGACCGGGGGTGGTGGTGGTGGCTCTTGGATGGTGGGGCACTGCGTCACTGACCCGGGGGAAGGGCTCACCTGGAACAACATGTGTTCTCAAGAGAAGTTATCAAAAACACCGATTTTAAAAATATAGTTGAAAAATTACATCCGGACACGGGAATCGAACCTTCAGCTTATCGAACCCTTTGTCGTTCAATGAACTATCAAGGTTGAGGGCGTGTCATTCTTTATCGCTCTTAGTCCTACACATAGTACAAAAAATGTATTTAATGTTGATTCATTGACATTTTAAACTGATATCTACCTTTATTCCAAAATATTACTATTGGTTCGTCCAATACTGTAGATAATTCAATTTCTGTCACTTGAATCGACGATTAAGTTTTATATATTCATGAATTTTTGGTGATATTTACAGAAAGTATTTTTTTCTAATACAGTCCTATTTTCATAAAATTCATGTTGACACTCATTGTATCTACGAAACATCGAAAGCCATTTTAAAATAATTCAAATTAGAACACAGTTAAATTTGGCAGGCTATTTTAAAATGTTTCTATGGCATTCTTGGGTATGTTTGCCACCCTGATTGTGAAAACAGGTTCTCTTAACAGGTTTCTATATATAATTCTCCACATGTTCAGTAAGCTTCACGCTCCATTAGCGGTTTGAGTTAAAGCTCTTGTTACCCCATCACGTGTACGAGTGCCAGTACAGTATTAGTTTACATAGCACGTGCTCTATTTTCTGCTTGGTATACTAATGTATATTTCAAACACAAAGTAGTGTGCAAGAAGCACGAACAGGAAAATATAGGTTGATATTAAATTTAATCCCACTCCGCTAGTTAACAAACCTACTAAAATGGTATAAATGTGGTTTATATCTATGGCGTACAGACAGAATTATGAAGTAAACATATATACATTATTCAAACTAATTCAATATATTTATAGGCATTGTATAAGTTCCATCCCTTAGAATTAATGAGGAAATAAACATAAAATATATCATGCAGTATAAAAGACGTGTAATAGCTTGTCTAATATTACGTGCAAATTCTTTCTCTTTCCTGCAGATATAAAAGTAATTTTGAACCAAATTAGCAAGCAATTATATTTTAATGGTGCATTAAATCAAAAAGTAGTCATAATAAAATGTGATATATGTAATTCTGTTTTCTCGTATTAAAAATTAAGTGCCAGAAATTATTAAAGTGCGTTTAAACATTCCATTTCAAACAAAGTTTTATAACTTTCATTTTTAAATTCATACTATATAAAACTGTAGGCCCGGAATAAATAATAATGACAGGTATAATGAGTATGTAGTGATTATGAAATGCTTTAAAAACCACTAAATATATCTATCTAAAAACTACTGTTTTAGCTAATACATTTACTTACTCGTTTCACTATGATGTTAAATTTTATTCCCGCATACATTTTTGAATATACTAATTTATGAAATTTCAATCATGAATTTAATATAAATAAACACATTATAATTAATATTGAAATTAAATTTGAGGAGGTTTTACATTTTCTCCGAATCTATAGAAAAACAATCAGTACTAATTGTGAAATAATTTAGATGATATTATAAAGAATACTGACCGTAAGAAAAGAAGAGTAAGAATGAAATGTGTATTTTTATAGATGCGTCCTATTTTATTATATTAAACTAGTAATCATATTTTAGCAAATAATTTCAAAAGTAAATTCACTACGTTGTACATATATAATGTTATTTGAAATTAAATCGATATTTTCATTACCTTCATGTTGATTTTAAATATATATTTTTTTAGATAAACCTTAAAACCATTTAGTCATGATTGAATTTATAAAACGTTTAAAAGGAAATTCCCTTGTGGTGTTGTATATTTTAAGATAAGTAACCCACTACCAAATTAGCTACTCAGGTCATTATTTAAGATATCACAGCTCATCATAATAGTCTTAGCTATTTCGGTAAGTGTAGTTAAAAGATATTATAGAAATAGGATAACGTGTACTAGACATTAATTTTCTTTATCAGTGGGTTCAAATTATTAATGGATTAGAATTGGGGAGGGTATTTAAGAGAAAGTGTATCAGCATCATCTTGGAGGAGGGGATGCAAAAACCACAGTAATCACTCCAATGTTCAAAACCACCCCCAGTTCATTCAGCTGAACTTAGGAACTCGTCCTATCCACCAAATATATTTTGGGGGCCTAGCGTTCTATACCACGTGAGCACCAATTGTAGTTTTAATCATTAATAATAACCGGGTGTATAACACGAACGGGTAATAAAACGTGGTGCTAAAAAAATAACCGGGTTAGCTCAGATGATAAAGCAACGGGACGTTAAGCCCAGCTTACATGTTTTAAAAATCGATTTCCCCATTTTTGCAAAAACAAATCACAAAATTATAAGAACAATTTTCTACAAACTGTTGTACATCAAAGTAATATATTCTGTGTATTTTTACATATTGCGAAAATAAAACACCACCTTAATTTAATCACGCGAAGTTTACGGAAAAAATAATCACATAATTAAGGTGGAATTGAGCGCAAGGTAACGCCCATATGTTTACAGTTTTTATGACAAAAAACTTTGTTTCGCCAAAATAAATAAATATTGTTACAGTATTTATGTTTATTTAATTGTCTACACATGGCAATCCCAAAAGTTCATGGATATGTCATTAGTATATGGCATTTGACCATATTACCCTTTTATATTAAAAGGAAAATTTCTGGTAAAATTCCTCGATGACCATGACATAAATTTAAGAACTGTTGAGGTTAAAATATGTGAAACATTAAAATAAATATTTATACAAAAGCAACTATTTAAATTTTTTGACAAGAAAAAAAGTATTTTGATATAAAAAATAAAGAACTGGGCTTTAATTCACGTTGCCTTCCACCTCATTTTAATTTTTGAAATAACAATTCTTTGGGCCATATTATGATTGAGTAGCTGCGCACATACGGCGGGAAACTCACCTGAATGGAATCGATGCCAGAATCGTGCTGGACACTAAGATCGAAAAACCCATTGGCTCCTTCATCGGCACCAGGGAAAACAAAACTTTGACCGTCGGCTTCACCACGGGGGGAATCTTGGCTTGGCCACACCTGCACATCAACAACCGAAACAACCAAAATGTTGTTACATTAGCCAAAAAATTATCTCTTCACAGTGATCCCAACCCCAACCGGATAAAATGAGGAAATAAATTGGCCACGTTAGTTTTTGCTATTTTTATCCCTCCAAATAAATAGGGCTGACCTTACATTTAACTTGTCCTTTTTACTTATTCGCCATTTGATTAATCCGTAAATAATTTTATTATATGTTTTAATAAGATATGTCCTTTAAAAATGATTTTTAGACAAAGTTTAATATAGATAAAATCATAATATATATAATTAAAGTGGGATGGAAGCCAGCTTGTAAATAAATGGGCTTATAAAATAATATTTGGTCTAATAACATCCCATCGATTTGAGACTCAAAGTAAACAAATAAACAATGGAAGAAAAAGCTTTTGAGACTCGCTTACAAATCCCGAACAATAACTGCTTTAAAAATAAACTATCATTTTTAAGTCTGTGTTTTATTTTATATTAATGTATGAGCTTATAAAAAAGAGGGTTGACTTATTTTTACTATGCTATTAAATAAATTATTGATACAAAATATTTTAAATATTAGTTTAATAATTGGTAAGAATAAGGGAGGATATTAAATGAATAAACAGCCTAATTATACTATTATCAATTTACAACATATTGTCCTTACATTATGAGCAGTGTCACAAAAGATTTTAATGTGTTTAAATTTGAGCTTGAAATGAGGTGGAAAAGTTAGTTATTAACTATTAGTACTACGCTTGTGTGATTTCAACTCATATTTTAGGGCAGGTAGTGCTATTGAAAAGAAACGTGTGAATTTGATTAAAGAGCTACTTAGTGTAAGCGTGTGATTACTTACTTTGAAGCTCAAACAAGATGGCATAACATACAAAAAGTGCACTCTAAATACAATAAAACAAATTAAATGTTTGTAACTGTCCAAGATATTTAAGTAAGGCCTTGTGCCATAGGAGAGATTAGTCACCGAAACCTTTTTGAAAGATTGTCTAGGTTCAAATCTCATTTATGTTAAAGGGTTTCACATTATAAGCGTGATTCCAGGCGCTAGAGCAGTGGCGGATCCAGAGAAGTTCTTGGGGGTAGTCCATCCTCATTTTGACTTTTTTTTAATCCATTAAAAGATATGAAAAAAATGTGATTTTAAAACTGGACACATATCAATTTGTCTCTATGCTCCACTGTTTTTAATATACAGGTATTTCAAGCAGAAAAAAGAAAAAATATTCCATAGTTAGAAATATCATGACCAATTTTTATTTTATTTTTTAGAACCAATTAGGGATGTCCGACTTAAATTACTTTGACAAAGTGAGGATGAGGATGATTAAATTTGGAAGGAATGCACTGAATTTTCACGGAGAGATAGAGTGGAAAACCCCTCAAGGGTAAACCACCCTTATACTCTCAGCCGGGGTTCGAACCTCTACCTCCTCATTCCTGAAAATCCCAATTTGACAAGCATAATTTTTTTCCATTTTACACCGATGTGTGTAAACACCATTCTCATGAGAATACTAATTTTTTGTAGCGATAATTTATATACGAGACTTTTAAATCGTATACCCGCATCGGTAAAAATGCAGACTAAGACGTCACCTCATCTGGTCTAATCTTAAGGTGAGGATAAAGTCGAGTGGTTTGAATCCACGCTGGGTTTATTTAAAGGGGTCTTTTCCTTCAATTAGTTTTCAACTCTCTCTCACCGCAAATTCAGATAAATGTACTTTAAAACGATACAATTCAAAAAATGCGGATAGCGCAGACATTGGTAGTTGTATTCGGTGAAAGAATATATTTTAAAAATGTCGTTCAACGCCCTTTCTTTCTTTAATTTTTTCATTGAAATAAATACTGGATCCATCAATGCATTAGACCAGGCATGTAAAACTGTCAGCACATGGGTAAAATGTGGCCCGACCCACGATTCAGTATGGGCATTGACCTATTTTTTTTTATCAAGGTCGTAACCACTCAAAGGCCTCTTCAGTGGCCGCATGGTTTAGAGGTACAATAGACAGAACTGCTGAAGACGGGGAGGTTGGAGTTCGAGCCCGGTCTAGTTTACTGAAGGTTGTTTTCCCTAAATCGTTTCCCACAATTCCTACACGCAAATACAGGTTGGGACATTTCCTTTAAATTCAACCTTTTTAATTTATAACATATTAATGTAATTTTTACATTTGGGAATGTTAAACTTTATTAATATATAATATAATTAAATTTAAAAATAAGTCTTTAACTATAGGTCAATTTTTTTTAAAGAATGTTCGATAAAGACGGCAAAAATTTTTGGTAAAAATAAAGGGTTATTTAGATCTTAATTTTCTTATTTTAGTGAAAAGTTTCTAATTTGTAACTGTTTTTATTAAAATTTTACCAATATTGCTTTCATTTTTTAAATGTACTATCAGTATTTTAAAATTTTAATGTGGTCTAAAAGATCCAATGAGTTTGACATTCTACGTTAGAGCCTATGATAGTATATTGAAATAAAACACAATAAAAATAATTTTACTATAAATATAATGATAATATAATAATAGTTATATAACTAATATATTATATTCATAAATTTTAAAAATCTTGGATAACGGAATTAAACCCAAATCCAGGTGTAATTTTTTTCAAAATGTATGGATATGATATTATCTTAAGCGGCTGTATCCGTACTAAAGATCGTTTAGATCTCCCAAGATAAGTCATGTATAATCTATTTTTATTTTTATTACCACTTCTTACCACCTGTTGAGGTTAAATACTCGTACATAATAATCACTCTAATGGACTAGGGATGAGGAAGGAAGATTTCTAGAGGTGATATATCTAAATTCGCCTGGAAGGAAAGTGGTAAACCATTTAGGATAAAAAAAACACCCTCAGTAGACCCGACCAGGATTCTAACCCGATCTTCAGCAAGCCTTTTCAACATGATAGTGACGCCTTAGACCGTTCGACCAATGAATCGAGTTAATTAACTGTTCAAGCTTTCGCTTTCACCATAAGATATTCTAATAATAATAATTAGAATAATAAAATGTAATAAAAAAATAAAAAATTCTAAGATATTAAAAAAAGTATTAAAATATTGGATGATAATATTACCTGCAACAATGGCAGTGAGCACGCAGGGGGTCCGGATGTTGGTCCGGTCTCTTCCTCGTCTCCTGATTCGTTACTGCTCGCCTTAGCAAGGTCGCCATCCGCGATGCCCGCTTCACACTTGCTGATCGAGTTGGCGCGACCAGGACGGACCGCGCTCCACAGTTTCCGGAGACCAAGGTCTCGCAATGGCATCTGAAGGAGGGATAAAACATTCCTTTTTTAATTCCTGTCGCACCTCGGACAGAAATTATTATGACGTAAAAAAAAAATTCAACTCAAAATTTTGATAAATGTTGACGTTTCATGACTCCCTGAAACCAAAATAATCGGTATGGTGTACCTACACAGACTTTCTCAACATTTTATCTTCAAATATTACAATTACTGAAAACTCTAGGGATTTGTGAAACTAAACAATAGGTATATACATTATTATAGAAACATTACAACAAAAATCATAAATGAAATAATAAACTCTTATTTACTCTATGGAATTAAAAAACTAGGAACATTGTTACAGAAAAAATTAGCAAAGAGAAAAATCTTTATCTATCAAAGAACATAAGAATCAAACAAATGTTCAGATTTAAAAAGTATAAATATTTTTTTTATTTGCTTATATCTCAGAAACCATTGGTTTTATAAAAAATATATATTTAAAATAAAAAAAATTGTATCTTTAATAGGACCACAACTATAAGCCATATGTATTTGAAATGGTTGGTGAGAAATTATGAAAATTGGAAAATTTCCTAATGTAAATTACCCTCAAACTCATTTTTACGAGAAAATGATAATTTCATTCTTGTTTATAATAGTAAATAAACAGTGGCTGGATATGAAAATTAATCAAAATCGTTGTTAGAGAAAATTGATTGTTTTTATTTTTTTCCTTCAGTAAACTAACCTTAAATCTAGGATTAGATAGCTAATTCAAAAAAAAAAAAAAAAAACTGGGAGACTTTATGAAAGCCCCGTTTTAGCTCAATCGGTAAAATAGTTTTAGCTCTAGCCCGAGGTACAGACAGACAGACAAACGGCATCGCAAAACAACTTTTTTCGTTTCAAGGTCATTAAACTCAAATTTATCAAAATCTGAGTTCGATTATTTTGACGATCACAATACTTTCTTTACGAGGTGTCGAGAGAAAGTAATAGTGGTTTTCGCAATGCCGTCTTTCTGCTTGTCTGTCTGTCGGGTTAGAGCCTAAACTATTTTACCGATTGAGCTAAAACTTGGTATCTAGGCTTTTCATAAGGTCCCCCAAGGGATTTTTGGAATTAGATATCCAACCCTAAATTTAAAGGTAGTTTACTGAAGGGCAAAAAGAGAAAATCGATCATCTAGACACTCGTTCTAAGGATTATGATAAAATTATATATCGAAACACTATTTATAGCTATCAACATCAGCAATCTAGTCTACTGAGAGAGAAGTGCCTTAGACCATGTGGCCACCGAGGTGGGTAGCTTCGTATTTAAAAAGTGAACTTTGCATACTCCTATATAAAATATTATGCTGTTCACTCTAATGTGCTGGTTACAAAATGGACTAAATTACCATGGGCAATTTTATTATAATTAATCATGTATTTAAAATAATAATAATAAAAATTTAAGAATGGATTTCAAAAATAGCTTGATCTTATAGGCGCCCACTATTTTAAGTCCATTTAGGTATCTTACAAACTATATTATAATAAAATACGCCTTTATTTAAAGTTAACAGTACAAAAAATAATAATAAATAGATAGAAAAGCTTGTGCTATTTTTGATATCTTAATACAGTATGTAGGCCTATATAATTTATATAATATGGCTACGTATATTAAATTTGGTCCTTTGAGTAAATACGTCCCAGGACTCAAGGTTCAAATCACCGTTTTGAAAATGTTTATTGAATAAAGCCGATTAAAAAGGTTGGGTTTCTTTTCAAAAAATTATCATAAAATATTATTCGAAAAATTAAGTTCCATTAATTTGATTTTCCCTTTAACCAGAAATCAGCTCTTAGGTTCCAATTAAAACTATGTAAATTTTCCCAACAAAATGGTGACCCGGGTTCGTAGTCGTGAAACCTTATAACACAGTACTAAGGCTTTATAAAAACATGTAACGCGAGGTCAACGTAATGAATTACGTGATGGTAAACATAGTATATTGAAAACACACTCGAAAATACTGTGGTGATATCTAACCTTATACCGTGGGGGAGCGAGAGGGGGGGGGGGGGTGTAAATGCGCATTTACAATCCTTGCTAGAAGTTAATCATTGTTCAATGATGTTAAACTGCTTATAGATACTGCGAAAAAAAATTTTTTTTTAAATAAGTAGCACTCGAAAATAATGAAAATGCTACTTTATTATTAGAATTAGATATATTTTTTTAAGTTTCTTAATTATATCTTTTCTTTTGTCTACACACTTCAGTTCATAGCCATCTGAGACGTCATTCTCGTGTTTAGAGTCTTCTGCTGATGACCGGAGAGCGGGGTTCGTTTGAATCTCGGTCGAGTCTACTGAGAAGTGTGGTTTTCCCCTAATCTTTCCCACTCTCCTTTTTTTTTTTGAACGTACCATGATAGGAAAAAAAGAAAAGGAAAGGGAAGTAACTAGAGCGGAAGACTTCGCCTACGCTCGCTGGTCCTAGAGCTATTGACCTCTTCGATGTTCTTAATTACACGCCGGTCACATATGAGCCTCTCTTGCAGAACAGAGGCTTGAGAACAAACCATCCGGGTGTGGGGGTCGGGAGGGAAGAGGGGGAGAAATCAATTAAACAAACACGTCCCATCCACGTGACTTGGTCTGACAATTAAACTCCCATTCTCCCACGTCTACCTGGAACCTTTAGCCAATTCGATCTAAATTCTTCACATCTTTCATCTATGCATTATCTGACCCTTGAAAAACCTTTTAGTGAAGGTAAATAGTAATTTTAGAGTACTTGACATTGATATTTGTTTTAGCCCCTGTTCAGGCTATACGCATATGTACTCATCAGGCCTACGCTAATTGATTAGGGACGAGAAAGGTGAAATTTAGAGGAAATGTAAGCTTATCTGCATTTGGAAGGGTATAAAACAATCTGGGGGAGGGGGGTAACCTTAGTACACCCAACCGGAAGTTGAGCCCCGATCTTCTTATCATATGCAGTATAGTCTATTACGAGAGTGTTAGCACATATGACCACGAATAAGGTAACATTGAGAATGTATATCACAGTGAGATAATGGACATCACTAGATTCGTCCACGGCGTGTTCACTGTGGGCTGGAGGCACAAGAAAGTTGCATGATTATGGGTGAGGGTGAGGGGGGTGTAGAAGAATGTTTTATGGAAATTTAAATCTATCTGGGAGCTGAAGGAGGAGGCAGAGGGCAGGATGCATTAGTGGTCTAAGTTCACTGATGAAAGGAATGAGCCTATTGTAAGACAGAACACTTAATAATATTATATAAATGTATAATATACTTCATGTATATATAGGCTTAGGTAATAAGGAAAAAGGTAAAATTCAAAGGAAATATAACTGCATTTTCATTGAAGATAAGAGGAAAACAATTTATAAAACATTCCCCTCAGTACGCCCAGCCAGAATTCTAGCCCCAAACTCCCCGCAATCAGCGAATCCAATTAATTTACATTTATACCACTTCCCTACCGGTGGATTTAAAAGTAGTATTTACAAGTGTTATGAATTTTTTCATTCCCCCTCAATAGTTATGATAATAATGTTGGGAGTTTAATGTAAACGTACATCTACCATGATGATTAGGTTTTGAAACACGTAAATATTTAAATAGAGATTTAAAGTAAAAAAGTGTTTAAGTTAATTCTTCTGTTGAGTATGTTCACCTCAAGTAGTCAATTTAAATTTATTAGTATAATCAGTGAATAGGATTGCCATACATACCATTTAAAAAGCTTCTAGCCTCTAGATCTACTTTCATATATGTAGATCAGTGCTTGATTGAGGAGGGGAAGAAGGTAAATAGGTGGATTGGCATCCATGGCCCTAGATCTCAAGATTGAAGATTCCCCTAGAGATTAATGACCTTTTTGTTACATTTTATTTAAAATGTTAGAAATGATAGTTTTAATAAAATAGTTCTTTGAAAATTCAACAGAGATAGTATATTATATCTTTCATTCCAACGAGCATATCTGTTCTGCCTTGCGGCCAAGAAGTCAAACCGGAACCAGGATGTATTTATTTTCTAAGAGGGCTTAAATAGTACCAATGAGCGCCTAGTAGAAATTACAAAGTAATCCAGATTCTTGAGGAGTGATTAGTGTCAAATTGTTTAATATTTTCCTTTTCTACAATTTAGTTCTTGAATATTTGTCAAGAATGTCCTGGAATTTAATGGCACTTTTTGTTTCTCTCTTTTTGCTTAGGACAGATATTCAAGAACTTTTGATATCACCATGGTAACAAAATTTAAACACTATGTTTATATTAGATTGGTATTTTACTTATT
This sequence comes from Timema cristinae, assembly GCA_039000515.1. Lineage (NCBI taxonomy): Eukaryota > Metazoa > Arthropoda > Insecta > Phasmatodea > Timematidae > Timema > Timema cristinae. The sequence continues at coordinate 30,115,824 of JBCFYV010000003.1, read as the reverse complement.
ATGGCCAAAAATGTCTACAAAAATTGCAAAAACACTTCCCTTCCATCGCGTTCCCTACACTCATACCTTAAGAAGGTATATTTAGCTTTGAGTTACAGAAAACATGTCTAAGCTTTGAGAAATGAAAACTACTCAAATAGTACAAGCAGTCTAAGATAAATACCAAGAAACTATTAAACGAAACTTTCCCACATTCAACCTCCCCCCCCCCTCAAAAATATATTTTTTGGGTTGTTAAAATTAAATACTCAGCGAAGTGTATACACAAAATAGCAAAGAGAGTTTATTAATGTGAACGTATTTACAATTTACAATACCTCTTTGTATACAATATTTAATGTCAGAATGCAATCATCTTGAATTTAGATTTTTCTTTAAACTTAAATTTTAAACAATGAGTTTAACGTAAACTGAGTATGTATGCTATGTCAGAAGTCGGTAAAAAAAAATCCTATCCACTGATACCTTGTTTATCACTGTAGGCTTTGTATTAGTTGAGAAAGAGGGATGTTGACAACAGAAATAATATATAGGATTAATTTAAAGGTGTTACTCCTAATAGTTCAAACTGTTTGTAAGAATTTTGACAGATCAAGTTACACTGAAAGTAAATAAAAGGAGAAGGTTCACAAATCGTAGATCCTTATTAAGTATTTTTAAAAAAGTTCGTGGAACCCCACATTTTGCAAGTGCCCCCTGGTCTCCAAATTCTTTTATTCTGTAATGACGTCTATTCATAATATGTTCAGCAATAATGTTGTTAATCTTTATAAATAGTATCAATTCCAATATAGTAATAACTAATAGGACCTAAAGATACATTTTTCCCTTGCTGACAGCAAATTTCTTTCATTCTCTCTCTTTCTTTCTTTCTTTCTTTCTTTCTTTCTCTCTCTCTCTCTCTCTCTCTCTCTATATATATATATATATATATATATATATATATATATATATATATATATATTAAAAACTTATTAGATAGTTAAGACGCTTAAAGCTATCTAAACGCTGTTTATTGCACCGGGGTGTAATGTAGATATCAAGGAACATACCATGAAACAGAATTGTTGATTTCTTAGGTCTCCTATAGGCCTATTTTTACAGGATTAAATAATGCATAGTATAAATATAAATATATAATACTTTATTTTTAACTACCGGAAACAAAAGTTAATAAAACTCGTATGCAATTCTGAATGGATATAATTAATAATTTGTATGTGTTCCACGTTTTAATAGCTGTCCGGAAAATTCACATATTTACTCTAATAAAGTAGAGATAATTTAGAGTTTAGAGGAATTGTATGATAATTTGTTTAGACATAAAAGAACAGAGTTCCTGAACAAGATTGTTACTTTGACCTTCCCGTCAACAACAAAAAACAGACCGGACGACTCCAAGTGCTCACCGATGCGTCTAAAGTCGTTACTCATATTTAATATTATAACTTTTTATTGTCCAGTACCAAAGTTTCTATGTATTAATATTCCATAAGATGTGTTCATTTTCTCTCGTTCTGACATATGGTATTATTCTTGAGTAGTGGAAGCTAAATATATAGTGGTGGGAGTAGAGAACATTCAAGTTAAGGGCAGTTTTTTTTGCAGTTTTTATAGCAAACATTTTTTTGGGGTAAAAATAAATAAATTATTGCTAAAGTAGATATATACAGATATATATATATATATATATATATATATATATATATATATATACGGATATATATATACAGATATATATATATACAATAATTTTTGTGTGTGTATATATATATATATATATACACAAAAATTATTGTTTAAGTAGATATATATCTGTATATATCTATTTTAGCAATAATTTATTTATTTTTACCCCAAAAAAATGTTTGCTATAAAAACTGCAAAAAAAACTGCCCTTAACTTGAATGTTCTCTACTCCCACCACTATATATTTAGCTTCCACTACTCAAGAATAATACCATATGTCAGAACGAGAGAAAATGAACACATCTTATGTAATATAAATACATAGAAACTTTGGTACTGGACAATAAAAAGTTATTATATTAAATATGAGTAACGACTTTAGACGCATCGGTGAGCACTTGGAGTCGTCCGGTCTGTTGTTTTTTTTTGTTGACGGGAAGGTCAAAGTAACAATCTTGTTCAGGAACTCTGTTCTTTTATGTCTAAGCAAATGTGCATACAATTCCTCTAAACTCTAAATTATCTCTACTTTATTATAGTAAATATGTGAATTTTCCGGACAACTATTAAAACGTGGAACACATACAAATTATTAATTATATCCATTCAGAATTGCATACGAGTTTTATTAACTTCTGTTTCCGGTATTTAAAAATAAAGTATTATATATTTATATTTATACTATGCATTATTTAATCCTGTAAAAATAGGCCTATAGGAGACCTAAGAAATCAACAATTCTGTTTCATGGTATGTTCCTTGATATCTACATTACACCCCGGTGCAATAAACAGCGTTTAGATAGCTTTAAGCGTCTTAACTATCAAATAAGTTTTTAAATAAGCAAGAAAAGAAAAATCTTCCACCCCACATTCCCATAGAAAGATAATTGTATCGATACCAAAGACCAAAGTATCACTCGACATCTAACACAAACGCATTCATACCGACAAACCTGACCCCTCCACATTTTACTATAAAAAAAAATCTACCTACTCCTGAGATCCAAACGTTGCCATTCATATATCACCAATTTCACACATGGGAAAGTTCTCACATGTCATTTTCAAATAATCTTTTCCAATGAATACAAAAAGAACCTCAAAACCCTCATTTCATTACACTTAATCATTATTTAACGCTCTCATTAAAAGTGAAATGGAGGTCTACTTTTCTTCATATTTAATGATAGATATTAAAAAAAAATTAAAAGTTAGTGAGTTAGTGAATTACTGAATTATTTTCTATTCTAATATAAAGTTGTATTTATAGTCAACGTTACACTGCGAGCACCTACAACCATTTGCAACCTTGTGTAGGATTTAATCCTCAATTGTTTACAAGTTTCGACTCGTGTTGACGTCTGGACAGGCAAGAACGCTTTTAAATTAAATTTGTGTGTTGACGAGCTTTTTATTTAATATATTTTCTATCTCATGCAATAATTGGACACATATTTCACAAACCACAGCTCACAATAACTTTAAATGGCTCCATTTCTATAAATGAAACGGTAATTGATCAGTCTCCTCGTGATCATCATGTTCAATGACACATGTGAGAAAATTATTCTAATTTTCATGAAAAATTAATAATTGTTAATTATTAATTGAAAATGGTATGTGTTAAACATTATGTTTTCATTAACAACATAATTTTATTGGTTTTGTTTCACTGTTACCAACTTCATATCACGAGTATAAGGCTTTGAGATTTCAACCTGTAGCTAAAAAAGCAAAAATTAGCATAATTGTGGATTCACATGCTCGTCGAAATACAAACGTAAAACTTAAATGTGGTCACGTGAGGATATTTAAATCAATCACAATAAATCACCGCAAATTGCGTTTATCATTATGCACTAGTAGAAATAATCTCAGCTTTGTCCATGTTCCTATAAAAAAAAATCTACTCAGCAGGACTAATAAAAATTTCAAAAACTAACAGACTCAATAAGTGCGCACACAAAGAGAGATACAATCGGACTGCTGTGTCTACAGTTGTGAAATGATTATAAATAGCTGGTTAAATTGAATGAGTGTGTGTCGTTCTCGTATTGTGGGTTGATTTTTTTTCACTACACAACTAAAATGATTAGAAAAAAAAATCAAACGTGGAAGTAATTAGAAAGATTTGTTTGAACACTAGATTTTATTTTAGGCATCACGTTTTGTTACCTCATCGGGTTATACGCTTATGTACTAATTACGCTAATAGTTTTAGGAACTAGGAAGGTTATATTTATTGGTGTAGTACCTGTATTTGTGAGGGGAGAGAGTGCGAAAGAGAGTGAAAAACCATATTGGCTAAACCACTCTTCAAACACCCGACCAAGATTCTAACCTCTATCGCTCCGTCATCGACAGTCTAGTCCAATGCGAGAGTAGCACTGTTAGACCATGCGGCCTCCGAAGCGGGTCACAAGAAAAATAATTATGTTGATAATCAGCTGTTTAAAATTTTTAGTTTAAAAGCACTATGGATCAACATACACTTGTGCTAACGTGAGGATCATAACGTTATTCAAACAGATCTCACGCTAAATGTTCAGCAAATGTGTGAATCAAGTATTTTATACTCCGACCGGCAAGATACTTATTTCTGTTAGGTGTGAGGTAGGGAAATATTTGAAGCTGTGTTTTGTATGTGTGTCTCTGAACCATCCAGGATACATCAGAGTGATGAGTGTCTGTCAGGCCATCAGAGGAATACAATTAGTGTAACAATTTTATATCTCAACAAAACGCGATACAGATGAGTTGAATATCAGCTGCACACCTACCTAATTATAGCTGATGACTGACGAAGACTAATTTTGTCCTGAGGGCAGCGGTATGATAGAATGTTCTGTACATGACCTGACATCTGGTGGATGCTATTGACAGCTATTATTGGCACCTCTCTCATTCTATGCGTCACACGCACATACCAAAACACACACACATACACTGGTCGTCTGCATGCATTTCGTAAGCATTATTTGTTTTGAGCTTTATCAGTTTTCAAACGACGTGTGTACAGTACATATGAAAAGTACATCAAATGGATGATAATAGATAAGCATAATTCATTTTTATAGGGTGGTGGGTGTCATCACAAAAACTTTAGAGCGCGTACGGTAGGATTTAAGGGAATAAGAGTTAAAGTTGGTATTTTTGTTGTTTTTAAAACTAAACTTTATTTTGCGAAAAAAAATTTTTTATCAGTAGACATATTTAGTTTAATTTTCTATTCATTATTCCTCTCAATAGTTTATGAATATCTATCAATAATATATTAGCATTTGAAAAAAAAAAGTCCTTTTTAAATGGAGAGAAAAAATTCCTGGTCAAATTCAGTGATGACCATGTGCAATATTCAAGAACTGTTGAGATTTCTACATGTATAAAGTGAAACTAAATATATTCACTAAAGAAATATTTAATTAATTTTGTCTAAAAAAAGGGTGTTTTTTATTTAAAAAAAATATGTAACTTAACTCGCTTTCCCTTCCAAACTACTTTAATAGGGTTACTACTTTTTGAGGAGGTTGAGACTCAAGGGACTAGGGTTGGTTTTCCTCTTGTGTTCGTATCGGCATTCGAAACCTTAACTAAGTAGATAGTGTGTTTATCTATTGAGATAAGGGTCCCAGGTTCTATTCTTGTAGTGACAAAAAAAAATTGTCATTTGTGAAATGTGGGTTTTCTATTTCACAGTGATGAATTAATGGCAGGGTGCTGGGTGTTGTGTCAGTTCTAGATTTAAGATCATCATATAAGTCATGTGCTGATATAATCAGTCGGTTCAGAAAGTGCACGCTAAATATCTCAAATAATTTTTTTTTAAATGCAGATTCTTCTCCTTTCAGTCACCACCCCATCCCTCCAAATGAATTATGATGACGTATCCATCCTACAAGGGGATATCTATCATCGTGCATATAAGTCCTGAGACATTTCAGTTCAACACCACCCAGGAGAGAACGGTGGAACTCCTGGAGACCACGGTGAACAAACACTCGTCACAAGGCTCCTATAACTCCTGGAGACCACGGTGAACAAACACTCGTCACAAGGCTCCTATAACTCCTGGAGACCACGGTGAACAAACACTCGTCACAAGGCTCCTATAACTCCTGGAGACCACGGTAAGGATCAAACACTCAAGTCACAAGGCTTCTATAACTCCTGGAGACCACGGTGAACAAACACTCGTCACAAGGCTTCTATAACTCCTGGAGACCACGGTGAACAAACACTCGTTACAAGGCTCCTATAACTCCTGGAGACCACGGTGAACAAACACTCGTCACAAGGCTCCTATAACTCCTTGAGACCACGGTGAACAAACACTCGTCACAAGGCTCCTATGACTCCTTGAGACCACGGTGAACAAACACTCGTCACAAGGCTCCTATAACTCCTGGAGACCACGGTGAACAAACACTCGTCACAAGGCTCCTATAACTCCTGGAGACCACGGTGAACAAACACTCGTCACAAGGCTCCTATAACTCCTTGAGACCACGGTGAACAAACACTCGTCACAAGGCTCCTATAACTCCTGGAGACCACGGTGAACAAACACTCGTCTCAAGGCTTCTATAACTCCTGGAGACCACGGTGAACAAACACTCGTTACAAGGCTCCTATAACTCCTGGAGACCACGGTGAACAAACACTCGTTACCAGGCTCCTATAACTCCTGGAGACCATGGTGAACAAACACTCGTTACAAGGCTCCTATAACTCCTGGAGACCACGGTGAACAAACACTCGTCTCAAGGCTTCTATAACTCCTGGAGACCACGGTGAACAAACACTCGTTACAAGGCTCCTATAACTCCTGGAGACCACGGTGAACAAACACTCGTTACAAGGCTCCTATAACTCCTGGAGACCATGGTGAACAAACACTCGTTACAAGGCTCCTATAACTCCTGGAGACCATGGTGAACAAACACTCGTCACAAGGCTCCTATAACTCCTGGAGACCACGGTGAACAAACACTCGTCCCAAGGCTCCTATAACTCCTGGAGACCATGGTGAACAAACACTCGTCACAAGGCTCCTATAACTCCTTGAGACCACGGTGAACAAACACTCGTCACAAGGCTCCTATAACTCCTGGAGACCATGGTGAACAAACACTCGTCACAAGGCTCCTATAACTCCTGGAGACCATGGTGAACAAACACTCGTCACAAGGCTCCTATAACTCCTGGAGACCACGGTGAACAAACATTCGTCACAAGGCTCCTATAACTCCTGGAGACCACGGTGAACAAACACTCGTCACAAGGCTTCTATAACTCCTGGAGACCACGGTGAACAAACACTCGTCACAAGGCTCCTATAACCCCTGGAGACCACGGTGAACAAACACTCAAGTCACAAGGCTCCTATAACCCCTGGAGACCACGGTGAACAAACACTCAAGTCACAAGGCTCCTATAACTCCTGGAGACCACGGTGAACAAACACTCGTCACAAGGCTCCTATAACCCCTGGAGACCACGGTGAACAAACACTCAAGTCACAAGGCTCCTATAACCCCGTAGCCTTACCCTCTGAACGGGGTCACTTGTACGAGCACACGCGAGGAGCGATGGTCCACCAACCCCTGCTGGCCGAGGGACCCCGTAACCATCGAGTATCTTCAACATATTACCCCCACCCCTTGTCTTTTCCTAGTCTTTTCTGGGAATAGTTGAGCCCTCCATAGTGCCATAGTGACACCAGTGTCACGAAGGTCAGAAACTCAACATTATATATAGCTTAAGCTTCCCGAAGCGTTGATCCTGAGTAGCTGAGCGGGACTTCGTGGAGTTGTCTGGAGCAGCTATCCCCAGCTGAGACTGAGTTCGTACTACAAACTGTTTAGTACCTGATGCAGGGTTGCCAGATTAATTTATTATTAATAGCACCGCGTCTTACTACCCGTTTGGGTTATACGTACTTACGCTAATGTGTAATGGTAGGGTGATTGTGAGATGAAATGGAGGACCTACAGTTTAACGTGGAATCCGAACCACGGTGGAGGCCTGGCATTCCCCCACATTCACAAGATGTCTTGTCAGAGGTGAAGGAAGGGTTTGGTAATCAGATAAATCTATGCCGGGACCGAGGATTGAACCCCGGACCCCTGCATACAAGTCCGACACCTTACCCCTAGACCACCAGGTCACCTGCCAGATTAAAATTTTGATTCAAAGCCAAGCAATACTAGAAAAATGTCAAAACAAGACCCAAGCCTATATGATTATGAATCACAATACCAATACTTTGGAAATTGGAAGTTCAAGTCAACAGTCGATCAAAATGTATGCTTTATACTGCGTGGAACTTAATTTATGGCAATACATTATTAATAACGATTGGAAAAGACGGTACAGACAAAATGTCAATATCCAACTAACACTCAAGAAAGGAGTATTTTAAAAATGAAATATACATTATTACATTATGTTAATTTAAACTGAGCGTTGATGATAATTATATAAACTGTTGTCTGGGATAAGCTTTTATTATATTTACAGTTAATATATTGTGAAATTACATCATTAAAACGCATTTCTTAAGTAGGTAAAAATATTATACAGCTGGCTAACTCTAAATAATATTTACTATTAGTGTAATCTGGTGTCAGGGTTTACGATTCTACATATTTTTTACGTCGATTTTAAAAGGATGGAGCATAGAGACGTTGCTGTGTTGCCATTTTGGAGCAAAAATACCTTTTTTAAACAAACATTATTTTAAAAGAGGATGTATGGTGTGTAATTTTCGTGCAGTTATTCTAAAAGATCCAGAAAAAGGCCAAATAAGCCAAATTAATTCTCCGATGCTAACTAAAGTGTATAAAGGCCAGATTTCAAGAATTTTGCATCAAAAATACCAATCTGGCAACCCTAGTACGGTGGGTGGGGTACTATCGCCTTCTCCCACCCCCACACAGATAGACTACACACAGAGATGTAGCCGTCCAACCCGCCCTACTAGACGGCGGGCCGCTCCATTCAGCCGGGACCGTAAACATGGAGGCATCCTGTAGCGATCTTGGGCGAATGAATCTGAGGCAGGCAGATCTCTTTTTCCCACATTCTCCCATCGGGAGAGAATCCTTCCTGGCTGATGTGTACCGTCACGAGGAGGAGTAGACAACGTCTCAAACCAGACAGCCCAGCCTTACCCTCACCTCATTCTGTATTGTGTAATGTGAATAAATACAAACTATATGTCAAGGTCACTATCGATTGGATTGCCGGCTGCGGAGCGGTCAAGGTTCATGTCTCAGATGGGTGCACTGGAGATGTTTATCCTCACATGATTTACTAATATAGTTCTTACATCCTCTCTCCAGAGCCATAGGGCCTACTCATCTCACTATTTTAGCTAAGCTGTTAACAGAAGTTTTGTTTGATGTGATAATTAAAAATAGATGTATAATTTAACCACGTATTACTTCCGCTAAGACTATTGCATTCTCACACTGATTAAAGAGATGAAGGTTGATGAGAAGAAATATTTGCGTGGAGTGTGAATGAGAAACTATTTAGGCAAAACCACTTCCAACCAGACGAGAACATTTAACTAGAAAAAATATTCTCAGCATTAGATCACTTAACAAACTTTTATACTATTCATTTAATTAAATCATCAATTAATTAATGTGGAAGTCTAAGGAATATTAATTAAGGGATTTTTTCAGTTTTTTTTAACAATTTTTTTTATTATTTGCTAAAATAAATAAAATATGTATCCAGTAGAATCATAGAGTTTTAATTTTCATCCCATCGTGACCTCATGAGCATAGCAGCATTAGATGAAAAACCTTTTAAGGACGTTGCCTACCTATGACGTCACGGCAGGTCAAGATAGTTGTTAGTTAATTTACGTTCTATTCAACAAGTTTTGAAGACATATCGTTGAAACAAAAACAAAAAATTGCTAAATAGTTCTAAAAATAGTAATACGGAGTTTCAAAACTATTATTTTTAGCTTGAAGTATTTTTTTTGTAAACGAATTTTTGTGTAAATCGTCTTTAACTGGCTTATTCACAAAAATGGCACGATGTAGATCAAAGGAGTCCTTGGAATAATATTTTATCTAAAATAGGAAACAATAAAAAGGGTGATTTTAAAAAGTAAGTAAATGTTTTCAAGGTACAAATAATTTAGTGAGTGTGTAAACTCGTCAGAGGAGGAGGGGATGTGTTATCAGCAGTTAAACAAGCAATCTTGCAGGATCAACTGCTAATTTTCTTCCCTCTATCATTATTTTGTACACTGCGTCTAAGTGTGGTAGTTCTTAGACCGCTTAGTACGTCAAGCAATGATGCAGCTTGCTTCGCAGTAGGTAACGTTGTTAAATGAAAAGGAAAAGATGTCAATAAATTTCAGGACACCTTTGATAAATATTCTAGAGCTGTTAACATCACCATGTGAAGAAAATTAAACTCTGTGTTTCTACTTGAGAATTATTTGATTTAGTTTGACAAAAAAAAAGTGTTTATATAAAAACTGCGAAAATACTCCCCTTAACTCGTGTTTCCCACAAGCCACCTTAAAATATAATATTCAACTAACAGGGATAGGTTAAATAATAATATAATGATTCATTGCTAAAGGTATTCAAGTCAACATAAGAAATTATTCAATATAAACGTTAGTGAGGTATATTTCTAAAAATATATATACTCGTACATTTTTACACATAGTAAAACTTCAAATTATCGCTAAACCAACAACTTCTTGACGTTGATAAAGTCCTTGGCATTGAAACAAACGAATATCTCAAGACTTCAAACACTTTTTTTTTTAACCTCGAACACGTCATTATGATCGATTACATTAAAATAGACACACAGCTTGGAGCGTCTGTTCAGTGTTTAAAGGACGTTATTATTAGACATTGTTTCTTACTGGCTGCACTGACCTTGATGAAACTATTTTATACAGACGCAAACTAGTTACCGACATTAAAAAAAATATCCGATAGTATAAATATTTTGTAAAATAGACCTAGTTACATGGCGTTCTATAAAAATATTAATGACTCAAAAAGTTAGGATGATTTTAAAGACAAGGGATATCTACCGTAAGAGTGGTAGTAAATGAAAGCTAGCAGAGGATTTTTATTGCAAAAATTGACTCACTAAAATGTGGATATAGTTATTATTTTCTTAGTAAATACTATATTATCAATTAAAAAGTGCTATCACTGGGAAGGGCCCGGATTTTGATGACATATCATCTTTTTACTGGTACATCACATTCATTGCTCATAAGTACAAACATTCTGTTTATGATCTTTTGGTTGTAGAAATTTATATTATATAGGTCATTCTTAGGTGATATTATTTTGTCATTTTGGAATTTTATGTCATGTTTTCTTGGTTTGAATGTCATTTTTAAGCATTTATACACATTTTTGAGCCATTTAAAAGCATTCATGTTGATTAAGATTATTTTTTAATACAATTGATGTTTTAATAAATGTATAATTCTTTCAACATACATATTGTTGGAATGATAAGATAGTGTCGTCAATGAACTTTGTATCCTCTTTTCTGGTATTGTTGTAAGATACACATTCCTGTTGAAACTGCAACTAAGTTGGAGAGGGTTGTTTTGGGAGGAGGTAACCATTACTTCTGAGGCAGATATGTGTAAATCATATTATATCTAGCAGAATGAATGAGTTAAGTTGTTAAGGATGCCATTGCATGGATCATTTTTAGTTTACATTTGTAAAGCACGCGTTTGATTTAGTCGTGTACATTTATTAAGACTCTTTGGTCATATTTTAAGGTAATTTCTTGAAAATAGGAAGTCTTTTTTTAGGTCATTTTAAAGGTAACTTTTGATTATTTTTAGGTAATCAAAATCCGGGCCTGGCCTTACCAGACGATTCTAATAATACTTTCCTAATGATTACTGTATATTTGGCTTTAATGTAGCTAATTGAAAGAACAAAGATATTAATAAAATTGCTATGGTATTTTTGCTTCGCAACTGTGGCAACAAGAGATACTATAGTGTATGAAATTATAATCTTTTAGCACCCCTTTTTACTACCCATTCGGTTTATACGCTTATGTACTAATTACGCTGATGGTTTATGGATGAGTAAGGTTATATATATATATAAATTTTACCCGCATTTGCGTTAAGGTAGAGTGGAGCACCATTTTGAAAAAAACAACTCAGTACACCCGACCAAGATTCAAACCTTAATATCCCCGTCATTGGTAATCTAATCTACTGTGAGATTATCTCCTTAGACCATCCTTTCACCGAAGCGGGTAGTAATATTATTTTTTAACATCGCGTCTTACTACCTGATAATAAATTTAAAAAGATTATAGTCATTTTCGTATCTTCTTGTAACTGGTCACCATAAGGTACAGAATAAATCAATGTATTTTTATAACCTAAGAACAGGGTGGTACAACGTTTTTCATCCCAAGGGTCAAATTTGATGATCGGCTTGCGCCATGGGCCAAAGATATAATTAGTAATCCCGTTAACATAATATAGGCCGCACACAACAATTATTATTATTATTATTATTATTATTATTATTATTGTATTATTAGCACCGCGTCTTACTACCCGTTTGGGCACTTACGCTAATGTGTAATGGTAAGGTGATTGTGAGATGAAATGGAGGACCTACAGTTTATCGTGGGATCCAAACCACGGTGGAGGCCTGGCATTCCCCACATTCACAAGGTGTCTTGTCAGAGGGAAAAGAAGAGTTTGGTAATCAGATAAATCTGTGCTGGGACCAAGGATCGAACCCTGGTCCCCAGCATAGAAGTCTGACACTTTACCCCTAGACCACCAGGTCACCTACCATGTTTACTGTCATTAGTTCGTGTTTTAATAATTTTAAAATCCTTAGAATAAAAAATGAATAAAACTAAATGGTTTGTTGTGAAAGCTTTGACTGCCGAAAGTGACTAATATGGTCTTGCAGATCATAAGGCTTAGTGAATGTGCCATGAGAATAGATCTGGTAGCTTTTAATTTCTGTCAGTTACCATCACTCCTAAGCTGGATAGCCTTTACGTATTTGATTGAATGTTTCCGGATGAAAAGGGGAGAGTCATGAATAATATTCATCTTGCATTAAGCCAGGATTTGAAACTCTGACTCTGAACTAAGACTAAAGCACGCTATTGATTAACTAACTTCGTGATTGTGTAAATAATGTAAATGCATTTATTTATACGTATCTTTGTATATTAATAAACTAAGTAGAGGATAGACTCTAAAATGTTCGGAACTACATTTCTACTAAATATTATATAAAATTATAGCTCAAAAAATATAAAATAAGTTGTAAAATAATATATTTTAATTGACAAACATTTTTAATTAATTAATAAATTTAGAATCTACTTCTGGATTGTAAATAAAGGGGTTGGTTAAGCGCACCTACGTATTACTACTCGGCTAACCGTGTTTATTTTATCCTTGAGATAATTTTTAAAAATAATTAATTAAACTGAAGAGGGATTTAAACACTAAGCTCCCTGTTAGACTCCTGTTGCCAGGTATTATTTTTAATAACCAATTTAACATATTTATAATGATTGGTCGAACACGAACATGGCAATGCTTCTGACACAATCGTCGTGTTTTGATTTTAAATAACAAATTCTTATATTTTTTTCTTGAAAATAACCTTATTTACTAGTAATATTATTTTATAAGTTGGTAGTGAATCGCTTTACCTTTTAAAAGGTCACTTTTTGAAGTTATACTTCTTTAGGCGCGTTATGAAAAAATGATGAGAGTGAAATTTTAAGTTGCGCGCGCATCACTGTAACACAAAAGTAACAGGTTGAAGCTAAACCGCTCATTAAGTCTCGAAAAAACAAAAGTTACCAACAAAATAGAAATAGAACCTCTGTTAGTCGCGCATGTTGGTACGCTCGTCGCCTCTGATCACTGTTTTCATATATATAATATTTATCCACATGTTTCTAGTTTCTACATTCACAACACGTGTTTTAGTTTCATACAAGTGCGAATTATATATGTGCTAATAAATTATATTTAGTAGTGATTTAAATTGAATATTTTGATTAATATTATTTACTATTCGTAAATATTAGTGAAAAAAATTGTGCTTATAGACTTTTTCAAGTGCTTCAATATAATTGAGGTTAACTATCCGTATGTATTATTTATTGATATAAATTAAAATATTATTATTTAACATAATTAATACTAAATATTATTAAATTATTATTGTTAAATATTTATTATTGGTTATTTAACATTTACAAATAAAGAAATAAAAATTAATAAAACATTTAATAAAAAATTTGTGATAAAAATTTAAATCGAACATCAAATTAAAATATTAATTTTTAATATTTATTATTAAATTGAATAAATAATAAATATTTATAAAAATAAATGAACAAATTTAATGAAAACTTGTTGATAAAAATGAAAAGTGAATATTAAATTAAGAAAATAATAAATATTTAAAAAAAGGAATAAACTTAAATTCAATCTTTTAATTTATTATTAAATTTATTTATGATGCCAAAGAAGTATAACTTCTCACGCGCGTACATAAGTACACACACCCATATTTTTTTTATATCGATAGAGGGCCTTAGTTCCATTGTACATCTAGTAGACTCGTTTTGTTTTCTCCCACTAAATTGCTAATTAAAATTACATAAGAGAAGAATTCTGAAGGATGTTGCGATGGTCCTCTTAGGGTGCCATAAAAATATGGATAATATTCTATTTACTTTTTAAATAACATATTTAACAATACATTATTTTATTTTATTTTATTAGTTAATATTAACTAAGCATTTTTATAGTTTCACACGTTAATGTTTAATAAAAAATAGTGATCCCTGTACTTAAGGTTTACTTAACTCATAACGCATGGATATAAGGAAATAGTTATTATCAAAGTTACTTCCACATATAGGACTGTAATAAAAGTGTGCCACAATATATGTAGGATGTATTAAAGATGCCATAACATATATGAGTTATAAAAAATGTGCCACAATATATATGGTATGTGTCAACATATAGCGAATATATTAAATATGTCACAACATATATGAGTTATAATAAAAACCAAGACTTAGATATTGTCGTTAATAATTTACAAAGGTATGAGTTCAAATAAATTTAATTAATAAATTGAGTATTGAGGATAAATATCGTTATGTTTAACACTTTTACAAGTTGTTTGTACTCAATTTTGTCTGTTTTTTCCTTTAACACACTTTGATATCTAAAATATTTACCTTGGCTATGTTTAATATAGTATGAGTTAAATTGGTAAAACCAACAAATATGACATAATAAATATGCAATTAATTTACAAACAAGTTTTTAACGAGACATATCAAAGCTATGATTAAATTCTTTATATGTATTAAATAAATTGCACAAGCAAAATATAATATAATTTGTAAGAAATAAAATTATACAAAAATTTTAGTGAAACAAATCATAAACAACAAACAAAAACTAACATATATATTTACACACAATTCAATATTTCGATGCTTTTATTGCATCTTCATCAGGAATAACTCGGGTATTATTACTAATTCCTGAAGTGTTTTAAATTTAATGTATGCCTTAATTTTTCTAAAATTTATTCTATTATTTTATTTATTACGATTTAAATTCAATAAAATTCTGTTTCAAGTGATTTTTGAAATAATTAAAATATATTATTTTCCAGGTAACGCCTTCATTAATAAAATACCACCTGCTAATCTAAGTATTCATATCCAGTAGATCTGTTCATGCATATAAATAGCCATAGAGGGTTGCTGGATATTATTGATCGGAGCGTACTCTACTCGGGGTTACAAGCAATTCTGTAACCTTTCATGGTCTACGTATTTTAAATTACTCAACTATGTAAAACAGAACTGCTAGACAAGACGGTTAGCGATACGATTAAATGTACCATATAATGTGGTTTACATTGTTTAGCAAGAATGTTATTTAGATAAAAGTGAACACATACGGTTTCATTACATGAAGTTTGCAACATTTTTAGTTGTTTTTTTACGACCGAGTTTTACTACTACCTGTTCATATTATACGCGATCAACATTGAAATATTTAATAACACTACAATATTTGTTTATAAAATTGAAAAATATACTAAATATTATACAAAATATATTCAAAATGTTTAATCCAAACAGAGAATATTTAGTAAATACATCCAACGGTAATCGATGACATAGTTTATTTCATTTCCATGAGGAAACAATTGTACCACACCAATCTATTAAAATTATTACTTATGACAGTAAAACTACTAAGATAAGTTATTTTTATTCTGTTTGAAGTTATTTTAAGTTATATATATATATATATATATATATATATATATATATATATATATATATATAAATGAGTAAATAAGATAACACTCATATATTGATCAGTTTTTCATACAAGACATTTTTTATATGTGGTTAATACTAAATGCAATTAATTAGTTTAGAATATAATTCACGCCTGACTATATTTAGGCTATTTATTTTTAATTGTTAAATCGTTTCTTAAAGTGACTATAATATCTGACCACATTCCTCATTACATAATTGTATGAATGGTACAACTCTTAAATAATGTTTTGTATTGTTTATAGTCCTTAATAATAGTATACTAAAATATGCTAGTTCGATTTGGGTCATTTCAAAAGTATACATAACACTAATGTTAAGAGATAGATTTAGTGCTAGACCCCTTCTCATCGGTTTGGAACATCCAAGCTGGAATTTAGCTAATATATTGACACACATGATACAAATTAATTTAAAGTTATTTTTGCACAACATTTGTACAATTAAATTCTACAATGTAAACTTATAGCAATTGTGATAATAAGAGAGAAACCAAAGCATCCTGACAGAACAAAGCCAGGAATTTTTTTTGATAAAATAAACAGTAGTGTAAGTAATAATTACGCTACTAGGTTTAGGATTATGAAAGCTATATTTAGAGGAAGTGTGCTTGTGTTTTCGTGGAAAACCATTTTGGAAAACCACTCTCAGTAGACCCGACCGTAGATTCGTACCTCAATCTTCTCATCATCGGCAGTCTAGTCTACCACGATAGTAGCACGGTAGACTACGGGCCATCGAAGTGGATAGTTACCTTATTTAAACTTCTTAAACACCGCGGAGATTAGATTTAATCTCCACTATGCTCGAACCAAAGCCTCTTGCCTAAGCGATAGTAAGCACCACTTAGGCTTTCAAATGTACTGTATTAGTAACTAGATGTACTAGATGCCTGGAGTAGACCAAGTAAAGCTAGCAGGTTTGTAGAATTAATTTGGATCTAAGTTTGAGATTTCTCCTTAGTGAAACATTTAGACAGGAAACGAGTCGTTACTGTATTCAACAACAAACGCTGACAATGAACGGTTAATAATCGCACAAACCATACGCATCAGTGACCGCTCTGGTGACCTGGTGGTCTAGGGGTAAGGTGTCGGACTTCTGCGTTGGGGGTCCGGGGTTCAATCCTTGGTCCCGGCACAGGTTTATTTGATTCCAAACCCTTCCTTCGCTCTGGCAAGACGTGTATTAATCACAACTTGTGAATGTGGGGAATGCCAGGCCTCCACCGTGATTCGGATCCCACGTTAAACTGTAGGTCCTTCATTTCATCTCACAACCACCCTACCATTACACATTAGCGTAAGTGCGTATAACCCGAACAGGTAGTAAGATGCGGTCTAATTAATAATAATAATAATAATAATAATAATAAAAATTAATAATAATAATAATAAGATACCAATAGTCTAACGCGTCACTAGCGTATAAGAGGGATTGCTAGTGACAGAGAAATCAAGGTTCGAATCACGTCGGCTGTATGAGGATTGTTTTTCTTAATGGCTCCTCATTCACATGAAAATGATGGGACATTTTCTCTAATATTCTGCCTTTTTCATCGTTATCCAACAAGCGAAATTAATGTACGCGTATAGCCCAAACGTGTACTAAATAAGCACAAACCGATGAACACATAATTATTTTTCTAATACCGCGTCTTACTAACCGTTCTGGATATACGTTTATGTACTAGTTAAGCTAATGGTTTTGGGGGTAAAAGGGCTATATTTAAAAGAAGTGTAACCAAATTTGGGAGGAGGAAGAGTGGAAAACCCCCTCAGTACACCTGACAAATATTAATTAAAACATAGATCTCGTCGTCATCGACAGTCTAGTATACTGCGAGAGTAGTGAGTTAGACCATGCGACCATCGAAGCGGGTAGCACGCAATTCAAATTTCAGTTAAAAAATATATACAGAGTGGCAAACCCTCAGCTTTCCTCAAGTACGTATGGCAAGAAGTTTTAAATTTCTAGGCTTATTAGTTTTGTAGCTACCTGCATCATTGTTCAAGCTATTTGCAATAAAGATAAAAACTTAACGAAACTCTTATAGTGCACATTTTCTAAGTATTATGCGAAGTTTAAAATGCACCTTTGTTTTGAAGTTAACACGACAGTGGTCAAATGATTTAAGACGTCAGGATCGCAATATATATATGGATAGTGTTTAGCAACAAACAACCAAACGCCAATCTCGTTTGTTTATTTCTTTAAGTGAGGAGGGGGAGAGAAGAAGAGAGAAAAAACCCGCCTCGGTGGCGTAGTTGGCTAATGCGCTAGACGCATTGAGCTCGACTGCTGAGGACGGGGAGATCGAGGTTCGAATCTCGGTCGGGTGAACTGGGGGTGGTTTTTCCTAAATGGTTTTCCACTCTCCCTCCACGCAAATGCGGGCTCACTTCCTCTTATTCACCTTCCAAATTCCTAATCCATTAGCGTAATTAGTACTTAAAGTGTATAACCCGAACGGGTAGTAAGACGCGGTGCTATAATAATTATAATTAATTATTATATTATTATTATTATTATTTTAAGTGAGAGAAAAGAGTCCTCTCTATGTTGTAAATAAATAAGAGTATGTTTCCTGCATTGTGCTGCCATCTACAGCTGTCCAAACCAACTACCATTTTGTAAAACTCTTACTTCAATTAGCTACAAACATCCAACCACCAGAATGCAGTAGTTTGAATGTATTTCTGTTATTTGCTGATAGCAACAAACAACCAAGCCACAGTTTCCCGCTTTTAGCTACTGTATTTGTTTGTCAGAGTGTGTTTGATTGATTCTTATAAGCTGCGTAAACCTTTTCATGCTACCAGTTGAGTTATTTTGTTTTAGGAAGATGTTAATATTATTGTTTATAGAAAACATTAAAAAAAATTGATTGAATAGCCTATTAACATGTCAGAACATTCAAAAAGATTTGTAGATTTGACACTCGCCACGTTTTATACAGAAGACAACCAAAATGATAATTTAAAGATATCAGAAAAAGCTGAAACATTAAGTTTCCCTGGCTTCTATTATAATTTCACACAATCTAACTTCCTACGGACATAAAAGTTCAATAGTATGATTGTATGTTTTGTTGTCTGTTCTTGCAGTGTTGTAATTGCTTTATGGGCAAATATTTTGTCTATACATATTCGTAGCTCAGTAACAAATTAATAATTTTTGGTAATGCTTCGTCAATAGTTCTACAATTTGAAAAATTGATGAAAAAACCTGGAAAAGTTCAGGAATTTTTATTTTACAGAAAGTTATAAATAATAATAACAATTAATATGTATGTAACAGTATTTGTTTTTGGAAACAAGAACTTACTTTAATATACATAACATTATCCGAATATTTGTTACATTATTAGTTTTTGAAAACAGGAATGTTCTATAAAATAAATATATAATTTATCACCGCTTCTTACTACTCTTTCGGGCTATACACCTATGCACTAACGACGTTAATGGCTAGGGATGAGTTAAGTGTAAATGAGAACGTGCACCCAAATTTGTGTGGCGAGAGAGTGGGAAACTATTTAGGAAAAAAAAAAACACCCTCAAGGTAACCCGACCGGGATCGGTCTGGAAAATCTGGAAAATGTTTTTGTTATGTATGGATGGAAGGAGCCGCCGGAAGAGAAGCACAAGAAATCACCTCATGTTTGTTGAAACACATGGAAATGAACTTGTCAGAAGAGGTTGAAGAGCTAATCTTGTATATCGATCCATGTGGAGGACAAAACCGCAATATTAAACTCACATTAATGTTGAATGTTTTTTTTATTATTATTATTATTATTATTATTAGCACCGCGTCTTACTACCCGTTCGGCTTATACGCACTTACGCTAATGTGTAATGGTAGGGTGATTGTGAGATGAAATGAAGGACCTACAGTTTAACGTGGAATCCGAACCACGGTGGAGGCCTGGCATTTCCCACATTCACAAGATGTCTTGTCAGAGGTGAAGGAAGGGTTTGGCAATCTGATAAATCTGTACCGGGACCGAGGATTAAACCCCGGACCCCCAGCACAGAAGTCTGACACCCTACCCCCCTAGACCACCAGGTCACCACAATGTTTTATTACAAAATTATCCAGGACTGAAGATCATCTTAATTAAATTTCTTATATCTGGCCATAGCTATCTGCTAAACGATATTGACTTTAGAGAAATTGAGAAAGCCCTTAAACACGTTCAAAGACTATAAACAGATGAAGACTATCTGGAAATAACGAGGAAATGTCACCGAAGAAATATAATTCAGGTTACAAAAATGAGTAACGATGACCTTTATGGAACATTTTCACTGGAAAATATGATAATGAACCGCAAATTTGACAGTACTGGCCTGTAAATAATCTGGTTCAAAATAAGAGAAATAAAACTAGTTAAAGAGAAGCCATTAATTTTATATGTGAAAATGAACAGTAATGATGTGATCTACTCTGAAGTAGACATTAGTAAGAGAGTACGTGGTCGTCACACAGCTACATTTGCGATGGATAACCTTGTCCCACTTTGACCTAACGGCAAAGCCATATCATATCCTAAACTGGCAGATATTAAATCAATCCTTCGTCTTATTCCCGAAAATTCAAAACCCTTTTATGATAATTTATTTTATGACCAAAAGATCATTGATGATGTTGATGATTATGATGGAAAATGAAAATATCAATTTAATTTATAATCTTAATCAACGCATAAATACGAATTTTAATCACAATCGTTATAGCCGATTTAGAGAAAATCGATTTTTCTCTTTTCGCTTTTTATTAATCTACTCATAATTTTAGGGCTCAACAGACAGACACACACACACACAGACGGCATCGCAAAAACAACTTTTTATGGTTCGGGGAGTCATGAGACGTCGATATCCATCAACATTTCAGGTTATATTTTTTTACGGTCGCAATACTTTACCTTTAGTGTCCCCATATTGACTGTGGACTTGTAAAAGAACCCTGGATGGATGAAGATAATTTTCCCCAAAAAATTGGTAGGTCCTTTCTCTCTCGCTCATGGAAATTCTCGTGATATAATCAGTCGGTTCAGAAATTGTACGTTAAATACCTTGAACAATATATATGTATACCTTGAACATGATATATATATATATATATATATATATATATATACATCTTGTTCAATATATATATATATATATATATATATATACATCTTGTTCAATATATATATATATATATATATTCTCTCTTCTAGTTCTCTTTGGTCTTCAAATTGAAATAATTTCTGTAATATCTCTTTGGATTTCAAGTTGAAATATCGTCTTTTATTTCTCCTAGGATTTAAAACAGATATTTCCCTTTTGCTTATCAAGATATACAGAAAACAATAATTGAATTCTATACTCAATAATACACTATATTCACGTAGAGTTACCATTGTTCATTTTGTGTAAGGGATCAGTTTCACAATATATGTAAATACACATTTCAAAATACGCCCGAGGTAGAAAACCTCAGGTTCCCTTGAATGCTTACGACCATTTTTATCTTTCTAGGTTTTTTAGTTTTGAAGTTACAATAAATTGGCTTTTAAAGAAAAATACTTACTTCTAAATTATAAAAATCTAATATAAAACACCTTGGTAAGGCGTCACTTCTAATAGACTGAACTGCCGATGATGTGGAGATCGGGGTTAGAATCTCGTTGAGTTTACTGAGGGTGTTTTCCTAAATGGTTTTCCAATCTCCCTTTACGCAAATGGGGGTACACTTAATATATATTCAACCTTAATCATACCTAACACATTAGCGTAATTAGTACATATGCATATAGCTTAAACGGGTAATATCAAGGCTGTAGCCAGGGGAAGGTTTTATGAACAAAATATATGTGGCTTTATTTATGGTTCATACAATATCAAAATTAAGATACAAATACAAATTAGGGGGCTGTGTTACCATAAAAAGCACTTCAGAAAGCTTTTAGAGGTATTAAATATTTAGAAATTTTTCTACCTTCAGTATTTTGGAGGTTATTTTACCATAAAAATATTTCCCAGAGCTTCAAAAATTGTTTAGTATTCATAAATTTTCCAAGCCATTGGAAGCTAGAGGGGTTATTTTACCATGAAAAAAAAGCACTTCAGAGAACTTCTAGAACTGTTTATTATTTAGAATTTTTTCTAGATTCTAGCAATTGGGGGATGTGCCACCAAACCCCCCCTCCCTGAAATTATTGGCTGGCTACGGCCTTGGGTAGTATGATATGTCCTAAAAACAGACTCACCCTCAACTGGGCTAGAGGGTAAAAGACTAAGGGGTGGGGTGGAAGGGTTTAACATCATTCCACCTTCCCAATGTATCCACAACATTGTGGTATAGTAATCACATATTCCCACGGTATCTATACTCATAGTGGCTATATTACAGTCGATATTAGCAATTAAAAACGTTATTGCCAACCAAATGACACGTGATAGTATCAATGCGTACCCTTAATTTGACTAGGCCAACACTGTCATTTTTTACAATCCCCCCAACCATTGTCAACAAATGTGGGGAAATGGCATTAACCTATTTCTGCCACTAAATGTTCTTGAGTACCAAAAAATAGCCATGCATTTGAAAAATATTGTGTTAAAAAAATCCCTTTGACGTATTTGATTTGTTTGCATAAATAAACTTCATTTAATTTTTTTTTTTTTAGAAATTCCGTTTGGCATTATTTCACAACATATACATAGTTGTTTTTGTAAAGGGGTATTATAATACAAACATTAATTTTTATAATTTATTAGTCACGAAGATTTATCATCATCAAATTATGTATTTTTAAGAATGTGTTTCTTTGTTAATTTAAGTCTCAAAAAATTTTCACCACAATTACCAATTCAATCAGTTTTTGAATTAGTTTCAATACTGTGAAACTTGATTAAGCAGATTAACACACACACACTTTAAATACTTGCTATCTACCTATCAGCGTGAGTTAGATTGGCCACTGATTTAGGAAAGTAATCAAATTTGTTTATGTATGGTTTATTTATTCTCATACTTCATAATAGCGAAGCTCAAATAAAGCGGATATCAAACATTGAATTTCATTTATCAACTACCAGCATGGGCGATAAATAAATAAAGCGTGAGTTTGTCAGGCAAAACACAAGGAAAAGGTGAATGCGGTTGGAATGATATTATAAGAAATGTATATGGAGGAACTCAAATGAGCAGAGTAAGTAATGAATAGTTGCTGGTGACTTGGTGGTCTAGGGTTAAGATGTCGGACTTCTGTGCTGGGGTCCGGTGTTCAAACCTTGGTCCCGGCACAGATTTATCTGATTACCAAACCCTTCCTTCACCTCTGACAAGACGTGTATTAATCACAACTTGTGAATGTGAGGAATGCCAGGTCTCCACCGTGGTTCGTATTCCACGTTAAACTGTAGGTCCTCCATTTCATATCACAATCACCCTACCATTATACATTAGCGTAAGTGTGTATAAGCCAACGGGTAGTAAGACGCGGTGCTAATAATAATAATAATAATAATAATAATAATAATAATAATAGGTGCTGAAGAAGTGCTGTTTTAAAGGGAATCCAATAATCATTGAGAAAGGAGCGTTTTACGTTGGCTTGGACATGTTGAAATGATGAGTGTTGATTGAGTGACGAAGCAAACAAATGAAGGTAAAGTGTATGGATCAAAAGGAAGAGAGGGGGGGGGGGGGTTGGCCATGTGAGCTGTGACTAAGACCCGTATGCAAGAACGTTGCTAAGCATGGCTAGGAAGTACAAAGTACAAGATGCTGCTAGGACGATCGATATCTTAAGTCTCGCCAAAGTCTGGTCCCGAGCTTTCTTTGGCTGTACTTTGCCCGTACTTTGACAATATTTCCACATTATGGTTGGTGCGCGCATATACGATCGACACAGTTGTTTTCACGAAAATAATACGGGTCTAAATGTTGTAGACGAATGGGGGAAAAAGAGAAATATTATGAGTTTAAGAATAAAAGAGCATGTATGACTCTTTGTATGGATGTTGTTGAAGCGAAGGGCTTATACAAGGATAAGAAAATGTGGATAAAGCTAGTGGATATGAGATAAGTACGGAGCTTTTTTTAAAGCTATAAGCACAGTTTCTTACCTACCTCGTAAGGAAACGTCGTGATTATGTATGTATGTAGGGTAACTGGGGCATAAAGTGCCTTAATAAAAATAGAAATATAACATAATAATCGTTCTAAAATTATTAATATGTTATGTTAAAACATAGTATACCATATAGTAATTCATTATTGAGTATTTGAGATAAGATGTATTGAAAGCTAAATTAATAATAATTATTTTTATAATCAAGTACAAAATGGCCACTTTACCCAACATAGGTAGGCAAAGTGGCCAGGCCTGACCACTTTGCCCGCCACAACACTTGAATGACGCATTTTATTTTGTTTGCATGTAGAAACATTTATTCAACACTTTACTTTTATTACTAGCCATACATGATGTAAAGTGTGATCTGTGTTTAGATATTTTTTATTTCTTCAGTTAAGCAAATAGTTTTTTTACTAAGATTAAAGTTCACAAATCAAGATTTAATGGCAAAGATCACAAACAAAATTATCATCCTCTTCTTCGCATCCAGCACATGCTTTGTGGGCCCAACACTGGCACGCAGAGCACCTAATCCAACCATCGTCACTTTTGGTGTTCGAGTAAGCCTCATTACAGTACATGCAAAGAGGATCCCTTTTATCGTCACTGACTTTATTATTAAATAATTGTTTGCTTACTTTGGACACTTTCTTCCTTTTTGAGTCCTTGGAGCAAAC
This sequence comes from Timema cristinae, assembly GCA_039000515.1. Lineage (NCBI taxonomy): Eukaryota > Metazoa > Arthropoda > Insecta > Phasmatodea > Timematidae > Timema > Timema cristinae. Next base: position 30,090,910 of record JBCFYV010000003.1, on the reverse strand, counting down.
AGTTCCTTTTGCGTAAGCTGCTTTTTTCTTTTTTTCTTATCTTTCAGATTCTTTTTTCTTTTTTTCTTCTTTTGCAGATTCCAATTCAGATTTATACGGACTTGATGTCAGCACTGCTGCTTTTCCCTTCTTGCGCTTTGTCTTTAATACTTGACGATATGGTGTGGTATTGGCATAATATCTTTGGGGCTTACAGCAAAAGACGTTCCAGGCACTGGTTCTACATTGATTCTAGCGGGGTTGGCAGTGGTTGTCAAATTGTTTCTATCGGGGGAGTCAGCGCTTCCAGAGGAGTGAGCGCTTGTTGAAGGAACGTTGCTTTTCATTGTTTCTTCCTCTTGGGTATCTTCTGTCTCTATACCTGGCATTTGTTGTAGGGCTACTACTTCCTGCATTTTATCTTGAGGTTGTTTTGCAGGTTCATCATCAACCACACAATCAGTTGTTTCTGCAGGAGCAAAATCAGCATCGCCAAAAACATTAGGATCTAATGGCACTAGACCACAGCGTCTGAACCCGTTGATTGCTATAGATGGAGTTGCTGCACGAAGATATGCTTCACCAAATAACCGACAGATTTGATACTGTGTCACTAACCTTCCAGGGTTGTTTCTCAAAAACTTCTCAATTGCCTGAACAAAATAGGTGTTTAGTGGTCCTTTAAAGGTGACATCCAAAGGTTGTAGTTTGTGACTGCAGTGTGGGGGTAGGCAGATAACTGTTGTGTGGTTTTCCCTAGCCTTGTCAATAAAGTCCAAGTTTTTGGTATGTGTTGTATGACCATCAAGCAATAACAGAACTGGATCTTCAACAGTGGGCTTAGCATGAGCCAAGAAATGATTGAACCATTCTGTAAATATCTCAGTCTGCATCCACCCAGAAGGATGACAAAAAAACACCGTTCCTGGGGGAGCGCCGTCCTGCAACTCTACCTTCATCCTTTGTCTTGGAAAGATCACCAATAGTGGATTAAAATTTCACCTGCTGACATACAAATAACTAGGGTAGACAAAACTCCTCTTTCGGCTGAGGTCAAAGATCCGACTTGACGCCTTCCTCTTAAAGCAAAAACCTTGGAACTTTTTGACTGCACTGTTGTCAAACCTGTCTCGTCGACATTGAACACTCTGTGAGGAGGATAAAAGTGTTTGGTCTGGACCTGTTCCAATAGTGAGAAAAAATTCATTACATTAGGCCTATTAAACGCTCTTGCCCTTGCAGCAGATGTAGCCTCTGGCTTTCGTAAAGTCACATTAGGATGCCGTCGTTGAAAACCTCTTATCCAGTCCCTTCCAGCCATTCTTCTCTCCTTATTAAAATTATGTTCTAGTCCATTTCTTTCTGCTAATTGAAAAGCTAGATGCTGTAAATCATTACGTGAGATTCCAAACAGTCTCACTTCCATGCCCAGGATGTATCAAAGCCTTTCCTGGTCTTCGTTAAAATAGTACGAATTCCAAACTCTTCTTCACCTTACAAGGATCTATGTTTATTTAACGCTCTTCTCTTTAGTGTATTTTGAACTTGAAATTTCTAGTGCGTTGCATGGCATTTATCACGCAACAGCTGTACTGCCGTGCCATTGCTTCAGCAATCCCACTTTGCTGTTGACTTTCTAACTAGGTTAGAAGGCTTGTTCAGTAAAGAAACACTGCATAAAATCAATGTGATAATAATTATAATATATATATTGGATTTTGTATAAATTGATTTTAATTATAACATATATATTATTACATTATATGGCTGTATTTAGTCCTATGAACATTATGACATATATGAGTGTATGTGGTTGAGACAACTATCAGCTAAGTAGGATCAAAAGTGGAGAGGAACCTGGCACTTACTAAACCTACAAGACGCCATTGTAAATACAAAGTCACTAACCCACACAGAGTGTTCAAGGGTTAAATTGGACATTTCGATCAATTAGCCAATAGTACAATATTCCAACTTAAATTATTAATCAATAATAAAGTAATGTTTAACAAGTAAAAAATATTACAAATGTTGCTAACCTTAGACACAAGCTCGAAACATTTTTTAAATATACTTAAAAATGTAGCACCGCGTTCTTTGTTCGTTACACAACTAATATAAGTACGAAGAGTTCGATTCAAGTAGGGTAGAGCACCAAACGAGCTTTAAAAATGCTAAAGCACATTTGACCCCTTAGGCCATTTGTACACTTCCTAACTGGGTAATAAAATGCCGTTAATAAAATATTATGCAAATACTAGACATAGATTTAAGTCGTCTAAAATTTAAAATGGATTAATAGTTAATACATTTTGATAATATATTTTAATAATTTGTAATACAACAAACTTTTTTATGTCACCACGTTTCACACTAACCGTTTGAGCTATACCCATATAGACTAATTAAGCTAATGTGTTAGGAATAAAAAGGTTGAGTTTAGAATAAGTGTATCCACATTTGCGTAGAGAGAGAGAGGAGAAAACTATTTAGGGAAGAAATTCCTCTAGTACGCCTGACCGAGATTTAAACCCCGATCGTCCCGTCATTGAGAGTCTATTATATTATGAGACAGACGCTAAATCCATTCTAACAACCATTGGGTATTAGTACTTGAATGGACTACAGTAGTTTGATTAAAATTAAAATATGTCCCTATAGGGTACGGAATTAAAAAGACAATTTTAGTTTTGATCTTAAACGTAAACAATAAACGCAAATTTATGCAAATACACAATTTATCAAAACACAAAAAGCCCAACATAGCCATGTGAAAGACAGCAATAGCTGATTAAAAACAAGGACTTCCCTAATATCTTGATAGGATGGTAATTTAAGAACACGTACACATTTTTAGCTCTTAATATAGAAAAATTTTACGTATGTTATAAATAACTTTTTACTTTAGTAACGTTTATAAATTTATATCGTGATTACATTCTAATCAATCTTTCTAACCAGATTTTATAACACATATATTGTTTAAACTTTATTGTTAATTTATTCGTCCTAAATTATTCAGGGAGAATATGTTTAATATTTCAGTTAGGTTTATTTACGTTTGTAATTGAGATATCATTTGAATAAATGTGTATTTCTTGATCAATTCACCAAAACATCCACCACAAAAACCACAGCAGAGGTAAATATATTAATTTAAATTAAGTTTTATCTAAAACCGCCAAAAATTATCATTAGTAATCTTATATAAAAAAGCCATGAGGCAGTGGCGGATTCAGGGAGGAGGGTGATGGGGGCTAGTTTTTTATTTTTATTTATTTAGCATTGCGTCTTACTATCCTTTAGTGTTATAGTCTTAAGTACTAACTAAGCTAACAGGTTAGGAATCGGGAAGGTTGAATTTAAAGGAAGTGAACCATATTTGCGTGGGGGAAGAGTGGAAAACCATTTAGGAAATCCGCCCTAGTTCACCCGAGCGAGATTCAAACTCAATCTCCCCGTATTTGGTGGTCTAGCTCAACACTAATCTAGCGCGTTAGCTAACTACGCCACCGAGGCGGGGAAGGGGACTAGCTACCCCCTCCCCCGCTGCATATAAAATAATCAAAAATATTGAAACCACTACCTTAATATTGTAAAGATAACCAACACCTCCCTAGCCCTATCTCCTACATGATCTAATCAATAATTATTTTAATTATTTAGCTCTATTGTGAAGAAAAACAAGTGGCTTCAAACTAAAACTCTCCATTAAGTTTAGTATGATAAATAATTATGTTAATTAAAGTACCTATTTTTTCTATTAATACCTACTAAAACGTTTTATATTATTATTATTATTATTATTATTATTATTATTTATTATAATCAAAATTACTTTAAATAAAAATCTTGATTAGTTAAAATTATTAAATTTATACTTGAAAGAGACTTATGTAAACCAATTGCATCCCCCCCTCCTACTCGACAACCAGCCCTGTATTCACCCTTGCCATGTGGTGTATGTTTGTCTGTCTGCCCATAGCTGTTCTCAAACTTCCTGATAAGGTACAAAGCCGCCGAAACTTCACACACTTATTACTTAAGTTTTGTTCTCACCCCCTAAATTCTTAAATGTGATTTATTCTTATTGCAAGGGGTTGTTTAAGGATGAATTCAACATACAATAGTCACGAGGATATAACTATAGATATAGTTTTGGCCTGTGAAGCATAATTTTAAGATAAAAGTCAGAAACTTGAACAAAAAAATCCCTATTGTGGCGTGTTTTTTTAAATATATATAACAAGATTTAAATAAATAATAAGGAACAGACTTTGCGTGAAATCTAAAATTTAGTTTATCGGAGACAGGCCTTTCCTTAAAATTACATAAAATAAACTAACATAAACAGTTTTGTGGTTGTCTATTCATTTTTAACAGTATATACTTTACTCATTTTCTTCCTTTTTCTTTGTATTACACTCCTATTTTTATACTCCCAGGCTCGTTATTTCATGCAGTCTAGCCAGAGCTCGTGGTGTAAGGAAGTCCTCCTACCACGGCCAGAGCTCATATTTTTTTACAAGGTTTCCTGCGTTGGCATTCTAAAGGTGTCGCTGCAATTCGTGACAGAACGGAAGAAACAAAACACACAAGGTTGAGCGGTGGATCCTGTTTTATTATTTATGGGTCGGTGGGAGGATTATTGCGTAATAACCACATGTACTCTAGCATCAGTTAGAGATTATATCAGGACGTGATATTACAAAACCAAAAATGATATATACAAGAGACAAAATCAGCTTCGCAGATTATTCCACAACGTTGGTCTAATGGTCTTTAACTTACATCGATAAGGTTCGAACAGTGGCTGGGTCCATTTAAATTGGTTTCCTACGTGTGATGTTCGTGGAGGTTTTTCTGAGCATCCATAAACTTACCACATGTCTGCTGTCTACATCCCACTGTTTATTTATCAACTCGTCACATGCCATTGCCAGTGAGATACTCATTGACTCACAACGCCCATTCCATACCTCATAGTCATGGCATCTATGCACGTCATGCTAACGCAAATATATGCCGAGATTAGTGTGGAATGAACTAACCTAAACTAACTTACCTAATCTACCACCCAATATTAACCTATTCGAGTGTGCAAACTATGTCTTCGACAATCATGTTAATGAGGATGGGAATTTTCTCTTTAAATATATGCCAGTATCGAAAAAGAACGTTCCTATATAGGGCACTAAAATAAATTTATACTTATTTCTAGTTATATCACGTTCTAATTTGTATTACTGCAATACTCCTATTTTCCTCTAAAAATGGAGTGTAGCAAGTTGATAGGTGTGGTAAGTTGGTAATTGTGGCGAGTCGATTATTGCCGGTTTTTTCTATCTTATCTCCATTCTGATGTATATTTACATTTCCTATAACTTGCCTATAACTAGGGTTCGGCCAGACTGACAAGCGTGCGAGCGAGTGCGCAAGCGACTGGGTGGCCAAACTGGCGAGCGCGCGAGCGAGCGCGTAATTAGCGGACCCTAGTTAGATTATTATTAGCACCGCGTCTTACTACCCGTTCGGGTTATACGCACTTACACTAATGTGTAATGGTAGGGTTATTGTGAGATGAAATGAAGGACCTACAGTTTAACGTGGAATCCGAACCACGGTGGCGGCCTGGCATTCCCCACATTCACAAGATGTCTTGTCAGAGGTGAAGGAAGGGTTTGAAATAAGATAAATCTGTGCCGGGACCGAGGATTGAACCCCGGCTGCCAGCACAGAAGTTTGACACCTTACCCCTAGACCACTAGGTCAGCCCCCCCCCCCCCCCCCAGTTAGAGAAGATGTATCTGTCAAACACACTTAGTACATCTCTGCTCCTCGAAAATTCTTACAGAAAATATTGTGTATTTATAAAAAAGAAAAAAGTAGAAGTGCATCCAATTAATAAATTGAGAAATGCGTATGGTACTGTCAGCACCAGTGGCGGAATGGTGCGTTGCACTCGATAGCTTTTGACTAGGAGGCAAAGGTTCGAATCTTGGCTCAGTGAACTGAAGGTGATTTTTAAAACTTATTTATTGTTGTGGTTTTTTCATACTCTCTCCAAACTAATGGTGATTCTTATTTGTAAAGGCCTACTTTGATTATAATATTGAAGTATTTTAACATATCGGGTTTACATATATACATTATATTATTTATGGTCTTACCAATTAAATTAGGCCATTATTATTATTATTATGATTATTATTAGCACCGCATCTTACTTCCCGTTCGGGTTATATGCACTTACGCTAATGTGTAATGGTAGGGTGATTGTGAGATGAAATGAAGGACCTACAGTTTAACGTGGAATCCGAACCACAGTGGAGGCCTGGCTTTCCCCACATTCACAAGATGTCTTGCCAGAGGTGAAGGAAGGGTTTGGTAATCAGATAAATCTGTGCCGGGACCGAGGATTGAACCCCGGCCGCCAGCACAGAAGTCTGACACCTTACCCCTAGACCGCCAGGTCACCGGGCCATTAATAGCAAGTGTGTTAAACCTATCACTGATAGAAAAAAGTCAAATATCATGTCAAAATGAGAAGTTTCCCCAGCACTCAATGAACCAACATACAATAATATTGCCTAGCGCCTGTAAACTAGACTGTCGCTCGCTCGCTCGCTCCAGTGTGGCCACCCCCCATTACAACCAATGTGTTCTATTTTATATTTTAGTCGCTCGCTCGCGCGCTCAGTCTGGCCGTACCCTAACTCATCCCTTTTCTTATTACACATATTGTTACGCGGTTTAAGGCGTTAAACTCACAATCTTCTAGATTTTTGGTACTGAAGAGATTAAGATTTAAAGATCGGTCGAGTGATTTTACGTTTAATGATCTATCAATGGGATTTTTCCATTATCTTCACATGCCAATAAGGGTGCACTTCATTTATGTTATCCTCATCACCTCGCCCTTGATTAAGCCGATAATTATTATGGTATGGTGTTTAGGTGGTAGTGTATTGAACGCGAGTTAATGGCAGTGTATTTGCAATTTTTATTGCAACACTTTTTTTTTGACAAAATAAATTAAATATTGCTCCACTAGAATTATAAATTTTAATTTTCTTCCCATGTTGAACTGAACAGTTGTTTAATCTGTCACGGGCATAGCGGCATTAAATGATAAACTTGTTAAATGAAAAGAAAAAGTTGTGATTGAATTCCAGGCCACCCTTGACTAAACATATCTATAAGAGAGTACAATTTACGCTGATAATACTAAGCTTGGTGTGTGTTGTTAATCAGAAGTTGCATCATCGGTCCCTGGGAGAGCACCTATAGAGAGAATTCCTAGATCACTTGTTCCTCCCCTTACTCCTTAACCCCCCCCCCCTCCTCCACATAACACCTTATTTTACATTCCATCCCCAAACCTTCTCTTTGCAAAACAAGTTAAGGATTAAACTTTCGACCCCACCAGGCTTAGAACCAAAGTTTCGCTCAGAGATGGATATACATCCCATAGGCGCATCTGTGGGCACGTGGACTAAGCGTCATGCTCGGTTAATCCATCTTGCCAGGGATCAAGAGAACTTGCTTCTAATCCGGCCTGGGTGTAACGAAGGCGTTGTATTTTTTTCGTAATTGTTTTCCCACCTTTTCTTCCCATGAATAAGGGTAGATTTCTTCTAAGCTATGATTTCCCCCCCTTCCTACCCCATTATCTTGATTAAAATACGTATAGCACGCAGGGGAGAAAAGACAAGGTAGAACAAACATAAAATAACTAAACCCCAGAAATTTTCAGGACTGTGAGATTGGATTAACAAGAAGCTCCGCTACCATTTAAGGTGGGATTGAAGGGGATGCGAGAAAAATACCAGTGTTTTCACACTTTTTATGTCAAAACTTTTTTTGATCAAATCAAATCAAATATTGCTCCAATTCAAACATATAATTTAATTTTCTTCACTTAGTGACCTCAAGATTTCTTGAATATCTGGAAAGGGTGTCCTGGAAATTAATTACAACCTTTTGTCTACAGTTAAAAGTTTATCATCTAATGCCGCTATAATAATGATGGATATTCAGGAATTGTTGATATCAACACGTGAAGAAAATTAAACTCTACGTTTGTACTGGAGCAATATTTTATTTATTTTGACCAAAAAAATGCTTTGCCATAGAAACTGCAGAAACACTGGTCTCCTATCGGGTCCCCGTCCATCCCATTTTAAGAGTTTTTACATTACCCGCTTCAGTGACCACACGGTCTGAACGCGTCACTATCGAGATATACTAGACTTTAGATGACGGGGAGAGAGGGGTTAGAGTCCCGGTTGAATGTACTAAGGTTGGATTTTTTCAAGGCTTTGTTTTTTCACTTTCCTTTTACGCAAATGTGGGTACACATCCTTTAAATTCAACCTTCATCCATCCCTATCACATTAGAGTGTTTAGTATACATGCATACAACCCGAACGGACAGCAAGACGTGGCGCTAGAAAATGAAAAGAGAAAGCACAGTCATCCCCTCCCACCACTAAATGACCTTCAACGATATTAAAGTTTCAAACACAGTAACTATAAAGAGGACTAAAATGAAATCTTACAGTATCACGTAACCATAACCTTTGTTTATTTTGTGGTTATTTCCTTTAATAAAAAATGAGCGACTAAAATGAAATCTCACAATAGCATGTAGCTCACAACCTTTGTTTCTTTTTGGGGTTATTTTCTTCAATAAAAGTTGTTTACGATTGAACCATAACAATCTTGCAACAATGTATGCGCCCCTAAAAAATACGATGGGGACGGAGAATCTCACGTAGGCCATGGACTTTTAATCGGTACTTTTGTTAATTTCATGACCTTGAAAATCGTTGGTGGCGTGCGGCGTATATAGCTTACGCTTGTGTTTTTATTAGGCTTTTCTCCGTGCACTTCTGCTTCATTAATAATGGATGAAGTAACAAACAAACTTGGAATTCATTACATCATAGTGATGCCATGACCGTTGCATTAGTCATTGTAAAATTGGAACGAATAAGTTTTATTGTTTTAAATGACTATTAAGCGACTTAACTTATTCTTTTTTTCCCGTGCTACACAATTTTCTGTAGCTGCATACGTTCACTAAAAAAAAAAAAGAGCAGAACGTAAATTAATGTGGTCACGTTACTAGTTCCAAGAAAATAACAGTAAATCAAGGCAAACCGAGTATGTGATTCTGCGATAGTCGACAAAGAATTAATCAAATATTACAACCTGCTAAAAGGGTTTTTAATATCTTAAAACTTAATGAGAAATAAATTGTTTACCATAAGTGAAAACAATGTTTTAGATGATAGGTTCGTTTTATTTTACTTTTTTATATATAATTATTACTATAACTACAGTTAAGACTATTTATGACAGGTAGATAAAAACCTAACAAAAACTAAATTTCAATTGTTACAGTATATGTATGGAAGGTCTAAAAAAAACTATATTTATAATAATTAGTATTAAGTAAACTTTGTCAGTCACATTAGTTCAGTCAGTAACGTGTCGTCTACTGAGTTAAGAGTCCCGTGTTCGATTCCTGACATGGCCTAAAAATGTATCATTGGTGAAATGTGTGTTTTCCCTTCCACAGTGATAAATTAATGTCCGGGGACTTTATGTTGTGTCTGTTCTAGATTTAAGCTTGTTTATAGGTCATGTACTGATATAATCAGTCGGTTAAGAACGTGACCGTTAAATACCTCAAATAAATTAAAATTAAATAAGATGGCATTGCAAAGCATTATGGGTCAACATACATTTCCGCAATTGTTTGAATTGTTGCGCTACTCAAGCGGATTCTTTTCCATGTTGTGACAAAGAAAACCCTCCCCTTTAATTATAATTAATTAGAGTAACAAAATATACATATAGTTTGGTCTTACGGTTCATTAAATTATTTCTCTTTGCCATTTCCTTTTACTAAAGCTCTCATCCATACGTCACTATTCTAGCAATATTGCTAGCTCTAAATTGTATCACCTCTTTGGTGTGTATTTGGAAAGTTTTTTTGTTTTTTTGTTTGTTGAGTGGTTTTTGAAGAATTGAAGTGGACGATAAGTTTTTTTGAGTTTTGGTTTTCTTTTGGCGTCGGTTTAAAAATATAATAAAGCTGGAATATTTAAGTTCACAATTAAGAGACAAAAAAGGACACTGTGTTACAAAATATTAAAACTTTGAATTATAAACGTTTTACCCAAGAGTGTAAAATTTAACTTGGAGAGGAAGAGAGAAGATTATATATATCTTTAATCAAATATAACTACAGAATGGCTATGGTGAGAAGTTTTTCCATTTTTTTATTTTGTTTTGTTTCAAGAAAATTATGTTACCTTAGTAATGTAAATTAACGGAGCTCCATAGGCAGGATTTGATTTGAGTAATATTCAGAATACATAAATAACCTAACAAATAACTTAATTTTTTTAAATTTCATAACCTTGTAATTTGTTTCCATTACGATATAATATAAACTTTAAGTATAAGTGCCTACCTAAATCCAGAGGTCCCGAGATTAAGTTCCTCGTGCAACTGAGCTAGATAGAATAAATAATTTTTTTTATATACAAACTTGAGGAGATTATATATATGAATATATTTAATTAAAATAAGTACTTTTTTTTCTTACTTTTTTTTTTCACAACGTTCTTGGCGGAAGCTTATGTTGTTTTGTAAATATCAACTTTATGCAAGTGAGAACAAGATTTATATAGGTAGGGGTGATAAGGAAATAATGAGAGGTGAAATAATAATTGAGAAAATTTGGAGGGAAAAAATTGCGAAATTTCACGATTTTTGTGAACAGATGAATGAGGCATAAACCTGAATGAATAATGATCTGGGCCAAATACACATTAACAAGACTAAAGAAGGGACAAGGATGGTTTAATTTAGGTCAGGCGTGTCTAACCCACGGTCCGCGGACCACTCGCGGCCCCCGAGTACGTTCTGTGTGACCCGCCAGCTCAAAGTAAAATACATATACCTCAAATTGCAGAAGTAAACAACAAATTAGGTTTTTGTATCTGAAGTAGATTTCCATTATATACCACTTAGTTTCCAGAATCTTAAATATAATGCTACCTGTGTAATATATGGGTGGGTGGGTATGGGTATATATATGGGTGGGTATTTTATTTGGGTATTAAGTATTATAAAATCTCATTTGAATCCCAAAATAACTTGTAAGGCCCTCAGTCGGGGAAAGGTTGATAATGCCTCATTTAGATGAGAGGCACTGATTTTTCCTCAAGGAATCAATAATAATATTTAGCACCGCATCTTACTACCCGTTCGGGTTATACGCTTTAAGTACTAATTACCCTAATGGATTAGGAATTGGGAAGGTTGTATTAGAGAAAGTGAACCTGCATTTGCGTGAAGGAAGTGTGGAAAACCATTTAGGAAAAACCACCCCCAGTTCACCCGACCGAGATTCGAACCTCGTTCTCCCCGTCCTCAGCGGTCGAGCTCAACACGACAAGCACGTTAGCCAATTACGCCATCGAGGCGGGTTTGAGGAATGAAGAGATTTATGGAAACCACCTTTTCCTTTGAAGCGATTAGGATTAATAACCAGACTGCTCTGTCACCTTCAAATCATATCAGAAGAGACTGATGGCTTGGTATGCTTGTCCACGTGTTTGAGTATCATTGGCATAATCGAGGAGCTTAGGACTAGCAGGGTAGTATAGAATAAGTGTACTCGCATTAGTGGGAATAGAGTATTATAAAATAAAAGTTATGTCACTTGCTTCGGTGGCAGCATGATCTAAGGCATCAATCACTTTCACAAAAGACCAGACTTTCGATGAAGGATAGATCAGGGTTTTAATCCCGGTCGGTCTTAATGAGTGAGGTTTTTCCTAAATGGTTTTTCATTCTCCTCCCCCCCCCCCCCCCCCCGATAATTTGGGTATACTTCCGAAAAACACCCTTAATACACCCGACTAAGATTCGAACCTCGATTTCCTCGTCATCGGCAGTCTAGTCTACTGCGAAAGGAGTGTGTAAGACCATGCGGTCACCGAAGCGGGTAAAAAGATAGATATTTTTTTCTTATTACTAAACCTAATTGACTTAAAGAGTAGAAGAAGGAATAATCTTCTTTAAATCATATTCCGAGCTGGGAACTTCGTTTTGAAGCAGGTAGTAGCAGACGAGAGAGATAGGCAGGAGTAATTTGCTCGTGTGATGCTGTAAACCTCCCCCTAGGTGATGAGCTAAGGCTATAAACCGGACAGTATATCAACCATATGTTTGGTAGTGTTAGCGAGCTGATCTACCGGCTACAAAGTGAAACAGGTAAAATGTAAACACACGCTCAACTGGTTCGCAACAGATATTATTAGTAAAAGCTCTTTCTGCGTAGAAAAACTGACAAATACCAACGTTACTTTTAACGATCCGGTATAATTTTGATACATTTACTGTTGGCTAGAAAAGTCATTAGATCTACTTTCACATTTTAATGGCGTAGATGGAAATTTGAATTTTCTCCTCAGGACTCAAAACAAAGGACCTTCTACTTTTACCACGTTGAATGTTTTTAATACCACATCATCGAAATTAGTTGAATTGCTTGCTTTAAAAAACATTTTCTTTCAATGTTGATCATGGCACGCCATTAAAATTTATAGCTTATGTGGACATTCCAATTGTTTTGAAAAACTTTTCTTACTGCTAACTCCAGTTAAGAAGAAATTTTTGACTCTTAAGTTTAAGGTTTTTTTTTGTTCCACCAATTTTTGATAGCTGTGGGTTAAAGAAACAAGTATATTATAGACGCAGTGATGTTAATAATAATAATACTAATACGAGCGTAATACCTTAGGCCACTCAACCACTGAAAATACTTTCCTCAACTTTACCTAATAGATTAAGTCGTTGAAAAAGGCGTATAGTCCAAACTGATTTTAAGATGTTGTGTTAAGTTTATTAGTTGTGTGTTAATATAATCAGTCGGTTCAGATAGAACAGGTTAAATACTTCAAGTAATGTTAATTTTTTATGATTGTCCTATATGTTATTCGTTCATTTTACATGTTCATATCTAAGTGTCCTATAATTCACCAACATTTTCCTTTCTCTTCTTTTTGTGGTTTTTGGTTTCCTCTTTTAGGAAGTTGGGTTGCACGTTTCGCAATCCTTCCTTATGAGTTCCGATAGAATGAAACCTAGGTCGGGGTGATTGGGTGATAGTGATCGGTTTTCTTCAAAAAGCAGCTATTACCTCTGTTTTGAATGGCAATATTTTAAAGTGTGGACTGTGTTTTTCTTTTCGTTGTAAAAGCAATACTGTGTTTGTTCACTTTTCCTGTACCTTTTTCCAAATATAATTCAATGATTACCTCATAAAGTGATGAAGTTTTAAATAATAAAATAAATAATAAGTATAATCTGTCAAAATACGGCCGCTACGTTTTAGGGTCTTCAAAGAGTACAGTGCATAAATAGACTTTTAAAAATGCCGAATAAAACAAAATATTACTTTTAAATAAAAACATATGCAAACTCAGTTACTTACATTATTCATTTTCTAAATAAAAATGTTCTCTCTATATGAAAAGTTGTAAATAAGAGTTTTAAAAAAAAATCCCTAGTGAATAAAAGGTTTGTTTTATTCCTTGGTATATGAATTTCCTGAACAGGGTAATATTCGTGCCTGAATTATATGCCAATAAAAGTATATTTTCATCTTGTACGGGTTTTATAACACGTTTCATTGATTTTTTGTCACCTTAGTGCAAGTTCGTTTAGAATCCCATTTTAACCCGAACTGGGCCGAAAGATCCAAGGGGCTGGACACTAATTTATACTTGGCTGATCCTGACGGGGATATTTTGTTTCAAATATTTTATTAGTAGGTTTTCTCGTGTTCTATTTTCACACTAATGTAGGTGCACTTTCTCTAGTTTATTTTACTCATACCTTATCTTTAGATAACGTCACTATTAATTAATTCAATTTTTAAAATTAGCTTTTCGTTTGCTGCAGGTTTAGATTCACTGAGTTGGAGATAAATTCTGGCTTTCATATTTTTTTGATGTCACTCTCTATTCTTTAATAGATTTTGTTATTTTTTATTATGTATAAGGAGAAGATGCCAAAGAAAACTAAGGAAATTGAATATGCAGAAAAAATACCACAAGTGAGACCAATAAAGAGAGGCTAGGAGCAGATAAAAGAAAATATGCAAGTGAAAGTAGAAGAATGGAAAGAATTAAAAGAGAAAGAATGGTAAAAGTATAGAAGAAGATGGCGGCATTTACTAAACTGACTGGGTCACAAGATAGAAACAGTTGTTGATGATGGTGATGAATGAATGAATATGTATGTTTGTTTTTCCCCACGTTCTACCACTCATCCAGTCCATCCGAATTTAATTACACAAGTGGGGGGAGGTGATGGCGATATAATTAAAATTAAATGCCCCCCATTTACGTGGAGGAGGAGTAACAAACAATTTTTGGCGAAAAAAAATACCTTAGTACTCACGGCTGTGAATCGAGATCATACCTCCCCGTCAACGGCAAACCAGGCAATGCAAGACAAATGCATTTGTATGGGGGGTGGGGGTGGGGGGGGGGGCATATTTGTGGATTAAACACGCTAACAATAATGCGAATTCGTATGTTACCGGCACTTCAAATTTTAATACTTTGTGTGCTATATTTATTTTGTATTTTGCCTCTCAGCTGATAAACTCGAGGTTCATGTAAATTAACATACAGTGGGTTTTTTAAAATTATTTTTCTCCCTCGTCCCACGTGTATTTGCTCATGCTTGGCAAACAATACTCCCTTTACATGCAGTTGTGCTAGCAGAGAAGAAAGAATACGCCGGCTCGGTCGAAACAAAACATACGCTGCTCTCCCCCTGCCTAGCACTAAGCCGATAATTACAGAGCTTGGACCAAGAGGCTTTTACAGCTCTTAAACAAGGGATTGAAAATGTGAAAGTAAAAGTTTGCTCAAACCAGGGTATCCATGAATATATATTTAAAAAAAAAAGTGGGTTGGGCACTTTTTATGTGAGCGGTTGGTGTTTGGGCGCCGTAGACTCAGCTAGAATGAATATGGGAGGAATGCTCACCATATACTCAACTAGAAGGAATACAGGGAGGATTAGGTACCATATACTCAACTAGAAGGAATAAAGGAGGATTGGGCACCATATACTCAATTAGAAGGAATAAAGGAGGATTGGGCACCATATACTCAATTAGAAGGAATAAAGGAGGATTAGGTACCATATACTCAAATAGAAGGAATACAGGAGGATTGGGCACCATATACTCAATTAGAAGGAATAAAGGAGGATTAGGTACTATATACTCAAATAGAAGGAATACAGGAGGATTGGGCACCATATCCTCAATTAGAAGGAATACAGGAGGATTGGGCACCATATACTCAAATAGAAGGAATACAGGAGGATTGGGCATCATATACTCAATTAGAAGGAATACAGGAGGATTGGGCACCATATACTCAAATAGAAGGAATACAGGAGGATTGGGCACCATATACTCAAATAGAAGGAATACAGGAGGATTGGGCACCATATACTCAAATAGAAGGAATACAGGAGGATTGGCACCATATACTCAAATAGAAGGAATACAGGAGGATTGGGCACCATATACTCAAATAGAAGGATTACAGGAGGATTGGGCACCATATACTCAAATAGAAGGAATACAGGAGGATTGGCACCATATACTCAAATAGAAGGAATACAGGAGGATTGGGCACCATATACTCAAATAGAAGGAATACAGGAAGATTGGGCACCATATACTCAAATAGAAGGAATACAGGAGGATTGGGCACCATATACTCAAATAGAAGGAATACAGGAGGATTAGGTACCATATACTCAATTAGAAGGAATACAGGAGGATTGGGCACCATATACTCAATAGAAGGAATACAGGAGGATTGGGCACCATATACTCAAATAGAAGGAATACAGGAGGATTGGGCACCATATACTCAAATAGAAGGAATACAGGAGGATTGGGCACCATATACTCAAATAGAAGGAATACAGGAGGATTGGGCACCATATACTCAAATAGAAGGAATACAGGAGGATTGGGCACCATATACTCAAATAGAAGGAATACAGGAGGATTGGGCACCATATACTCAACTAGAAGGAATACAGGAGGATTGGGCACCATATACTCAACTAGAAAGAATACAGGAGGATTGGGCACTATATACTCAACTAGAAAGAATACAGTTGGAATTGGGGGCCTTCAACTCAACTAGAAGACATACAGGGTGATTGAACCCCGTCCATAATGGTTCGTAGGCACTATTTTGTGGTGGCGAATTGTACAACCGATTTATAGCAGGTATGCGGTTATATAAACTAGTGGCTAATTGAAGAGATGACCGCAGATAATTGCAATGAAATGTATTCACAAATTTTTACTAGGAAAAGTATGTATAATGATGTCTCACTCAACTTCCTAGATGAAGGTTTACTCGTCAAAGACTTTCCATAGGTTTTCCTTGTTTAATATGAAGCAAAACGTATATTTTCCGCCTTCACACTACAATTATAACCTTAAAACGACGGCCACAAAGCTCTCTATTTATTTGTTGCACCATAACACCAAGTAATTAATGAGTTGTTATTTTGAACCAAAAAGAAATACCATTACATGCAAATTAGGTTTTTCATGGTGATGTAAACTAGGAATGATTGTACCTTAGTGACCCACTTCGGTGGACGCATGGTCTAACGCACTACTTTCATGTTAAACTTGACTACCGAATACGGGAAAATTTAGGTTTTATCCCAGTTGGGCACACTGAGGATTTTTCTTCCTAAATTCTTTTCCACTCTCCCTCAACACAAATTTGGATGTACTTTCTCTAAATTCAACCTTCCTAATACCGAACACATTAGTGTAATTAACACATAGGTGTATATAGCCTGAAGTGGTGCTAGAAAAAAATCAAATATTATTATATTAATCCACTGCGCACACAGCAGAAAAGTTGGAAATTCGCTAGCAAAAGCAGGTTTTCGTTGTAAGCTACTAATGCTGACATCCTGGGAGATTTCCTCTGTCAAAATCTGTTCAGTCAATTTCTCATAATGTCAACAACCTGAAAAGGCGTTATCAAATTATATATGAGATACACTCACATTAATATTAAATCTGAAAGCTATATTATTTTTTATTATTATTATTTAGCACCACTTCTTACTACCCGTTTGGGTTATACGCTTTAAGTACTAATTACGCTAATGGATTAGGAATTGGGAAGGTTGAATTAGAGGAAGTGAACCCGCATTTGCGTGAAGGAGAGCGGAAAACCATTTAGGAAAAACCATCCCCAGTTCATCCGACCGAGATTCGAACCTTGATCTCCCCGTCTTCAGCAGTCGAACTCAACACGACTAGCGCGTTAGCCAACTACGCTACCGAGGTGGGTAAGCTGAAAGCTATAAATGTCAATATTGTCCAAATTTCGTAAAGAAATATTATTTTTAAAAATACAAATTTTTTGGCCAAAACCTATTGATTTTGTTCATGAAAGGTGTCATATAAATGTTTCCCGACTTGACTTAATAATACGTGAAAGCAAAGCTAGCCACTTTTAGGTAAGAGGTCTGTCAAACAAAAGCTTTTCCTAATAAAATTGAATCAAAGATCTACTTTCACATATTTATTTGTCAAATAATGTTATATCTAGAGGTTACTTTTGACTTTTGAGATACCTGATACTTAAAAACATTATAAAACCAGTAAAATGTAATCTGTGTTGACTGCAAAAAAAAAGTTTCTGTTTTCTAAAAATTGCTTCTTATCAAGATCCTACTATATTTGAAAGTATCTCCTATCATCTGTCCTTTTCTTAACTGAAGACACAACAAAATGCCATAGTCAATCACAAAAGAACGTTTTCCATCAGCGAAGGAACTCGGTATAAAACACCTGTTGCAAAGTAAATCAATAGAGCTATCTCCAGGCTTGAATGTAGGTTATGCTTTTTTATTCCTCAATCTAAAACTTCTTTCTTGATATTTTTCAAACCATTAGACGATAATAAACGATATAGTTTACAAAGGAATGCCTAAGCCTTTAAACTTATATATTAAATATTAAATTTTCCAAATTTATTGGATCACGTAAGCCTTAAAGAACATTTAAGCCATCGCATTCTCAAGCCAGAATAAACGACAAAGGAACACTTGATTTTTTATAATCTTGGTATGAAAATAAAACTATTTTGAAAGAACTAGTTTTCAAAATTTCTTCCGCCGTTTTAACATTGTGTAATACTACCCGCTTCTTTGGTCGAATAGTCTAAGGCATCACTCTATCAATAGACTGCACTGGCAATGACATGGAGATTGAGGTTTAAATCCTGGTCGGGTGTATTGACGTTGTTTTCCTTAAATTGTTTTACACTTTTATGTCATACAAATGCGGGTGTACTTATTATAAATCAACCTTTATCTTCCCTAAAACAGACTTTTCAAATTTGTTTGTAGAATCAACAATAAAATAGCAAACCCGCTTCGGTGGCCACATGGTCACTCTCGCAATAGACTAGACTGCCGATGGTAGGGAGATCGGGGCTCGAATCCCAGTTGGGTGTACTGAGGGTGGTTTTTCCTAAATAGTTTTCCACTCTTCCTCCACGCATTCGAATAATGATAAAAACCTACATCGGTGGGCACAAGGACTAAAGGTCAGACTCATCTAGTCTGAGCTTCAGACCACGGGAAAGGCAGGATTGGAATCCTGGTCTCGTGTATTAATTTTTTTTTCCTCAAAACATATTCAAATAAATATATATGTATTTCAAACTTATTTGGTATAAAAATCCCCATTTTTATTCATGATCAATTTCTTATACTGTTAGGGGATGAAATAAATCAGCGACTGTAAGCTCAGTTTATATATATATTTAATATATATTACTGTCGCTGAGTTTATATATATATATATACATACATACACACACACCCACACACACGTTATCGATTGAGTCTTTTTGCCATACAACATTGACCTGTAAAAGGTGAAAGTATTATTTTAATACTTGTCCTGCGTCTTACTAGACGTCCTGGCTACCCGCATATTTACGCAAATGTGCCAAGATCAGGTTTGCGAGTGTGAAGAGTGAGAGATCGTTTAAAGGAACAACGAGAGGCATTGTTGACGTTTAGAAATCCCGGATTATTTATTAGATAGTTTTATATTTTTTTAATATAGCTTTCACCAAAATATAGGCGAAAGTTTTAATCAGTTAAAAGGTTTTTAATTTAAATTTTATACGGTTTAAAAAAGTGTGATAGCTTACATAAAACCATAAAAAAAGATTCCACTATTTAAAATGTCCTGTTGTGAATGTAATCAATAAAAACATATTTTTTTTATAAAGGAAGGCTTGATATAGGTTTTTAAACTTTTGATTCAATTTCAGAAGTACCTATGTCCACTTACTGTGTAGTTGAATTGTTTAAAAAAACTTTTAAAATCAAAATTTAAAGTTTTTATCTGGCCAAAAAACTGCTAATAATTTTCGCTTACATTTGTTGAAAACTATATTTTAAAAATATGGAACAATTTTTTTAAATAGTGCCGGATTTCTAAACATTTGCAACGCGTCTCAGTGCTCTACCTTGTAAACACCTCGTACTCCTCATTCTGAATTCAACCCTGACCTCCCCATCCCCAGTAAATCCAGATGAGACTGCATGCTCAATAGTGCGGTTAGTGTGTTTACAGCATTCGGAACAATGTTAACACACGTCAAGGATGTTTGTTAAATCTTTGGAGAAGTTGTTTTGGTTGTTGGCTACGATTGAAGTTAGACTTTGTTCAACGTATGATCCACTTGTGTGTGTGTGTTTTACAGGTTTCGCTTTCCGTTCCCTCCCTGCCTCATGTTAGAACTTCCTAGCCCTGACAGACTGCACATTGCACGCAGGGCAGGCACAGAAGAGTGGAGGGCAGCCATAGCACAGGAAGAGGTTCCGGCAAGGCACCGTATATTGAAAACTATAGCCTGATTTTGGGATACGACTGAATTGTATCCATTCTGAATGATATCCATTCAACCATTTCTTAAACAAGCACCACAAACAAAAAGTTTGATTTGCATCCATTTTCATAATATCCACAAAATCCTGAACTGTATCCATTCTGAATGGTCTCTATTCATACAGTTTTAAAATAAACTACTTTAAATGTATTTATGTAGTATATACCTGATGGTTGACTGTCAAAAGTCAACACCAGAGAAGCCACGGGGCTACTGTACTATCTTAAATATATTACAAAGATTCAAAAATAAATTACATGTTAGCGCTGGGTTTGCTATCATGTAAAATGTTTTTTTAAATGTGTACTTTGACCACTGAACTGGGGATCAACTCACGAGTCACGATCGTTAAGAACGTATCTCACACCACGTAGGTTTAGGTAGTACAGCTTGTACCAGGCGTCGCAACGCTAAGAGCCCCCGCGCACTAGCGGCATCGTCGTGCGGCATGGCTGCGGTAAAAAAGAGAGCGCGTCCAACAGAGCGTCTATGTCGCATTTGCTGGCTATTGAGTGCTTACAGTCAATCTGCAGATGCTATGTGGTACCTCCTAAGTAAATGTAAAGAACAGAAAAATAACAGATTTTGGACGCATCCTATCGTGAAGTATCGTCAAAAAACAGGGGATGATTAACAATTTTTATTAAGAACTGAGGTCACATGTCGAAAGGTTTTTTAATTATACCAAAATGTCTGCGAAAGCATTTTGTGAACTCTTAGATATACTAAATGATTCAATCAGAGGACAGGATAAACCTATGAGAAAAAGCTTTCATCCAAAGGAAAAACTTATAGTGACATTGAAATAAGAATAATTCATAAGGTTCATAAAAAAAACATACTTTTGTAATTGGTTTCAATTCGAACAAAATTAATTGATTGTTTTTTTTTTTAAAAAAAGGGGGTATAAAAACACAAAGAGAAACAAAAGCTATAAGCACACACAGCAAACGCACGCTAGACTGGAGAGAGTGATTGGCTTCGTCACGGATTGTACTTGCCGTTGTGTAATCGCCTGTAGTGCGCGTCCACCCATTACATTCTGTTCAAACCACTGGCTTCCATGTCGCGTGTGCACCGCTCGTATTCTCATTGGCCACGCCGGTGTGGCAGGATATATTTAGACTAGGACATTTTTAGGTAGTGGTTCTTTGTTAATGCCGCCTGTCAATACCGCCCCTTTTTTTAATATCTTTGTCAACGCCGCTAATAGTTCTTAGGAAATCTTTAGACTAGGAAATTTTTAGGTAGTAGTTCTTTGTTAATGCCGCCTGTCAATACCGCCCCTTTTTTTAATATCGTTGTCAACGCGGCTATATAGTTCTTAGGAAATCTCTAAACTAGGAAATTTTTAGGTAGTAGTTCTTTGTTAATGCCGCCCTTAGGAATTTGAGTGTGTGTGTGTGTTGTGGGGACAAAAGTCAGACCTCAGAACAGATCAGAACTCATTTGTTAATGTATCTTTTGGACGTTTATTAATTTGATTGCATATATATTATTAATGCAGTGTAATGCTAACTTAAAAGATGGTTATAATGTATGAGAAGGTTTATGCCTTAATTTCGCCATGTGAATAAAGACAATAATAATAAATAATAATAATAATAATAATAATAATAATAATAATAATAATAAATAATAATAGGTAATACAGCTTAGGCCTGACTTCGCAACGTAATAGGGTTTTCTGTATATTACTTTAGAAAACAATTGAACAGTGAACGGCGAAACTAAATTTATCATATTTAAAAAAAATATAATTAAATTGAAAAATCATTATTTTAATACCCAATTTGGTGGTTGCATTATCTAACGCGTCGCTCTCGTGTTATACTGTATTACTAGTGTTGGGAAGATAAGGGGGGTTGAATCCCGGCTTGGTGTTCAGAGAGTATTTTATCATAGATGGTTTTCCCATCTACCTCCACGCATGTGCGGGTACATTTACTCTAAAATTTACATTACAAATACCTATTTAATTAAAGTGATTAATATACATGTAAAATAGCCTGAATGGGTACTAGGATGGAGTTGGAAAAAATAATATATATATTTAGCTTATTCTAATTTATCTGTTGTCAAATGAAGATTGTAAAAAACATCACTTCAATACTACTTCTGGTTCGAACGTAATCTTGTATCTAGTTAATCGTCAGTAAGAACGCCCAATAAGACCACGTGTATAAAAGTGATTAATGTCAAACTATTAAGAAATAATACATCTTTGCTTAGTTTTAATATACTATCAACTAGCAAGAAGTATAAGGTAAAAATAATAAAAATATTAAAAAGGACAAAAAGGGTAAAAAGTAAATCCAATCAATTATTTTAAAAGAAGATTACAAAGAATTCAAAGGTTAAAATATGCGATAAGGGAAAAATTGGATTATTATAGAGTAAAAATGGTAAAAAATAATTAAAAATTGCAAAAGAACTAAAAAGATTAAAAAGAAAAAAATAAGGTATAGTGTAAAAATAAAATTAGCAATTAAAGGGGGTTATCCACACAATTCCATAACTAAGGAACGACCAAAATTAATATTCAAGTATGCCACCTCAAAGGTTTCATAAGACTGAGCTTAGGGTCACGGGTTTTATTCCTGGAAAGGCCGAAAATTTTAATATTGGTAACATTAAGGCTGCCTTTTTAGCAGGTGAAGAATTAACGGCTAGGGCATGGAGTTATCTATGTTCTAGAAATAATTTAATTTGTAAGCCGTCAGTTGATATAATCAGTCGGTTCGGAAATTGCGCATTAAATACCTTGAGTAAAATAATAATAATAATACCAAAAACAATAAAAAAAACTCGGTGGTATTTACTTAACCTGTTTGACGAAAACGAGAAGAAATAGAAGAGAAGAACCTGTGGCGTAATGAAGTTAGTGAAGAAGAAGTTGAAAAGGGGAGAGGTATATTTTTTCTAAAATTAAAAAAAAGTCTCCAATATAAACTCACGCTGGATCCAGAGTCCTTGAAGAGATATCGCGCCGAGCACGAAGAGGATTTCCTCCTTTCTGGAAACATAATACCAACACAAGCATCAGACACCACAAGTATTCTCCCAATACGATTAATGGCGTTTAGGAGTTGGTAGTGGTGTAGTGGAGTGGTTTCAAGCAGCCACACGAACTTCGTGAAGTTGATTTACCTCAGGGGATGAAGGAAATGTATTTGGAAACCTTAAAAAGTATTATTTTTTTATCACTGCTTCTTACTACCCGTTTTGGCTGTATTATTTTAACCATAGTAGCCCCATAGCTTCTTTGGTGCTGACTGACAGCTCACAGTGACAGCTGACGGCTTTGAAAAGTTACCAGACCAAATTATGTATCCCTACTCCGAACCATATGATCTGCTAAAACATGTGTTTGAGCAGCTGTCACTTCTGACAGTCAATATTTAGGTATATACCTAAATGTTGACTGTCAGAAGTCAGATGTGAGCTGTCAGTCAGCATAAAGAAGCATGGGGCTACTGTACTCTGGTATACGAGTAAATAGAGATTAGTAAGGTATAATTAAAAGGATATGTATCTGTGGTTGCGTTAAGGGGGGAAAAAAGGAAATAATTCAGGAAAAAACACTCGCAGTATACTCAGCCAAGATTCGAACTCCAACCTCTCCCTCCCTGGCAAACTACTCTAGATGATTCTGGCATTTAATCCACGTCCAAATCGACGTGGGTCTTAACCTTTTTATTTCTCACCGCGTTTCATTACCCGATTGGGCTATATGTTAGATACGCTAATGAGGATCAACAAACGTATAATTATGTACAGTAAAGGGGAAACCGGTGGAATATGGAACTAGGAGAAATAAGGTTACAGTAAGTAATGACGTTCTGCTACCTAGGAAATAAAATATCCAAATATAACAGAAGCAAGAAAGATATTATAAGTAGAATAGCGCAGGCGAAGAAAATGTTTCATAACAAAAATACATAAATATCTTTAATTAGCATATATTTGGAAATAAAGGAACGGTTCCTAAAGGCGTTATTTGTTTGGAGCGTTGTACTTTTTGGATGTGAAACATGGATCATTGGAGCAGCTGAGAATAAATGTTTAAAAACATTTGAAATGTGATGCTACAGAAGAATGTTGAAAATATCATGAGATGAAGATGATATCAAATACAAAAGTGTTGAGAAAAGCAAACGAAGAAAGGAAACTTTGTGAAAGGTATACAGTAAAGAAGAGTTAACTTGATAAGACAAATACTGAAACAGACAGTTTGAAAAAGATAATTTTAGAATTATCTGTGGGAGGGAAACATTCAAGAGGGAGACCGAGACTAGAGTACATGAATTAGATAACGAACTCTGTTGGCAAAAGAAGGTACGTAATTAATTAGTGTGATTGGCCAGGCAGGGCAGTAAGTGACACGTGGTAGGATGGGAGGGTGATACTTCAAGGTCTGGTCTATTGACTAATGATGTCATAGCCAATGTCTTGTCGCATATCGACTAGGCCGCAGTCCATTTCAAGAGCGATAATTACCTCTGTATTTTATACATTGGCTATACGTTACTATTTATGTCGCGAAGTAAAAGCTGGTAATTTTTTTGTTTTGTGTTTGTATATGTCTTTAATTTTAATTAATTAAAACAAATTTTCTCATTGTTGTATGTGTATTGTACATGTCATCGATTGAATGTAATAATAATACCTGTAAATAGTTAAGTATAGTTAAATATAAACTGTATTACTAGCTTCTTTTTATAGGAATTTTCTAACTAAGGATCATTCTGCTGAAATGTTTAAAACAATTGAAAATCCCATTTATCAAAATCAACAAACGTGCACATTATATTGGTAGAATGTGAGTAAATTAATGATGAGATACAGGTAACCTTCAATGTGCATGTACAAATCGGCGTATTTTGGGTCAAAACTTTAAATAAAAAAATAAAAATAATAATGAAACACGCTCGCTCGACCAAAAACTAAACAAATTAAATGCATCGATCAGCAGAAAGCCCTGGCATCCTAGATGCCTAGAAGGACGTCGTAAAAGCTAAAGTGGATCATTTTGTCCACCGTTATTTTTAATTAGTATCCATTCTCACTTGGTATTGCCTTCATTCAGTAATAAATATATTGCTTTGAATTTTATTTGTAGGTTTTCTGGTGTTAAAACAGCTGCATTTGTTAATTATAATCTATTAGCTGTAGGTCGATCTGGCTTGCTATTATTTTTATTTTTTTAACCAAAGCCAGGCGAGTATGTATCACATAGATGCAGCTATGAACACGCTGATTATTATATGTGTCAGTTTCATCTGTTTGGGTTTTCCATTTAAGGGGCAGTCCTTTAATTACGTAAAGGTTTTTGGGAGAAGGAAGCTAAAGAATTATATTCTTAAGTTTCATTACTAGGGAAGCAAGTACCAGGAGGGGTGAGAGAGGGAGTCAGAATCCATATTTTATAAGGGTTTTTATGTTTATGGCGAGACCAAATAAAAAAAAGTCAGTAAATATATATTATATCCTACTCATTAGGGTTTTACGCTGTGTGTTAATTACACTAGTAGAATAAATATATTAATTATAAAATTTAACTTAGGCCTACATTTGATTTACTTATGATTTGTTATACCTGATTTTACTGCATCTAAGGTAATCTAAAATTTTATATCACTCACTTTAGTACCAATCTTTATGTCTAAAAATAATTAAACTATTAAAATAATTAATTTAGTAAATTGCGAAAAAGTCTAAGATAGTGGAGTAAGGTAGTGAAGGTAACTCTTACGAGCTCTTACGTGGAGGATATGGGGGTGTCAAAAATCATAAATAAAAAGCCTTACTTAGTTTAAGGATGGCCCCTTACGGAGAGATTGGTATTAATATCCTGACCGAATATTATAAGTTGTTATTTTATGTTTTTCCAATCTCTCTCTTGACACCAATACAGGTACAATCCCATCCCCCCCCCCCCCACCTCCTACTCATCACCGTGAATATACGGATATACCAAACGAGTACTAGGACATAAACGTAAAGGCACACGAAAAAAAAAAGTTATTTTAGCCCACGCTGGTAGCCATGCAGATTAAATGTCAGTTTAATCTTCTTTGGAAGGATAGAGCTCGAATACCAGCTGGATGTAAAGAGAATATTTCTTTCTTGAGGGGTTTCAACTCTCTCTCAACACAAATACGAGAACACTGCCTTCAGAATTCTACTTTCTTCCACCCTACCCTATTAGAGCAATTATTCAAATACTTATATCCCAGAAGACTATTAATTAGGACATGGAGCAAAAAAATAATAAAAGTAATTTCAGATCTGGCGTAGTCTTGTCGGTTGAAGTCGTTTGGTCTTATGAGTCGACCATCGATTATTCTTGTTCCTACTCTTCAGACAAAGTAAGCTTTATAAACTACGCAACAGGCAAGGGTTGGGGGGGGGGGGGGGGGGGGGGGGGGGGGGGGGGGGGAGGAAATATTTAAAAGAAACACTACTGCGCATGATATGCAGATGTCGTGACTGCCTTGATTTGCTTCCCATATGCCTAGTCCTCACGCACTCTGTGCATTTATAAGAAATTCTGCACGCAATTCATGAATCACTGAAAGTTCTTGACCAGACTTATAAAGTTTTTTCCGTCTAACTCTAATTGCAAGTGTCTACTTTCAACCAAGTTTGTTATTGCACGGGATTAGGATTGCTTTGTTTTTAAAACATAAATATTCTAAAACATAGTTGAGTGCTCAGTTTAATTTTGGGGAAAGGTATTAATTTACTGTCCAGATCGTTTTAAAAGGTAAAGAATATTTATCTAGAATACTGTATTTATCAAAATATAATTAATTAATCATAACCATACAATAGTGTTCTGTTATATATTTGGACATATACAATTTAGTGTTCAAGCCACACATTCCCTTTAAATATGAAATTCTCTTTATAAGCTCAATTTATCGCAAAGATAGCACCTAACTTAAGGCTGGTAATGGACTCTTGAGTCTGAGCTCATGGGCCCAAAGAACCGAGCTCGATACTGATTCGTACTTGCCTTGACCTCGCTACACCATTTGGAATTTTCTCCTAAAGTCAAAACTCTTCAAAAATACATCACTATAAGTTTTAATGGAGATAAAAACCTAAGGTTCTCCTGAGCTGATAACTTTTTAATACTATACAAATGTCATCGGTTTAGTGGAGAGGAGAAACAAGGGTATTCTTGAGCTGGGAACCTTTTCGTCTTAGACAGACGTCATTATCAGTTGTGTGGCAAGGAGAAACCAGGGTATTCCTGAGCTGGGGACCTTTTCGTCTTAGACAGACGTCATTATCAGTTGTGTGGCGAGGAGAAAAGAGGGTATTCCTGAGCTGGGGACCTTTTCACCCTAAACATAGGTCATTATCAGTTTTGTAGTGAGGAGAAACAAGTGTATTCCTGAGCTGGGGACCTTTTCGTCTTAGACAGACGTCATTATCAGTTGTGTGGCGAGGAGAAACAAGGGTCTTCCTGAACTGAGGGTCTCGTCATCAACAGTAAGTAGTCATAGTACTATAATTTTGTCGCATGTCACATCAAATGAAGTCGCCAATTTATAGAATCTTCTCAATTTCCAGAGCTATATTCTAAGAGAAGCTGTTAAATTAAATATTTAGGTCTTCACAGCATCTTAATCAATAATCGGTACATCTTCTTTACATAGTTCAACTAATTTTTTGTTTGCGGCAGCTTGTTTGGATGTATTCCAATGCTCGCCGCAGTTCACTTTCCACAGGGCACTGATGAGATCAATATTCCTCTTCAATGAAATGTATTATAGGTTAAGTTTTAATTGTTTTTAGTCATTTATCATTGCTGTATCACAATATAGACAGCGAGCGATTAATTCACTAATAGTAAAAAAGCGCCTGAAGTTAAGTGAGCCACGAGGGTGGATATTGATGTTTTTGTCCACGGGTAGCTATGGTCGGCTCCATAAAAATTGATTCAAAAAATAATCAATAGCTTTCAGGTGAAATGGTTTTAGAATTAACCTCTATCCTGGACACAAAATGGCATTCAGCAATGTAGGAAATGGCTTTATTGTGCTCGGTGGCTCAGTCACGCCTGTGCCTTCACAATGTAGCCATACCTAGAATCACGAGTTTCATTTGGTTCTATGTAATATCACGCATTCGCAGACTATAACTTCCAACAGTGATAGTATCCAGTCTCGTTTTCAGAAACTCATTCAATTTCTAGATTAACAAAAGTAAATCCAGAGTAAATTACCATTGTATGTATTACTGTTTTTTTTTTAATATTTCCTCTTGTTCAAAACTGTTACCAATGCTAACAATATGCCTCCCCACTACTAATGTAGACGTTTGCAAGATGCATTCATCAGAGAGTCATGGATCATATCAAAATCGGAATACAGAAGTTCTCACCTAGCCTGTGTTTAAAGTGACCCAAGAAAATTAATGTTGTCACGAGACGTTCGGTTTCAACGCAGCAAGAAATTATCCAGTGCAAATTGATTCTACGCGTTGTTTCAACAGGAATCACAAAGGAAAACCACTCAAACCACTATTTTGATATCATGTCACACATAAATTGACTTTGATGATGTCACAACTTAATACAAGAGAACATAGAAGTGCACAGGAGAAATAAACCTCATATCAAAGCGTATGAAGATTTATATCAAAAGCGCACCTACCCTTTGTATCAAATGCGCACAGGGAATAAAACTATATAAAGCGGCAACATGGAAAACATATATTTTAAGCAGCCCCCTTACTTTTTACAATAATTACAATAAAATAATAAATTTACAAGAAATAAATAATCCCCTTACTCTTTATAATAGTTGTTAGGTTAGGCTATGTTAGGATGATAATTGACCAATTTACGAAACTCACGCCGCTTGTAATTTCTGAAAAATGTACATTTCTTGCAGTGTTGCCATTTCAATCTAAAAACAATGGGCTTTTTTTACTTTTTTTTAGCGTATGGCATTACTGACCGGGAGGAACATGAGATTCGGTTCGGTCGCCTATGTAGACTAGGTAATTTTTTTTACTCGATACTTTTTTACCGATATTTTTACTGATATTAGTACTCACACTCCGGTATCGGATCGGTATTGAGAGAAACAACTTTTTTGTCATCTTCACTCATACTGTGATTAAATGTTTACTTGCTGGAGTGTGGAAGAACAACAAATGATACTATTTCTCAAATCTCAGTTCTCATTAATGTTCTGCATGATAAGCCAGAAGCAACTCTAGCACTCAATTTCTTTTAGCTGTTCTTTCATCTTTGTTTATCAATAAAGCCTGATACCTGATGGAGCGAGTAAAGACCAGTCTACCACCCCCTCCTTTATCAATGAGCACGATCACACAAATTAAACAAAATAATCTTTTGTAGTCAACTCAAAAGTTCCCCAAGCAGATGAAGGAGAAAAGTTTATATGCGTTTCGATACCGATACCTACTGTTATCGATACTTTTCTTTCGATACTAATATGGTATCGATACATTTCATCCACTACATTTAATGAGTACAGTATCGATACTTTACTTTCAATATCACATCTCTAATATATACTATTTATTAGCGATGTTGACACAGAGTATTGCCCACGGCACACCTATGGAGGTTGTCTACACATACCCGCAATGAGATGATGTGCAGATAGTGAATATGGAGCTGTGAGCAAGTGGGAGTCTTAAATCCAGCTTGAGTCTAATTTACCAACCCCTGGAAACCGTTGGGATAACTCCCTTTAAGAGAAATATAACCAATGTACCAGTCATAGCCAGGTGCGCTGACCACTATACCACGGGCCAGATGGCGCTTTTCATGTACCTATCTTGTGCGCTTCTGATATACTCCAAAGTAGGTGCACAAATTCAACACGTGCGTTTTTAGTACTTACCCAACTTATACAGTAATTGCAGTTCGGACTAGTTAATCAGAGTACAATATTAACGTTACATAGTCAAGCAAATGCTAGATATGGTTTTGAAATAGCTAATAAACTGTTCTATGATTCTATCACAGTTAAAGCTTACGTACTATTATTATTATTAGCACCGCGTCTTACTACCCGTTCGGGTTATACGCACTTACGCTAATGTGTAATGCTAGGGTGATTGTGAGATGAAATGAAGGACCTACAGTTTAACGTGGAATCCGAACCACGATGGAGGCCTGGCATTCCCCACATTCACAAGATGTCTTGTCAGAGGTGAAGGAAGGGTTTGGAAATCAGATAAATCTGTGCCGGGACCGAGGATTGAACCCCGGCCGCCAGCACAGAAGTCTGACACCTTACCCCTAGACCACCAGGTCACCGCTTACGTACTAAGGGCCTATATTAAATTTCAGACAAACACAATGTACACTACACCTCGTTCACCACCTTCACATATTACAGTATTGTACATTTTATAAGAGGGGCTGTATCTTAAGGTCAGACTACTACTTTTCAGGCTGAACAAAATGTATGCCCTTCATGGTGAAATAAAAGGAAAATCGACTCAAGTTAAAAAAAAAATTTTTTGCATCACCTGTATAAGTTGAAAGACATGTGACCACAAATAATATTTGTATCAAAATGTTCAATTGTTTAATGAAAAAATTATGTTATTATTTAAGGTATTACAACGTTTAGCTAATTAAGGAAATTGGACTATTTAAATTAATAAATGAAGAACTAGACAATAAAGTATGTGCCTGTTTACTTAATTTAGAAACTGGATTAATATTTCAGAACGAGGATATATTATATATATATATATATATATATATATATAATGTTTAAATGAGATTGTTCTCTGTCACAAAATATTAAATCTATGATATTGGGGGTCTTGTATTTAGATTAACATAGTTTTCTAATAACCAGCACACTAGCATACAAATGTACTAAATACAAATTGTACCTATTTGTTTTTATGTTTCCTGCTTTAGTGAAATTTATGCTGAAATAAAACCAATGCCTAGTCAGAACATACATAAAATACAATAAATTCTACTATTTATTGGATATTATAAACCATTTAATCTAAAAGAACTTTTATCAAATTGTGAATTTATTGTTTATCATCAAATAAAATACTCTTTGATAAAATACACAGTCCGCTTACTATTGAAACAAACTTATCCGAGTTTACATGACTAGTAACTTATTTTCATGTATTCACGTTCCAAGCTATGCGTTAGGTAGCTGTCAAAAATTTTAACATATGATATCAATTTCGAAATCTGTAGGATATATATAGTGACCTTTTGTCATTGCTGGTCAGATCTAAAAGATGTTCCTACGGTGACTCGACGACATATGTTTTTGTCGCCGACGATTAAAAATAATAAAATGTAATTTCGTCCAAACTGTGGTGTACGTTTGGGTACATGTACTTCAGAGGAGGGGGGAAAAAATACCAAAAACGATGGAGAAAAAAAGTACAGCTAACACTAAATCAATTTTGGTTTGACTAAAATTTATTACAGTTTTTACATACATCTCCCGCCCCCCCCCACCCCCACCCCGAGACAAAAGGAAGAGGTTAGGACTACATGACCTCATCAAATTGTTCAACTCTCCTCAACTTCGAATGGTCTAGAGGAGTTGGGAGGGGGGAGGGGGAGGGGGAAGGGGAATGTCTGCCGGAAGTATAGCGGGGCAGCCTTTCACGCAAAGCTGACATTGATTACCACAAAACGGCTAGGTCAAGCCAATAACCGCCGCCCTCCACCAGCCTGTCAAATATACCAACATGCCTTCATCACCGACCTACTCTAAATTGTGCGTCACAAGAGCAAGTAATGAGAAGAAAACTCTATAGAGTATTTAATTATCATTAGTTATTTTGATTTGTTTTCTGCAGTGCGTCTTATTACTTGTTTGGTTGTACACATCTATTTTAATTCATCTTGTTTGGCAAGTATGAGGAAGGTAAAATTTAGAGGAAAGGTTTAATCATTTGCACGGAAGGAGATTGAAAAAAACATTTAAAAAAAATAACTATCAGTAAGTGTTTTTTCCCAAATTTGCATTGAAGTAAGTTGAAAATATCTATATTCAGACAATAAAAATTTAGGTTCACTGTCTAGGAATCAAACCACAACCTCCTCGTCACTTACAGACAAGACTAGTATAGGACCTTGATATTTAATTTGTGTATCCACCGGTTCGGGTGGATTTAAAACTAATTTTTACGTGCTACTGTTTGTTTGTTTACAAGTGTATTCATATCAATAACAACATCAAATAATAAATACAAGCTCGTATGATTTAAATTCATTTGAGGCATTAAATGTAATTATTTTATTTGCACCGCATCTTACTAACCGTTCGGGTTATACATTATGTATACTAATAATTACGCTATTGGTTATAGGTATTAGTAAGGTCATACTAAAGAAAATACATCCGCATTAGCACGGAGGTAGAGTGGAAAACCATTTTGGAAAAACTACCCTCAGTACACCCGAATGAGATTCTAACCACCGAAGAGGGTAAGATATAATTGAATGTATATTTTAATGGCTACGTACTGAAAGCGCACGTGCCATTGTTTATAGTCTCTGAAACCCATATGGCAACACCACTTTTTGACATTGGCTTAACCTAACACACCTAACCTAGCCTTGTACCAAATAATGAAATGCGATTTCTATTTATCGATAATATTTTGGATAATTACATTCAAAGTGATAGCTCTTTCCCGCTAACACTGTGGGCACAAGATGTTTACCAAGTTGCTACGCTCTGGGCAGATCCAGAGGGGTGTAGTGGGAGGGCGCAACCCCCTTGCCCCACTCAAGAAATAATTTAATAAGTATTAACAATAGTATTTAAAGACTTAAAGAAATTAATATATGTTAGAGACACTACTTGTTGGATTGTCACGTAATCTCTCACTAACCAGTTGCTTTGCGTGTCAATCACTAACCATAATTAATTGATTTACATTTTTAACACATAATTTAAATAATGGAAATTAATAAAAAACAGAACTAAATGATAAACTTGTATGAGTTTGTTTTTCCCAAATTGTTAAATTACTCTCAAGCTTACTCTTAAGTTTTGAAGGATTTTCCGTCAGAATTTCCCCGGGCCTGTCCTGTTAGAGCACCCATCATTCTCATGAAACTACTGGATGCCAACCCCTCTCACGAAAATCCTGGTCTTGGCCTCCTCTCAAGAAACCCCCAAATCTGCCGCTGGCCACGTTATGGAGTTGTTTTTTCCCTGCGCTTATGATTCATAACTTCGTGCGCTTTTGATATGAGGTTTCTTTCTTTAGCGCATTTTCTAATTTCTCCGGGTTTTAATATAGGCACATGGCTTAAAAGCAAACTATATCTAGGATAGCATTTTAAAAAGATTGTTATCACCAATAAACTTCATTTTCAAGATAAACTTTATTGATTAATAGTTTCACAAGAATTTCAAAAACTGATAGTTCACTTCATCAAAATACAAAATATTTTTGAAAAATAAGTAAGCCTGCTAATAGGAATTTAAGGAACCCTACATAATTATCCTACTTTACGGGTGAAAGTTATACATTTTAGTGGTGATCTAAATATTTGCGGTCTGGATTAAGAGTATAGTTTTCAACATTTTTCAAATAGTGTGGTCGTGTAGCAAGAATTCAAAACAAAAATCAATAAAGTTACCAGATATATATTAAAATTTAATTATATATTAATTCCTATGTCATTTAGTAAAATAGATCCGATACAAAAAGTTAGTAATTTATTTAAATTAATCTAGCTAAATGTACCACACATGTGTAGTGCTAGATATTATATAACCTGAAATAAAACCTAACATATGCATTGTGGGTGATTAGTCTATTTATTACAAAGAACATAATACAATTGAACCAAGGTAGTTTCCTCGCATGGCTTGTAATGTTCACACAGAGGAAGTGCTTTTTCAAAAACTAATATATATAATATATATATATATTTAATGCCGCGTCTTACTACCTGCTAAGGCTATACACATAATATAATTAATCTAATATGTTAGAGATGAGGAAGGAAGCGTTTTAGGGGTAACCTACCCTCATTTTCGTTGAAGCAGAGTTAGAAAGCATTTAGTAATTAGCACACTAAGTGGACCCAACAGGGATTTAAGCCCCTATATCCTCGTCATTAGCAGGCTAGTATAACACGAGGGTGGCGTCTTAGACCATTTAGCCACTGAAGTGGATTAGTACTAATATAATGGCGTATACATGATTTGTTTCGGGATCCATGTCCCGTGGTACCAATTAATCATAGACTAGTAATAATTTAATCGCCTGAATCAAAATCTAGGATTAAATGAACTAATTTGACTTGCTTTGCTTTGAAAATAGGTGATTATAGGGCTTAAAACTCATCTTAATCCATGTTTGGAAACAAGTATTTAGAATATTCATGCAGTATTGTGTTTTATGAACAATTTACTGAGACGCAATAATTGATATATTATTATTATTATTATTATTATTACAATGTGTATTTTTATATTTGTGAAGTTTATAATCTGCTTATGTAAAGAAATGTTTGGAATGTACAATTGAAAAATCACACATTCAAAAGAAAATTTGTTTTAACGTATGGAGTAAACAGTTTATACTAACAATTGATTTAACCTCACTTTCTAGTGAGATAGCAAAAGAAAAGATTTAACAATTGAGATAAATATTGCTAACTTTAAATAACGACAACAACGATAAGGAATCAACTGATTTTGTTTTGTGTTTCTCGTATTGGATACCCCCTTTGAAGTCTGGATCCATAGGTCCCGGGTTCGATCCGTGGCACTTCCAGAATTTTTTTCATGGATCCACATAAGCTGACACTATCTTCATCAACATATGGTTGCCACTTGGTTGGTATGGCTCAATTTCAAACATACGCCATGGATTTTTTTTTCGCACTGGAAATTGACTTTAACAATTCAAAAATAAAACCGGTGACCTGATGGTCTAGGGGTAAGGTGTCAGACTTCTGTGCTGGCGGCCGGGGTTCAATCCTCGGTCTCGGTACAGATTTATCCGATTTCCAAACCCTTCCTTCACCTCTGACAAGACATCTTATGAACGTGGGGAATGCCAGGCCTCCACCGTGGTTCGGATTCCACGTTAAACTGTAGGTCTTTCATTTCATCTCACAATCACCCTACCATTACACATTAGCGTAATTGCGTGTAACGCGAAACGGGTAGTAAGACGCGGTGCTAGTAATAATAATAAAAATAAAAATAAAATCCATTCATTACTTAATGGAATTTATTGAACAGGTGTTTTCACGTTCTATAATGCTATCCTCAAAAATGAATCCGAATTATCAACATACCTACTTAATTTATTTGGGATGGGTGTCTATCGTCCAATTTATGATTAGATTAACACAACTATTAAGAGCTAACTTAGTTCTATAACAG
Source organism: Timema cristinae (assembly GCA_039000515.1). Taxonomy (NCBI): domain Eukaryota; kingdom Metazoa; phylum Arthropoda; class Insecta; order Phasmatodea; family Timematidae; genus Timema; species Timema cristinae. The sequence goes on along the minus strand of JBCFYV010000003.1, from coordinate 30,055,452 downwards.
ACAGACTGACCGTCCACCATCAATTAATTTAATCACTTAGAAAATTTTCACCACAAATTTCACCAACAATAAATTTTTCTGCTATGCCAGAAATCGAACCCGATATATCTAGTTCAATGGGCAAACGCATTTCACGCTCTGATAAGGTGTGAAAATGAACATTCATTCCTTGATTAAAACGGTCAAAACTTTCATTATATTTTCAACAACCCGATTTCCAGACGGATGCATAAAAATATTAAAATTATAAATAAAATACTCTAGTACGTCGAGATTGAACTTTAGGGTGCTCTGATCTCCTAGGTTTGGTTAAAATGACAAATAACCTTTCAGGAAGAACTGCCATAAATGACATTCTACAAAGATATGACCACCGAGATAGAACAAAATATAGTCCCGCATTGAAATTGGTGGGCATTGGTCCAAGATTTGAAGTTACATTTTATTATCTTTCTTTGCGTTTAAATCTTCTAAACAGAATTATTATTTCTAGAAATGTACTCATGTATATAATATAACACGCCACTCTTTACTCTATGTTTGAAGATTTAAATGCTAGCTAATTTTTACTGACCTTTCTTTATATGTAGGCGCATAATGGGTACTACCTTTGCCGATCAACCTTTAGACTCCTAACATTCTTGTTAGTAAATATCACACTATATACCACATCATTTAGGTCTATAAAAACCCACATCAGTGAACGCGCGTACTACGCTTCAAGCTCGTTTATTCTGGTTTGCAGGTGACAGTAAGGTCTGATGCTTGGATACCAGCCAGGTAGGAAAATGTAAATCTACAATTTAAAGAGAGAGAGAGCAAATTACTTTGATTTATACAATTATAAGTATTTACCTTACACGTTAATGAACAAAATGTTTATGTTAGTACAATACTTAATACATAACACACAATACCATTGATTCTTCACTGTGTCAGATGAATCTTCAAAATTGGTCGATTCTTTCGGCCATGATTACAAACAAGGTATACACCAGATCCAGAGACTCCAGGTTAAAATGACTACGGTCCTTAGGAGAGCTTTATGCCTTCAACACGGAGATCGATAGATGCCACCAAGGGGCAGTAAAAGGGAAAAAAATTCATTTTAAACATGGTTTCACTAAAGATAAGACACAAATAGCCTTATGCCAGCTCCTGCAAAGATAGGTTCAGGTAGCGACCCAACCCCCTCTTCAAAGAACTTGCTCAAATTGCACATTACAATTACAATGGCCCTTAGTGACCAACATATTAAAAGAGAGTCGTTTAGCAAATGCACATTTTGAAGTGCTTTTATCACTGATCATCGACACTAGCGAGCCCTAGTGTTGATGGACTCAACCTCGATCAAGGAGCATAAAGAAAATTCCATAAAACTGAGGATCTAGTGTATACCTTGTCTGTGGCATGGACATACATTGAAGCCAGGGTACGATAGTTTAGTAGATAGATGCACTACAAATTGAGATTAGGTATCATATACTACAGTGTGTCTTAGATACATACTTTGGATAGGAAAAATATGCTTCATGGCTAGAATTATCCAAATATTTGTGTTTTTTTATTTACATAAAAAAATTGATTTTCAACTTTAAATAAAGCATTTACATACACGCACCTTAACAAGTAAAATAATGTGAAACGCTCTTTTGTCACGTCATATATACAGCCCCTCGAGTATGACTCAACCATTAATAGGGGGAGGGCTGTGAGGCGAGAGGAGGGATTATTCAGGGCAGGCAGGTTATTAATGTGATTTGGGTATATTTATTCATGAACCAACCCCTCATAATCAAATGTTTACCCTTTTCTGTGGCGGAAGTTATTTTGGAGTGTTATCGCAATCTTTGGGTAGGGTTTGATGAATTTTAAGGATATAAGTACTAGTTTTTTTTCTCCTTTAATATTATAATCATTCTGTTAATATCCATTCACACTAAGTAGAATGAAACTACTGTCTTGAAGACCAAATATTCATAGAAATAATCGACTTCATTGTTCACGTCACAATATTTATAAAACTGTGAGCCCTACTTAAAAAAATATATATATTCATCAATATCTAGGTTTTGTTTATTGCGTGAAACGATGTCTTCGAAAATAAAACTACTACATGACTAATGACCTAAATGGGCTTTGGGACGTTTACCCGAATTGGAAATAGGTCATACGCAGAGATTGTAAGTATACCCTGATTTTGGTAGGAAGCCCGTTCTGGAAGGCTTTATTTTGTAACAGAATCCTATTTTATGGTAGTATTTTGGTTGGTGAAAAGGCCTTACAGAATGGTAGTAGGAACTCCACTCTGGAAGACCTTTTATCCTACTAAAATACTAATATACAATAAGATTCTGGTACGAAATAAAACCTTCCAGAACGGGCTTCCTACCAAAATCAGCTATTCTGTGTTCAAGACTTGCTAGCCAATAACAAGACGGCCATGACGTGTAATGCACGCATGTGCATTATTTAGTAAAGACTAGAGTAAACATTAATCGGGAAAGTTATAGGTTCTATTTGGTATACATTACTGTATTTACACCTAAAATAATTGAAATATTTGAATAACTAACACGACAGAAACATTTTTATTAGACGTATCAACCGGCCCCATGATATAGTGATGACGGCACCTGGCTATTAGTGGTATTGGGTTGGGTTCCCGGCTGGTGACCAGGATTTGGTTAATTAGGCTTAAGTCAGCTTAATATCATCATTGGCTCCATCCCGTCATATCCCGTCATTCCTTCAACTTATTGGGACATGGAAAGAGGCCCCACTAAAAGGTTGTATGATTAGTTTATTCGGGCACCCCCTGGTCATAGGTATACTAGTACCGAATAAATTTTCCATAAACTGAGCAATTAATTACGTAGCCCAGCCACACACACATATATACATATACATATGTATATACATATATATATACATATGTATATACATATATATACATATGTATATACATATATATACATATATATACATATGTATATACATATATATACACATATGTATATACATATATAAACATATGTATTTACATATATATATACATATACATATGTATATACATATACATGTATATACATATATATACACATATAAATGTATATATATACACATATATATACATACACATATATATTTATATATATATACACATATACATGTATATACATATATATACATATATATATAATATAAAACAAATCCTTTTACTAAATCTGTAGTTGGGTTAAGTTTTCTTGGCTATCAACACCTTCAAGCATGTTCGCCATTCAATGTCGGGTCTGTAGTTGGGTTAAGTTTTCTTGGCTATCGACACCTTCAAGCATGTTCGCCATTCAATGTCGGGTCTGTACACAAATGCTAATGATATAACCAGCAATTTATCAAGAATTCATTTAAATCTAACTTTGGTTAAAATTGTATATCGTCCTCTATCATCAAGAAAGTATCATTCACTGTCAGGCCTCACGGCTTAAAATACAATAGTCAGTGTCGTTTTCTGGAACTACTTCTCTATTCTGTTAAAGCTAATATTCCCTTTAGCTCTTCACCTACAACCACCTTTTTTCATGTCAGTAAAAAGATGGGAAAGAAAACTACGAAGCCTTTTATCTCAAGATAAAGAGGAAAGCTCACTGCTAGTTCTCAAATATATTAAAATTGTCTGTTGTGGGCCTATCAAAAAATTGCTGTATTTGTTGGAGGAAGCGTAAATATAGAGCTTTTGTTCATCAAGCTTAGTCACATATGCATAAAAAGTCCTTGTAAAATGAGCTAATTTAATATTTACAAACTTTTTTTCTACTAATAAAACTATAAAGTTTGTTCAGGAAAAAGAGCTTTGTTAGAATATCTCGACTTTAATTTAGTGTTAACCATATTTTGAAATAAGACATCATAGAATTTAAAAAAATATGTTGAAGCTGAACGTCTGAACAGAAATTTCTCGCTTACTTAGGCGGCCCCCTTAAGAGAACACATAGGAGCTGTATCTAGATTGCTAGAAAAATGTATAACACTACACAAAGGTATAATGTAAATTTGTCCTTTTGTTTACATTCACCTTCATCTTATGTACACTCTAAAGAGTGCAGCACTTAGTTCCTGTATACCAGTTTCAGGAAGTTAAATTAATCTCTGTTATAGGGTGATACCTGAACGTTGTAACTATGTCATAGGATTGTGAACAGCTGGTTTTTATTTGTAGATAAAAATTTAGTAGTAAATTCTTTAAATATAAAAACAAACTCCATGGCATCATCCTGAAAGTGAGCCATATCTACCAGTCACCGCATTTTGGTGAAGATAGTGCTAACATTTGTGGATATAGGGTGTCAAGTTGTCATCACAGCTATCACAGTTTTCTAGAACGGAGCCAATAATTCTTTATTCAAGTTATTACTCAATAACTGTTCTCACGAGGCTGAGTTGAACCCGTTTCAGACCCACTGCTTCACAGAAAATTCTGTAAACTCCGGGGATATAACCCGCGACCTCTGGATCCGTAGCCAGAAGAGCTGACCAAATAAAATATAAAATATATTATGAAATAAATATATGAAGTTCAAGGTGTTTGACACTTTGTTTCATTATTTTATTGAATGATTTGTAAGATAACCTTTCAGCTTTATATATAAATAAAATATTTGACATTGTCACAAATTTATTAGGTACACACGAACTCAATATTATTATTATTATTATTATTATTATTATTATTATTATTATTATTATTAATACTATAAGGTTTTCGGTTTTATGTCGGAAGGAGCAGTATAGAATTTTTAGGGCAATTGCACAAGTAATTGTCTAAAGAAAGATAAAAAAAACCAAAGTCTTGTCTTGTTTAGATTAATGGAGTGTTCAGTGTTCAAACTCCAGCATGATTTCTTAAAATGATTTTTCATAAATAGTTTCCCACTCTCCCTTTTCGACATTGTTTCTACATTTTTCTAAATTATAACTTCCTTACCCTTATCTCTTCAGTGTGAATATGTGAATAGCTTGGAGGGGTAGTAAGACATAAAAATTTGTTCATAGGCTACTGGATTTATAAAATAATTATTATTGGCACCACGTCTTACTACCCGTTCGGGTTATACGCACTTACGCTAATGTAATGGTAGGGTGATTGTGAGATGAAATGAAGGACCTACAGTTTAACGTGGAATCCGAACCACGGTGGAGGCCTGGCATTCCCCACATTCACAAGATGTCTTGTCAGAGGTGAAGGAAGGGTTTGGAAATCAGATAAATCTGTGCCGGGACCAAGGATTGAACCCCGGCCACCAGCACAGAAGTCTGACACCTTACCCCTAGACCACCAGGTCACCGACTATCAAATAATTAAGTGTAATTGTATAAATAAATTATGCTAACTGGTTAAAGAAAATTAACCACACCAAATTTTGAACCAAATCGTATATAATAATAATAATAATAATAATAATAATAATAATAATAATAATAATAATAATAATAATAATCGATTTTAATGGCGAAGTTAAGGCTACCGACTTTTCTTACACTTAACCAATGCAATTATAATGAAGTTTAACAAAAAATTATATATATATAATATTATATATATATATATATATATATATATATATATATATATATATATATATATATATATATATATATAAAACACACAAAATTGTATACAAACTAGAGATAAAATACACAAGGATTACATCATATGTTACATCATATGTTTTGACACCACTTGTAACACAACGTCCTAACGGAAAAACCCATGGTCAAAGCCACTCGTTTATATTTTATTTTATTTTAAATTTATTCTAAAAGCCACAATTAATATCATTTATATTTTAACAGATTGCGCCCCTTTTTAGCTGCTTATGTACTGTACACTGTTGCGTCACTGTTCTATTTAATTTTATTAATATTACTTTTTCTCCTATTTTAGCTCTCGTCCTTGTGTTCATGAATAATTATTGTAGCAGCCAACTCATTTATGTATTCAGCGGTTAGTGAATGTTGGTAATATAAATTATATTGTTCGACGTCCAAAACTTATTTATTATTCTTTAAATTATAGGTCTGCATTCAATCGTATTGGATAGTTAGTATTAATTTTAGGGTTAATATTTTAGTTCAACTAAGATCTTGTTTAGCCATATCTGTATAGATCCAAAGAAGGTTTTTTTTATATCACATCGTTTAGGTGTCTTCCATAAACCACGTAACGCTTTTTTCTTACCATTTCACATGTAAACTATGTAGACATTTATCCTACACCCCCCCCCCCCCCCCCTGTGCTACGTAACTTTTCTTACCAAGAATTAATGTAATTTTTTCATATGGAAGTTTTGTGATTCTAAAGGAGGGATTCAAGTTTAATACTTCTTAAAATCCATTTTAAATCCCGATTATAAATTATTTCAGAGATTATTATTATTATATTATTATTATTATACAGACATAAATGTTTAGCTCTTATTCCTCAGGTTCATGGGTCTCTCCTATATTTATGTTATAGATTCCAGGTCTGCGATCTGAGTAAGAGCCAGATGGCACTATTACTATGTGCTGACTAGGATGGCTCTTTTCTGTAGTGGAGCTATATGATGATGTTAAAGTTCCCACTTACGATGCTTGATGCTGGGGGAAAACATCTTTCTTAGTATTGTGCACTTTTTTATAATCATATTATCATCATACAGTGAGATATTTAAACAATTCTAGGCATACAACTTTTATAAATTATATTTTAGATTAATATACAATTTTACTTCAGTTAGCTTATCAATATTTATACTCATGTTTCGTTCCAACATCGATCCTGGATCCTGGTTCTACTCGCTAAAAAAACTAGGTGGCCAATGAAGTGGAGATCGGGGTTCGAATACCTGTCAGGTGTACTCAGAGTGGATTTTCCTAAATGATTTTATAATCCACGTTAATGAGGGTAGATTACCTATAAAATTCTACCTTCCTCATTTCTACTCCATTAGATAAATATAATAAAAAATAACTATAATAACTACAATTTGACTATACCACCCTACAAAATAAATACTAAAAAGGTAGAATTTTAAAGAAAATCCACCAAAATGTGCATGGAGGAGAGCGGGAAGCCATCTAGGAAAAGCAACCCTCAGTAGACCTGACTGGTATTCGAACCCCATCTCCCCAACATCGGCCATCTAGTCTACTGAGAGAATAACAATTTAGAGAATATGTCCGCCATAGCGGGTGTATAATAGTTTTATTAATAAACTATACACACACACTAATTTATTAGAAGTTTAAAGGTATAGGTTTTAACTGACCTACCTCTTTAAAATAGTTAATGATATTTGAAACTCTACTTTTCATAACATGCTGTTGGTACGAGAAAATAACACTATTGATGGACTTCTCAAACTTGCCTTGAGATAAATTCTGTTTGTTTCTTTCCATTTCACTACAACATCTTTTTGAGACTCTTCCACTGTTTTTTTCTTCTTCAGGATATTGCTTTTTATACGCAAGCGATGAACAAGTCTCCTCCCTTTGAAGAAATTATTTTTGTTTTTGTACAAACACATGCGATTATTCACGGCCTTGTAAAATAATGTGCAGTAGGAATCTAAATTATACTCAAACTCAATTGGGCCTACACTTACTAAAAGCACGTGAGAGTGTCAATAAATTGGATAAATTTAAACAAGTGTCCTGAGTATAAACATGTCACTGTCATGCGCATGAAAATATGTGTTTTCGAATGTGTTTGGCGTTCGTGATCTCGGGTAGACATTAACACCTAAGTGCATTCGAAATATTAATGGACAAAAAGTAAGTGCTAAACTTGCATTTTCAATGCCACATATATTCAGAAGTTATCTATAAGTATGTTTATCAAAGGTGAACACATGAACAATAATATTATTTCCGAATATTATAATTTGAGTATAAGATCTGTGTCACGTAACACTTTGATGTTCCCCACACCAAGCCCAACATTTACAATACCCCCAAAAGATTTGAAACGTCATTTGTTTCACAAAATTGTTTCAATCGTACCAACATCTACAAAAAACGTTGGAGTTTGAAAATATAGTACTTAAGTTTCAAAACTTACAAAATATATAATAGGTTTTTTGTCGTCACGTTTCACTACTCCTTCAAGTTATAAACATGTATATTAGTTACGCCATATTGGTAGGGATCAGGCAGATAGAATTGAGAGGAAATGTATACAAATTTGCATTAAGGAATAGTGAGAAAATATTCAGAAGATATAACTTCGGTACACCCAGCAGAGATTCTAAATCTGAGCTCCCCTTCACAAGTGAGCCAGACTAAATGAGTTTGACATTTATAACGCACTCTACCAGTGAGGGTGTTTATTGGTTACTCTAAATATAACTGGTATGTTTTACTAAATAAGTACATTTAACACGAAGAATTATTAATAACTTAATATCAAAGCAAGGGATTAAAAATAGGTGGTTTAGAGAAGATCGCTCTCATAAATATGAAGATTAAATGTAAAAATAGCATTGGAAAAACTTTGTCTACTCCATCGATACATATGGTGTCGGTATTCGAACTCGGACCTCCTCTTCAACGTTGGCATTGTGCAATGTGAATCTAATGCCTTGGACCGCACGCCCATATATGTGGTTCCCGATAGTCCCTGACCTGAATGCATTTTCATGCTATAATATTTTGATAAACCTATAAATTATTTTATATTAACAAATATCTGTACTGGTGGTTATGAAGACAAATTTGCCAGCCTTGTCTTATCTGTTTTGTCTGTTCTTGGGAGGTCGTAATTGTAATTCTGGCAACGGACACTAAGGTATTATTTTATAAATAGTTTTCCATTCTCCTTTCACGCAAGTGCGGGCATATTTCCTCTAAAATGATACCTTCATTTTCCCTATCCCATTGTCGTTTAAATGTTTAACTTGTTTACTAATCAGGTTTTTGGACGTCAATCTATAGGCCTACTTGAAGAAATATATATATAAACATATTTTTATGACCAACATTGATAATACTTTTAACCCGCCTCGGTGGCGTAGTTGGCTAACGCGCTTGTCGTGTTGAAGCTCGACTGCTGAGGACGGGGAGATCGAGGTTCGAATCTCGGTCGGGTGAACTGGGGGTGGTTTTTCCTAAATGGTTTTCCACTCTCCCTCCACGCAAATGCGGGTTTACTTCCTCTAATTCAGCCTTCCGAATTCCTAATCCATTTGTGTAATTAGTACTTAAAGCGTATAACCCGAACGGGTAGTAAGACGCGGTGCTAAATATTATTAGATAATACTTTTAATATAATTTTAGTATTTTAATAGATATGGATAATTTCTATTAAAAATTACAATTAAATAACACATAACTTGAGTCATAAATATATGAGAATTATTTTATTAGAACTTATAGCTGTAAAAAAAAGTTATTTCCAATCTAAATCAAACCTTATGATCGTTGTAATTAAGATGGCAAACGTTGAAAAATTGTCAACCTCTCTATTGAATTTTGTTCGAATGAAAGGATCAATACTATACAAATAATTGTTTAGAACATGTGGCATGTTTTTCTCTCCACTTATTGATTTTACTCTGGCCTAACACGATAAGGTCTAAAACTATTTTTAAACGTTATTTTATCTTTATTAAATGTTTACTTGGGTAGGCTAGTAGCGAGGCTTTGTTGAGTCTGTTACATTTAACGGCTCAGACTGCAGTTAGTAGCTAAGTTACAACTATTTTTTTTAGAAAGCTGATTTAATGACGTCAAAGGAAATAAACACTTTCATAAGATGATTTGTTTATTTATTATTAAGTTGCTTTGCACATCATTTTACATGTTTATTTCCTTTGTTTTATATGGTATCAACGATTCAAAAATTAAGGTCGTGAAACTTTCAATAAAAGCACAAAATGAGGGTGCGTTCAGGTTGAGAAAATGAGCTTGAAAAAAAGTGCAAATACTAAAATATTGAGGGCCGTGATTCAATGAAGAAAATAAAATAAAATAATAATTCATAAGTGAACGCTTAATAATTGAGACAAAGTGTTATCACATCCTGAAAGACATATTCAGGTCAAAGAACGTGCGCATATATAGTGATTCCAATAGTACTGTACGGCTCCGAAAAATGAACCAGGACAAATAAATAAAAGGAGAGGCTCAGAATATTTGAATGCAAGAGAAATATTTGAGACCTGTGAGATATGAAGTAGGATACAAGATAAGAAGAAAAAATATGATGATAAATTGTATGCACTGATGCAACAACCCAATATTTCTCAGAAGATGAAAGAATATCGGATGAGGTGGGTGTGACACGTCTCTAGGTTGGGGCCGGGAAGGAGACCAGGAATACCAAATGGCAGGATACCTCTGGGGTCGACAAGGAACCAGATGGTGGGATGAACTGTGGAAATATATGATGGAGCTGGGAGTGGAAGAGAGCTAACGGGACGAATTGATGCAGAGTAGGATAAGGTGGAGTCAGTTGGTGCGGTCGGCGCATGATCTTAAGGGCCCTGATGAGGAGGAGGGCTATAATACAAAATAAATGCTTTGCTTTTCAACCAAAATTAAATCTTTAACACGCTTTGCAATTAGAAATAATAAATATATGCACGCTAAACTTACGTCCTAGTGTCATCACTTTGATGACATGTCATTATTATTATTATTTCAGTACACATATTATAAATTAGTTTTTATCTATCATATAATTATCACATAAGTATTAAAAGAATATTCATTAATAAGAGGTTGGTTGTAAGAAAAGTCACGGGTTTTAACTTCGCCCTAATTGATATTATTACTATCACTATTATCATTATTTTAGTTCACCAAAGGCAATTCTCATGTGCACACACATACTTTTTATTATCTTCTGGTTGTGTAACTTTATTTTGTAATTATTTAGTCATTTTGTTTGTCATTTTTGATACTTATGTCATAATGCTTTGGTTTGGGTGATTTATGAGTAATTTTTAAATATGTCTTAGTCATTTATAGAAATTAATGCCGAATAAATATATTTTTTAAACATTATCAAAATATTTATTACGTTTCCACTCACATTGATCGAGATAAGAATATAATGTAGGTCATGAACTTTTAACCTTCTTTGCTTGTATGGTTGTAATAATATAATATTTAGCACCGCGTCTTACTACCCGTTCGGGTTTTACGCTTTAAGTACTAATTACGCTAATGGATTAGGAATTGGGAAGGTTGAATTAGAGGAAGTGAGCCCGCATTTGCGTGGAGGGAGAGTGGAAAACCATTTAGGAACACCCCCCCAGTTCATCCGACCGAGATTACAACCTCGATCTCCCCATCCTCAGCAGTCGAGCTCAACACACGACAAGCGCGTTGGGCAACTACGCCACCGAGGCGGGTTGTATGGTTATAAAAAACACATTCATGGTGAGACAATGCAACTAAGTTGGCAAGGGTTGCGTTAGAAAGGGGTAGCTATTACTTCTGAAGAAGATATTTTTAAATAAATGTTATATTTAGCAGAATGCATTTAGTTCGTAATGGATTTTATTTGCTAAGATACGTATCAGAATTAATTTGTAAAGTCTTTGGACTTAGTCGTGTACATTCATTACGAGTTTTTGTTCTTATTTTAGGTAATTTGATGTAAAATTTGAAAAACTTTTTGATAATTTTTAGATCATTAAAGTCCAGGCTCTGGTCATCACCATACTATAAAATTAAACGAGTGAAATCCAAACGAAAAAAAATAATCATCAAAGTAGAATATTTTCTTGCTTGTCCAAGTCACTGTTATTTGTAATAAACCAAGCGTAAGTTCAGATTATATTGTAAGTTTTGTTGGCTTGAAGTAAACGTCAATCTCGTATACTTTTGATTTGCAGGTGACAAAGAGGTTGTAGCTCAAATACCGAAAGGGTGTACTTAGGGTATTATTTTCCCTCTTCTCACACGAATTTGTGTACACTTCTTATAAATTGTAGCTTCCTCACCATCGTTCAATTAATATAATTTAATGCAAATAGGCCGTATTGGTAGTCTTGAAATAATTCTACAATTTGGCAATCGTTGAAGCACATTCACCGAGAAGGATACTAAAATCTCAAGTTTTAATTTTAAGGATACCTGCTGTATGCGATTTAAATTCAAACAAATCCGTAAATTTTATCAAATCTATGTACAGTATGTTGTAAAATAAATGCTTCAGTAGTTTGTTTTATATTATGCTTCTTTTTACCAGTCTTTTTTTTATAAATTTAAATTTAAAAAACTTTAAATGGAAACTTCTAGAACAAAATTCAATTTTCTAAACGTAAAGAAATAAATGACATGTCGCAATCATACACACTTTCACATAGAATCTATTATTGCTAGTGACTAAATTTGAAAAAATTAGTCATAAAAAAAAATCGTCAAAGAGATTTTTATTATAAAAAATCCATATTCTTATTCATTTTATAAAAAGTGTATCAATTTTGATAATGATTATACGAATTAACAAACTCGCCAGAACAATTTTCAAAATATTTCAAATTTTCAAATATTAGTCATTAATAAACTAAACCTTGAACAAGCTATTCCTTTATAATATAAGTAAACAGTATTATTTTTTCAAGTTAAACATGCCCAAATAATTACTTTGGACAAAATTATCCAAGCGCTTTTCGGGGATTTCAAATTTTCAAAAATCAATTATTGAACTATTCTTAAAATAATTTCCAACTGTAAAACATGTATTGATTATTATTTTCATTTCAAGCACCCACCAGATATTCATTTTAGTCAAAATTATTAGAACAATTTTTTTTTAAATTTGAATTAAAAAAAATTAATTCAACAGTAAACTACTCTTAATTTAAGGTTTAAAATCTAAATAAAGAAAATTCCCGATGTAACATCTGATTAAGTTTGAACAAAATCAACCTCCAGGACAGACACAATGGTAAGACACACTATTTTGGGTTTGGGGCACATAAAACTTCAATATATGTCATAATCTCATGTAAGAAATATTTTCACGATTATGGTAAATATTTTATCTTTATGAAAAAGTAAATCTATAACTATATAGTTGTATACTTACTCACTTAAGACTCATCAAAATTAAATTCTGAGATGATTCCCTCAGTTGATATTTTAAATTTGGAATACAGGTACATTTAGAAAAACCAATCAACTTCCAAAATTTCAAATTAAAAAAATATATATATATATATATTTACTCCAGTGGGGTATCTTCAAATTTATCGACGAGACTCATGTTTTCCGATTAAAAAAAGGCTAGTGTAAAACAGATTGTTCATAACAAAACGTGTGTTTATTAATTGGACCAATTTGGAAAAGGATAGCGGGTGAATTTTGTAAGTAAATTTTCCAAAAATCTTAGACAGATATATAAATAATATTTGATTCAAGTATAACATATAGCTAAAGAAAAACCTGAAAAAAAATCTTAAATTATCTCAAATTTACAACAATGCTAGTTGACCTGTTTTTTTACATATATATCTATATCTATCAATATTTTGAGCATGAATATACAGTTTTTCAATATATTGAAGTAATTAGAAAGTAAAAAAATTAAAAAATCTTATATTTATTCTATTTTTATTGGTTATTTGGAGAAAGATTCGGGTTAAACCTATATTTTAAAAAATATTAAAATTCTTAATTATTTTTCAAAAAACAAATACCGAAGTTTAATAATATACTGGTTGGTCTAAAGGTAAGGTTTCCAAAATTAAAAAATAAGTACTAAATATGATTTTGAAAATTTGTTTTGGCCATTTAGACCTTAAATTTTTAAATCGATTAAAGTACTTGCTTATTTAAAAAAAAAAAATATTTGTTAAAAAAATCAATGAGTTTTGTTAAATGTTATAAAGGTCGATGATATTTATGTTAATTAGAGACCAAATTTAGTTTCATCCTATTAATAGAAAAAAATTCGCAGTCGGTAGGACTCGAACCTACGCTCCCAAGGGAATCTGATTTCTAGTCAGACGCCTTAACCACTCGGCCACGACTGCTTCTTACAATATTGAGCACACCTAATATTACTTCACATAGTTTCATCTAAAGAACTGCCTTTCATACGTATCACACTAGCTAGCACATACATATATACAAACGCGCTAACATTCAAGTGAGCTTCAAAGAAAGGTGTGCTGTTCGTCCAAGGTCTTCCGACAGCTGTACGGTCAAGGTCATCCTTTAAAATGCTATATGTTTTTTTTTTAGCTAGTAAATCTCTAAATACATTGAAGGTTAGTCATTGAAAGATGTATTATTTACAAACGCACAAGATAAAAAGAATGATACATCAATACATTATTTGAAACTTGTTTTGAAAATCTTTCGAGCAGTTAATAACAATCACGAGAGTTTAAAAAAGTAGACTTTTTAAACAACATTAGGACTTAAACTAAATGTACAGTCTGCTTTTGTTAGGAAGTCCATTCCGGAAAGCCTTATTTCGTATTATAAAAAACCTTCCAGAATGATATTAGGGGGGGGGGGGCGTTATGGAAGGCCTACTAAAATATTACTATACAGTAGGTCTACGATTCTGTTACGAGTTAATCCTTCCTTACTTGGCATCTACCAAAATCAGGCTATAGCTATGATTTTGGTATTGTTTGATTTAATTTTAAAAATTTTCGAAATATACTACTATATAAAAATTAAATGTTAGATTTTCATCAACTTATTTGTTATATTTCGGTTGTCATTAAATAACGTGAATAAATAAACAAATCATTGCATGGTGCAGTAAAGCTGTCAAATGATGATATGATGGTTTAACTATAATCTGTATTTATATATTTTTTAGCACCACTTCTTACTACCGATTCGGGTTATACGCTTATGTACTAATTTAAGCTAATGGGTTCGGGATAATTTAAGATTGAGTGTTAGAGTAAGCGTAACCACATTTGCGGGGAGAGAGTGGGGAAAATTACTCTTTGTACACCTGACAAAGATCAAACCACGATCTCCTCGACACCGACATTATAGTCTATTGCGAGAGTAGAACCTTAGACAATGCGTCCACCGAAGTGGGTAGAATCTGTAATTATCATAAGTGACCAGTACTTTTTTTTTGTTTACGTATCAGTGCATTGTTCACACCTTTAAACCAATATTTTGATGCGTGATTTGCTGTCAACAAGACTTGGGAAGATAAACCCAGTGTGTATTTACAGTTTGTCGTAATGAATGAAATAAACGTTTTTTTAAACTGGTTTCTTATTTCATACAAAAAAAAATTGGAACACCCTTATGGTTTTTGCTGTGTTATTAGAGGTATTTGTATGATACTTTAGCTCAGTCAGTAACGCGTATATTGGCGGCCGGGGTTCAATCCTCGGTCCCGGCACAGATTTATCTGATTACCAAACCCTTCCTTCACCGCTGAAAAGACATCTTGTGAATGTGGGGAATGCCAGGCCTCCACCGTGGTTCGGATTCCACGTTAAATTGTAGGTCCTTCATTTCATCTCACAATCACCCTACCATTACACATTAGCGTAAGTGCGTATAACCCGAACGGGTAGTAAGACGCGGTGCTAATAATAATAATAATAATAATAATAATAATAATAATAATAATAATAATAATAATAATAGTAACGCGCATATTAACTGAGATAAGTGTCCGGGATCATTTCCTAGTATGGTCAAACAATATATACAGTATTATATTAGGTGAAATTGGGGTTTCTCCTTTTACAGTGATAAATTAACGGCCGGGGGACTGAGTGTTGTGTCTGTTCTAGATTTTAAGTTGGTTTTTAAGTCATACACTGGGAAATCAGTAGTTTCAAAAAGGGCACGTTAAAAACGTCTAGAACTAATTAAGGTTATTTAATATGCAATATTTGACTATGTCAGGACAAGAATTACAAACTAATATAGTTCTAGAAATGATATAACTATTTGATCCCAGCCGTCAAATCATCTCAGTGAAAACTTCGATTTTACCAATGATGAATTTAATCGGTCATGCCTGAAAACAAACCGGGGTTAAAACTTACTAGTTTATATTTTAGAGTTTCTTATTTGAATATTAATTCTCAAATTGTATAGATTGATTTTTATATAAATTACCTCATAAATTAATTAGTGTAGTATATTATTTAATAACCCCACCGTCAAGTATTATTTTGTTAGAGTAGACTGCTGATGACAAAGAGATCGGGGTTCGAATCCCGGTTATGTGTATTGAGGATTTTTCTCCAAAATAGTTTACCACTCTTCCTCCACGCAAATGTAGGTACACTTCCTCTGAATTCAACATTCCTTATCCCTAACCCACTAGTGTAATTGTTATATATATATATATATGCGTACAACCTGAAGATATAATAAGACGCATTGTTAAAAAAATTATTATTATTTATCACATTCTCATAAATTATTTTCCTTATTTGCTGGAAGAACCAATTACTTTTTAAATTACACATAAAGTATAGCAAATCTTAGAAAAGTAATAAAATATTTTGCTTGTAATAGTAATAAAAATATATTATAGCTTACGTAGCATAAACAGAAGTAGATATAGAATATAACAATTTAATTTTAATTAAAGTATAAACTGCTTGTTATCTTCCTTTTTCTTTAAGGGCTGCTGTATTGTTCCCTGGTGAGAAAGAGGGTTGCGTTTTCATTCCCCTAACGGAAATTGAACATCGCCTGTCAGCGCGTTTTGGCCGTCTCCAGTAATTCAACAAAAAACATATTTCAACAGCTTTGTGGTTCAACCATTTATGTTTTATTCGAATCGTTGCTAACCGAGAATCGTATTTACGTTATTTTTGGTTTCAATTCATATTAAGAATAAGTGCTTACGTTTTGCAAACTATCCCAATTAGGCTTTATCAGATCAAAAATTAATCAGAGATTGATTTTTAACAACTGGCAAAGATAAAAATATCGTTAAAATATATTTTTCTAGTTTTTAAAACAATGATAATGTATTACAATGAAGTAGCCTAAAATACTCGTGTTCTTACAACAACTATATTCTACATGGTTTCTCTAAATTAAACCATTTCATTTGAATCTTGTAATGTTTTTAATTTCAAATTATTTGAGTGAATATTAAAAATGTATCAACGGATCTAGAATGGTCTTATAAATATTTAATATGTTTTTATAATAAAAATAACACATTTTATCAACAACAAATATTCAACCAACAAATAGACCCACTGATTTAAATACCATCTATATAAATATGATGAAAAAGCCTGGAATACATTTTTTACACCTTATGTTGTGGGAGAAAGGAGCTTAGGAAGGAGGAGGATTCAAATATTGGATGACTTGAAGGAAAGAAGAAAATTCGGGGAGCGGCACAGATTTATCTGATTGACAAACCCTTCCTTCACCTCTGACAAGAAGTGTATTAATCACAACTTGTGAATGTGGGGAATGTCAAGCCTCCACCGTGGTTCGGATTCCACGTTAAACTGTAGGTCCTCCATTTCATCTCACAATCACCCTACCATTACACATTAGCGTAAGTGCGTATAGCCCAAATGGGTAGTAAGACGCAGTGCTATTATAATAATAATAATAATAATAATAAGTTAGGGGTAAGGACTAACAAGGTAAAACTTAGAAGAGATGTACCCGCTTTTGTATGGAAGGAGGTGGGAAAACTTTAAAGAGGAAAATCATATCAATACACACAACGGGGATTTGAACCCCGTAACTCCCTGTCACCGTAAAGCCAAACAGGGGCCTTTGGCCACGATGCTTATCAGTGCAGGAGCCAAGTGAATGTATCGATTCCCCTAAATTCCCCCTTCCTTTCTTTCTTTCTGTAGAACCATGATACCTAGTAATGGGAACCTTGTTCCCGTGAGAACCCAGCTGGTTATCTTGTGTCCAGGGAACCAACATAGATTAGATTTATATCCCAATTAATGTCGTCGACGCTGTCCTGCGCCCTTTATGTTCGCTAACTAGCAGCGCTCCCGTATCCAGCGGTCATAGGCGTAACTAGCCATACTTACAGCACCTTGTTTTTAATTACCTGTAGCTGCTTTATCTCTCGGCCTTCAACACGCGCTGGCTAAACAGCCTCTTGCTAATGAACCTACACTAAGAGCGACCTTGGCCATCAAGGGACTTTTGGATTGAGAGGTGTGTGATAAATTGTAAAGGGTCGGTAGGGGGCGCCTAGGTTTTTATGAATGATACAGACATAATTCCATGTCCATAATAACAGGCAACAAAACCTTTAACATAAAGCTCTTGGCTTTATTTTAAAAGTATGTATTTCAACGTATTAAGTGGAAAAGAACTTCCGCGATCACTATCTCGAATAATCAATCAGCCTTGAGATGTTTTCTTAAGGGAGTCGTCTTCTTGAAAGGAAATATCCTTAGACTGAGGTACTTATTATGAAAATTTAAGTGCTGAAGTTTCAAAACCACTAGAATCAATCCTTAATCTATCTTATGTTCTGTTCTGACCTTGTTAAAATTGACATTATTTTAGCTAAGGCTAGATATGGTGAAAAAAGAGTTAAAATTTGGCACACCAACCTCACTTGCTAGATTGTCATCAAATAGTTACCAATGATTAAATGTAATAATCCCAAAGGGTGTATTTCTACGACGCTTATAAAAGGAAGAATAAGGCCGCATTTTTTTTTGTCGGTTCATCAAAAGGCGTGGCGCGGGGCCGCTCCGAGTCATGGAATCGAGCCGCAAGTTTGGAATGCCTGGACTAGACTCCCGATGGCTGGGAGACCGTGGTAAGGATCCCATTCTGAAGTACTAAGAATATATTCTTCAAATTTTTTTTTCTTTTCCTCCAGGCAAATTCCGGCACGTTTCCTCTAAATTCAATCTTCCTCATCCTTAACACACTGGCGTAATTAGTATTTAAGCGTGTAAAGCAAACGGGTAGTAATATTCGGTGCTAAAAAAATGTATTTTTGTTTTTCTGGCTTAGCGTGCTTATAGGAAAAAAAAATTGTTTAACCTAATTAAAATATGTTTGAAGGCAGAGGGGATGTCACCCTCGATAGTTGTCGCCGGTGTAGCAAGGAAAGACCGCATATAGCCCACATACGCTGGAGTTATTATTAGCGAGTCTGCCCTTAGCACGAGGCACTAAATGGCGTCCTCCTAAAACCCAAGGGAGCGATGAGAGAAAGCCTTTACCGCAACTAATATAGTGAGGCGGGTGGCATATGTAGAGGGGGGAGTTCAGGGATGGAGAAGGAAAAAACTGTATCTCACAGGGGCACACAGACAGAAAGAGAGAATATACATAGAGGTGGAACACGTGATAGTCTTTTTGGAGGGTGAGTTAGAGATAAGGGGGAGGGGAGTTCAGAGAGGGTAGGAAGTAACGTCGACACTCAACAACGACAAATTGTAGGGAAGGAGGCAAGTGGAATAGTAGATAGACCAGAATGTGATTATGCCCTTCACTAACAGAGTAAGTAAAAGTAAACAAATTTATATGGCAAGATAGTCTGTATTGAGGCAAAAGGAAAAAAGAGGAAAAAAAGTACGTTTATCAAAAAAGATTTGAGTTGACATATAGAAGGAAAAAGATTGAGGGATAAGAGTTGGTAAAGAAAGATAAAACAGAAGAGAATAAAGTAAAGGAAAATAAAGGAAGGAAAATTCTTTCCATAAATTAACTAAGAGCTACAAGTAAATATAGGAGATTCTGGTAGCACGAAACATTTAGAAAATGTTTTAGCAGCTTTTTTACTTTTTTGTCGCTTTGCCTTTCTGTCTTTTTGGGCTATACGCGTAAGAACTAATCACGCTAATGTGTTAAAGACGAGGAATATTAAATTTGGGAAAAATTTTACCGTTATAAGAATTTAAGACCATATAGGGAAAAACATACTCAGCATACTTCCAGGGATTTGAACTCAGAACTATCCAACATTGGCAGTCTAGTCTATTGCGAGATTGAAGCTTTAGAATGTTTGACTACCTAAGCGGGTCGGCATTGATAATATACACAAATAATGGAGATTTAGAGAATTAATTTAACTATTCATCTAATTCTGAAAATTGAGAATTGAGACCTAGACACGGGAATTGAACCCGGGACCTTTCGCTTAGTACGCCAACGCCCTAACCACTGAGCTATCCAGGAATCATCCCGTGTCTAGGGTAATTCTTCACTCATATTTTAAGGCAGAGTCTATGATGGACGTGCGTAAATCGTCGGCTACAAATGTGTGATTTTATTAAGATCATGAGATATCAGAAAACGCAGCCAAACCTTCGACTAAATTTTCAGAATTGATATGATGGAGTAATCCTCACTAAAAGCATAAATAATAGCTTTGACTATTTGATTCTTATTCATCTAAAGTTAAATAAAATTAATAAACGGCCTATTTGACATTCAATTATCCTTCCCTTTCACCAAACACTTGATTTGAAGGGTCACAACTATCCGAATCTTTCAGTTTTAGAGATTACAAGTTAAATACGGTATCCAGATCTACCCCAATCTCTACTTCGATACCACTTTAAGTTGGGGATGTAGGAAATGCGAGTTAAGGTTTTTTATATTTTTTTTATAGCAAAGCATATTTTGGTCAACATAAATAAAATATTGTTCTAGCAGAAACATAAAGTTAAATTTTCTTCGCAGGGTGACTTCAACAGTTCTTTAATATGTATCAAGGTGTTCCTGGAATTTATTGATAACTTAATCTATTCGTTTAAAAAGTTTATCATCTGCTGCCGCTATGCTCATAATGGATATTCAGGAACTACTGTTGATATCAACATGTGGAGAAAATTAAACTACTGTATGTTTCTACTGGAGCAAAGATTTATTTACATTGGTCAAAAAAAGTTTTGCTATAAAAACAGTAAATTCACGGACGTTAGCTTGAGTTCTCTATATACCTACTTTAAGGTGCTGTGGAAGTGAATTATAAAACTAATAGTTTTATCAATATAAATAAAAATAAGTAGATATGTTTAGTTTAATTTTTTACATTTCGTAACCTCAACAATTCTTGAATATCCATCCTGAGCAGTGACCTTACTTTGATGAACGAACAATTCCAAAAAATTAACTTGAAATTTACAAAATATATTAACTAAAGGCGTAAATAAAAGGTTGTAAAGAATACACACGACTGATTCAACCACGCACTTTACAAATGGAAACTAAAAAATATGTATGCAATGAAAAGCCTTGAACAATAAAGCTCTTGAATTATGTAATATTTAATATCTATAATAATAAAAGGAAGTGTTTGTCTGTGTGTGTGTGTTTTTCGTTTGTGTGCGATGCCCAGTCAAAACTACGGCACGCAAAGATCTGAAATTTTTAACATGAGTGGACGGAAGGGGATCCAAATGTACCCCGAAGCCGGATTTTTAAATCCTTAGTTAGCTTTCTAATTAGGCTATTTTTACCTAATTTTTTAAGAAAATATTGTTAATCTGATAATTAAATTCTCATGGAAAATTGGATACCATGGGGGAAAGAGGGTTTATATAATTCTTATACCACAGTGGTTCACGAGCAATGCCATGTGGGATTGCTAGTTAACTTATAAATATCTGCTTCAGAAATGGCACAAGCAAAGAGGATACAAAATTGGTTGCCTTAAATTATATTTTTAGTCCGACAACTGTGAGATGAAAAAAATATGTTTGTGTATTTTTGTACTTTTAAAATATCAAAAATATTAAAAACCATATTTATTTAGTATAAATGCCTGAAATTATTCAAAAATTCCTTAAAAGGAATAAAAACAAAGAAATGACAAAAAATCGAAAATAAGAAAATAATGACCTATAAAAAAGTGTTGACAACTAGGGACCGATGAATTGAATTTATGTACACATGGTCATTGTCTGTGATGTACCGAAAAGAATATGGCATATCATCAAAATCAAAATCAAATCCAAAATGGTTATGAGCGTAGCTCAATGTGACCAGACCTTTTTAAAATTAAGAAAAAAAATTCTGTTCAAATTCAGTGATGCCCGTGACAAATATCCAAGTAATATTGAGATTACTATGTGTGAAAAATTAAACAACATTTCTATTGAAGTAATACTTTATTTATTTTTACCACGAAAAAGATTTTTGCTATAAAAAAATTGCAATTTTTTAATTCAACACACGTTCCCTTCCACTTCACCTTAAAATTAGATACTCCTAAGAAAAAAAAAAGAGAAAAATCAAGAATTTTTTTTAAAAATAAAAATTATGATACAAGGTTAAAAGTATTTTTAACCCTACAGTATCAAATTTAACCCTCCAATGAGTGAAAACGTTTCCCCATAACAACCTTCCATGATAATCGTTAATGCGGTGCGCCAGGTCTAGATACAGTCGTGTCATGTGACGTGTTAGAGAGCCTACATCGAGGCCTGCAATCCCCAGCTGCCAACTCAACCGGGAATTTTGGCCAGACTACTTTTTAGAAGCTTTTTTTTTATCGGGAGGCATGGAGATATAATTTTTACAGTTTCAGTTGATATTGACAAGCACAAAATGAGAAAATTTAATAAATAAATCAAAATTATTTAGGCTAAAATTGTAGACTGAAAATTTGAGACTTAAAATTTATGAAGAAGCTTTTATGTGTTTGATTTTTATAATATTATTAACCTCTTAGTTATTATTAATTAAATCAAAGGGATCTTTTTAACCAATGTACTAGATATTTAATGGTTTTATTTATTTATAAAATTAATTATTATTTCATATTTTTGTTGTTTTGTTAAAAAAATGTAAACATATATTTCTAAAACTGCATGATACTGACCGCTTGATCTACCCGCTAAATAAATCTGTATGCTTTATTAAAGAGGTGAGAATATAGGAAAAGCAGTAATATTCTTCTGTAAAGGAGAATGGAAAACCATTAATACAGGAGATACGTGAGGGTATTTGCTTTTACCGGAATTAGCACCTCTATTTACCGTGTTAGTATCAAACCAAATCTTGATGAGTTAATTCTATCAGATAAAATTGCAGTTTAATTTAAACTGTGACAAAAAAAACATATAAAATAGCTTTTTTATAAGCCTGTGTGAATCCATAATTTTCATTATCGAGTCGAATC
This sequence comes from Timema cristinae, assembly GCA_039000515.1. Classification (NCBI taxonomy): domain Eukaryota; kingdom Metazoa; phylum Arthropoda; class Insecta; order Phasmatodea; family Timematidae; genus Timema; species Timema cristinae. The sequence goes on along the minus strand of JBCFYV010000003.1, from coordinate 30,032,366 downwards.
CTAATCTTGCTTAACTTACTCGAATCGAATCAGAATCAAATATAATATTTTTTAGAAATTAATATTTTTCTATTTTAAAAATAGGTTCATATCTGAATCGAATAATTTATTTTAGGTTTACTATTGTGACGGGCTAGTCGCTTTAAGCTCTCACAACTTTTTAAGAACACTGAAATCAACAAACATTATATACTCTTGAACATTTTCCAACTTTTGGGAAAGTAATGATATCCTATGCTTTCCATGCTCTGCGATTGCTGCTGTGAATAATTTCTGGAGAAACAAAATCATTCTTGTAAAAGAGTGCCACAGATATATATTTGTGACGGGGTCACCTCCCAAATATTTATATGTTTATCATTTGTATAATTCAACCCGGTTTCCTGTCGGTCCGATATGTATTTGTCATCGGTATACACATTTACTCCGATCCAGGTGATATTTTGAAAAAACTGTCGTATTTTCAACTTCCTCGTCTTGCGCCGCCTGTAGATATCCGAATGGTCGGTCATACTAACGAGGACATACTCACTTATAGAAGTCCTTAGTAAAATCTTAGAAAAGTACACTGAAAGTCCTACGTTGCACAATCCGAGTTGAGTTCTTAATATTTCACAAAACAGAGTAATTTAAAATATTCAATAACTAATTTTAGTCACTAGAAATTAGTACTATCGTAAGCTATTGTTGTAGTAATGATCAATTGGTTAAAATTAAAAACGTAAAAGTTTATATAACATGTATAAGCTAAGTTTCCAATAGTAATGAAGTTATTATTTGCTCAAAACCACTATTGCAAATCATATCAACACTAAGCAATTATAGAATAATGTTTACCATTACAGTACTATGGTTAACTAATACTTAAAAGGTAAATTCTTATGATGCTGTTGGATGGAATTATTGCTTGACTGTGGATATTAAAGCTTGTGAATTAAGAAAAGGTTTTAGATGTTTTCTCAGATTTTGTTATTTATGGACCTAGAAGAAATATTTCAACAAATTAATTGCCATCATTATTCTTATATGCACGGTGGACTAGTTTACTTGTTAGGTTGAATCGAGACTATATGAGCGAGTTTCAACAACGAGTCATGAGTCATAAATCCCAAATGACGAGTGTTCTCTTTCATTTGACCTCTCCCTCGATTTTATAAATATTTCCTCCTCCCTCCAAACAGTCACTTTGTTTACCTTACCCCCACCACCACTCACGTACACCACGTTGAAGGATTTTCCAAAAGAATCGCGGCTCTCGTAAATAATGAACAATGTTTATCAGAGCACCCCTGAGCAATATGTGTCGTGTCAATGAATTGACGGATCTCCAAACAAAAGAGCAGGAAGTTTAGCAACGTGCTGGTCTCCATTCCCGCGTTTTGATGGAAATAGCTTGAAGACATTGCTTCTTATGGGAAGAGAGCACGGAGGAGCTTCCGGATCGATGTAGATTGAGTTAATAAGAGCCTTAAAGCCCAGACCAAGACCCTCTTCTCTCCAGATCCTCTTCAATCCTTATTATATTTCTTTCATGCATTCGTCTTGTAAAAATATAGGTCGATGGGGTAAAATAAAAGAATAAGAAGTGTAATAGAGAAAATATTGGTCTAAACCTATAAATCTAAAGGACCGCTCAAACATAGGAGAATTTAATCGAAGTTAAGCACCAAGAAAATATTGTTTTAACAAATTTAATAAATAGTATGGGGCACAGCACATGTTTTCTCTCTCTCTCTTTTATCTTAAAATACAGATATATACCTAGGATTAGTAATATATGTGAAAGGAAATAATATACATGTTTAAAGAAACACTCCTCAAAAAAGCATAATTGAAAAAATAGGAACATTTCTGTCCAACAAATAGCAAAACAATTAATTCTATTTTCAAAGACTTGAAGAAAATATATATGAGCTATATTTTCTTATAGATCAGAAATATTGTTTCATAAAAATATATTTCAATTGAAAGAGTTTTAAATTTATAAGTACAGTACTACATTTTTGGAATGATAAGTATTTTCCCGGCACAGATTTATCTGATTACCAAACCCTTCCTTCACCTCTGACAAGACATATAGTGAATGTGAGGAATGCCAGGCCTCCACGTGGTTCGGATCCCACGTTAAGCTGTAGGTCCTCCATTTCATCTCACAATCACCCTACCATTACACATTAGCGTAAGTGCGTATAACCTGAACGGGTAGTAAGATGCGGTGCTAATAATAATAATAATAATAATAATAATAATAATAATAATAATAATAATAATAATAATAATAAGTTATTTCGTACCTCAATTAATGGAGGAGATATGAACAAGAATGAAAATTGCTGCTTATGTAAAGATTTTCCCTTGACAATCCGAATACTTCTCTCTACGAGGAATCGAGAGGAAATAAAAGGATAAAATCTCACCTAAACGAATCAAATCAAATCGAAACGAAGGCCCACCACTCACAATGGTGGCCAAGTGGACTAGACGTCAGTCTCACCTTTTTGGCTTGTTGCCGATTAAGAGGTCAACATTTGAATCCCGGCCGTGTGTTATGAGGGTGTTTTTTCCTTAATTTCTTCCCTCTATCCCACCAGGCAATTTAGTCTGCATATCAATTCCTTATTTTAGCCCATTAGCTAAATTAAATGCGAATAGCCCAGATGGTTAGTATGCCGCTTTGCAATGGTGATGCGGTGTTCAATAATAAGACTGTTTTAGTTGTAAGATTAAACAGTATTATTACTAGGTACCTAATTCAATAGGTATGGAAGAGGAAGGCAATTACGAAGAATTACAGCCACATTAGTGTGAAAATATTATGGGAAAACCACACTGATAAATCACATAACAATAGCAAAAAAAAAGTCCTTTGCTTCCTGCTGAGAATCGAACCTCCACGTCACAGGGAATTTAGTTTATTGTGAATTTAATCCCTCAGGCCACCGGCGCCTTTTTTTTTTTTTTTTAGTTCGCTGATTTACTCGTGTTTAATTACAAATGTGTGATACGTTTGAGTTGAGAATGATTCATTTGTTTAGAAAACACAACAAAACAAAGTATAAATTTAATTACATGTCCAATAAATCTGGTGTGTATATACATTGTTTGTTCTATTAGATAAAGTGAACAAATATTTTACAGTATGAGAGGTACGTTTTAAGCTTATTTAATTTTATTTAATGATTTATGTTGATAATCCCCTACCCAAATGAAATACGAGTGTAATAATTAAATCATTACTATTGTAGATTGGTTTTATTTTGTTTATTTAAGTTAACAATATGTATTTATTTAAGAACCGGCGCGGACGAATCATCGATAGAACATTGCTCGGTGCGGACCGTGTAACCACCTACCACCGGAAATAAATGTTAAGGAGCTTCCAAACATTGTTTTCATGCTAACTCCTAAGCACTGTAGGGATAGGCGAAATAGTGATTTTACGATATCGGTAATCACAGTGACCTTGATTTTAAAAGAGCAGTGATTTATACCAGTGATTATTCACAGTGATTGAAAGTCACTGTATTAGCACTTGTAAAACTAGGAATTGTTCTCAATATTAGTACAAGATAAACAATATTATATTCAACAACTTATTGAACAACAAACATTCTTTTTCTTAATTACTAGCAAACTTAAAACTTTATTCTTCGTAATTAATAATCAACATAAATTTATGAAAATAGGTTAAAGCCTATGCAAATAAAAATAAAAACTTATTTTATAATAGAACTCGGTCAATAAGGAATATAAAATTGTTTGTTTCTTTTAGCTATAATAATCTTGTGCTTGGTTTAATAAAGTGAATTAGTTTAAAATCCTATGCAATGTTATTGTAAATAATTGTTTTAGGTGCGGTGAGTGTGGCTCTGTGTAGCCATAGCTTAAGGCTATTTGAAAATGCATTATATGATAATGTTTTATTGTGAAATACGTCTTAAATATAAAGTTCAATGACACTTAAAATAACATTTATTTTTTTGTTTAATAAAATACACATATCAAAGTATTAATATTAAATGTAGATGTCAAATTATTGATTTAGTTCCACATAAGGCTCTCTTCCTTCATTCCTAGTCTCTTTTGATCGCTTTTTTTCTATACGTAGAGTTGACCTCTTGCCTCTTCTAAGTAATTAATATATTTCCCTGTGTTAATGCAATATGATGCCGAAAATGAAGGAAGACTCTTAGTAGGGGAAAGTACAGTTCCTGGTTTTTGTAGAAGAAATTCAAACTAAATTGACATTCAAAAACCCACTTCAATGGCTTAATGGTGTAAGGCGTAACTCTTGTGTTTGACAGTCCTGCTGATGATGGGGAGATAGGGGTTCAAATCCCAGTTGGTTATACTGACGGTGGTTTATCCTAAAGGGTTTTCCACTCCCTTCAACGCAAATGCGTGTGGATTACCACTAAGATGTTTCCTTACTCATCCCTACATCATGATAGTAATTATCATATATGCGTATGACCTGAAAAGGTAGTAAGAGACAGCGTGTTAATTTCTTTTAGTTCACAATTTGAATACAGAATGGTATCAAACCTCTACTCTTAGTTTTTGTGTGTGTATATGCACCTCGAATTACTTACTACCCGTTAACTTTATACACATATCTACACTAATGGGGCAGGGACAAGAAAGGTGAAACACAGAGGAAATGTACTCGCATTCATGTTGTGCGATCTAGGCAAATACTTATTCAGTACGCCTGACTGGGCTCCTCAATCTTTCCTTCATAAAAATACAGTTTATTGGGTGAGTGACGCCTTTGACAGTATGACCACTGATACGCTAGACATAAATAACCTAACCTGATACATCCATGGTGATCACTCATAAGATTTGTCGTTTAATAGCTCATTTCAAGTAATTTTAATATAAAATTCTAAGCAATCGGTAAGTAGCTAGACTGTATTTTTTTTTAAATGTTGACATATTTTGCGAGACAGGATTAATAAACTGAGTAAGCAGTGGTTATCTCCGTGAATATAGTTTATTATTGAATATATAATTAATTTGTTTTCTGTCTAACTTGATCACCAAAAAAAATATAAACTTTAATCAAGGAGAAATTACAGAAGATAGTTTCTGAAATACAAAGAGGAATTTTAATACTGTAATAACGTTAATAGCATGGGTGACCTGGTGGTCTAGGGGTAAGTGTTGGACTTATGTGCTTGGGTCCGGGGTTCAATCCTCGGTCCCGGCACAGATTGATCTGATTGCCAAACCCTTCCTTCACCTCTGACAAGACGTGTATTAATCACAACTTGTGAATGTGAGGAATGTCAGGCCTCCACCGTGGTTCGGATCCTACGTTAAACTGTAGGTCCTCCATTTCATCTCACAATCACCCTACCATTACACATTACGTAAGTTTATAACCCGAACGGGTAGTAAGACGCGGTGCTAATAATAAGATATAACATGGAAGAACTAGGTCGTTGCTAGTATTAATGATTTAGTCCATGCAAATTCCTGAATAAATAATAATTAAAGTGATCATGATTCATTTTAACTGTTATTATCATCTTGGAAGTATTTGCAACATAATAAACCAACTTATGGCGTAAAGAGTACTTTCATCACTTGTGTAAACACCTATAGAATATAATACCCTTGTATTGGGGTTTCAAGGTTAAAATGCATTTCCCGTTAGCCAGGAATATAAGTCATCAATCAACATCCATTATATTTCTTGGACCACGTATTAGGGGTGAGACAGCTATTTCTTTAATAATAGGAGATGTGTGGAAGATGGAAAATGGAATTGGAAGGATTCAGGGAGCCCTCCGAGAATACATTTTCACAAGAAAATGTTTCAGAGCTCTTAATATCAAATTATTCTCAATTACTTCCCTTCATATTTTTATTTGTGTTTATGTATAGTACAGAAAATATAGGTACCGATTTTTAAAATACTTTTTGCATTTCAATTATGGATTATGCAATATAAATGCAAACACCTGATTAAACAAAATGGTAATATGATTCACTTTTATTTTGTATGCCAAAGCTATCTAATTAAAAATAAATTTCAGTAGGAATTAAGATACTGCTTATGTAATTAATTATTGGCCTAGTAGACAAAGGATGGTTTTAACTTATCTTATTCATCTATCTGGTGCCGGTGTTTCTCCGCAAAATTAACAAAAGTGTGGGTCAATTTTACCCTAAATTTGGCAAGGGTTACTCTTTAAACCTAGGGTAAAGATCTATGTAGATGGTTTTATGTTTCTGATTTTAAAGATGGTTGAGCGCTCAAAAGATTTATTGTTTAATAGCTCATTCAAATTATTTTGAATTTAAATTTCTAAGGAATCAATTGAGACTCCTAGGGCATTTTTTTTTTAACTGTGACATTTATTATCATTATCTTAAATGATGTGGACAAGGTTTTTATCTATTCATTCAATATACCACTGAATATAGAACTCATTTGTTTGCTTTCTAGCTTGGTTACCAAGGAAAAAATATTAGATTTAAACACAATGAAAAATCGTTAATAATTTACGACTAATAACAACAGAAAACATTATATAAACTCTTAGAAAAATGTGTTTAGTATTTTTGAATGTGTACTAATTTGTATTTTATGAACTGGTGGTTATCTTACTGTAATTTAAACAGTTATTTTAATTCATATGAACCTACCCTTATCAATAAAATAAACAAAATATAAAAACTATTTTAATGCTTGTGGGTGCTCAACAATTTCAAATCTGCTTTATTTATTTGCACTGGTTAAACCTTCCATGATTATTTCGACCTACTAACATTCGGGTTTTCTACAAATTCCGTTATGTTTAAATTTCGTGGCTTAAACAAAACATGATGCGAGTGAGGTCTACTGTTCACAAACTACAGTATTACAACCAAACGATTGTACTGCAAGCTTTGTTTTGGGTATAGACATGCATTTAAGTTGAAATAGAATTAATATTTACTTATTTTATTAAATAATGATGCAAAGGGAGTTAATTTTGTTATACAATTATGTTTTACAACACTTTAATTACAATAAAAAACACTGAGCAAGGTATTAACTTTTATACAACCTATGCACTATTTAGCTAATTGTTTTAGGATTAGGAACGATTTACTTAGAGGAAGTATACTTGCTTTTGTGTGGAGGAAGAGTAGAAAAACATTTAGGAAACATCCCCTCAGGTACATTCAATCGAGAATCGAACCTCAATCTTACTTTCACTGGCAGTCTAGTCTACTTCGAGAGTACCCACCTGGTGGCGTAGTTGGCTAATGTGCTAGTTTCTGTTGAACTAGACTGCTGAGGTTGGGGAGATCGAGGTTCTAATCTTGGTCGGGTGAACTGAGGGTGGTTTTCTCTAAATGTTTTCCACTCTTCCTCCACGAAAAGGCTGGTTCACTTCCTCTAAATTCAACCTTCCCAACTCCTAACCCATTAGTGTCAATTAGTACTTAAGCGTATAATCCTAACGGGTAGTAAGATGCGATGCTAAATAAGAAAAACTTCGAGAGTAGTGCCACCGAAGCGATTTTTATTTGTCCTACGTGTCTTAATTTTAACCAGGTCATGAACAGCTTACACTATTTTCAGTTATATTAATCTATGAATACGTTAAAAGGAGGAGAACTTTTAAGGAAATGCAACATTAATATTTAGGATACATGACGTAAACCTATTAGTGTAAAAAATGAAGTCACGTCTATTGAGCTAAACTGGGATTAAGGCTCCAGCTTCCAGACCAGAGTCAAACAGAAGTAACTCTGGTGGAATTGATAACAATAAATTTGACAAATAAATCCGTGCTTCCTCTTTGTAAGATTACTCAATCCCACATTGGTGGTCACATAGACTAAATGTTACGCTCATATAATATGGTTATTACTGACTGGAGGTTTGGAACTCGAATAATGACTGGGTGTGCTTTAGGTTTTTATTCCTCAATGGTTTTACACCCTCCATCCACGCAAGTGCAGGTAAATTCCTCTATATTCTACATTATGATGCCTACCCCAATAGAGTAATTAAAATGTCTACAGTTCGAATGGTTGGTAAAAGCGAAGGAAAAAAAAAAAGATATTTATCGACATAGTCAAAACTTGTGCCAATGATTTACGTCTTGGTAATCTTTATGAATACTTGGTATATCATGAAAGGAATATATGTTTGAGCAACGTCCGCCTATTGCAATGATTACTTTACCTAAGACTAAGAATATACAAAACAATAATTTTACCGGTTGTCTCTAAGGGTGGAAACGTAATATATTACCTTACATGAGGCCCAAAAAAATTTAGGTAGTTTTCAAAAACAAGGTGATTAGGAAGATACTAGGTCCAAAAGGGATGAGGCAACTGGTGAGGGGAGGAGGTTACATAAGGAGGAGTTACATACCCTGTACTTATCACAAGATATAGCAGAATAATCAACTCTTGTAGAGTGCGGTGGACAAGTAATGCAGTGAGAATGGGAAGACCTAGACACAGATGGGAGGATAGCATTAGAATTGACCTGAAAGAGATTTAGGTGTAACAAGGTTGGACTGTAGCTCAGTATAAGGATAGGTGACGTACTATTGCAAGTGCGGCAATGAACTTTAGAGTTCCTACTGCCATAGAGAAAGTAGGTAAGGCATAAGGGATCAAGCACAATAAACATCCTTCCAACGCTATTCAATCCTCAGAATATATAGTGCATAGTCAAATCTATGCCAAAATTGTCGAATGCCAAGCTAAATTTTAACCACACCCTAAGACGATGACAGCACTAATTAATGTATAAGTTGAAGTAAGACTAGCAATGGACAAGAGAACATTTAAGCTAATCTTTCATTACCATCGGTCAAAAAATATTAATAGATATATATTATCGTCATATTTAATTTTTTTCCGACAAATATGTTATCTTTATTAGTTCATACTCATCTGAACGACAAAAAAAAATTGTAATCTGTAAATTCCTTTCTGGTTGATGGAGGGTAAGTGTGGGAGTACCATATGAGCCAGTTCTTAGACCAATGGTGTCTCCCATATTATTAATAATATAACCAGTTTTCTCCAGAACACCAAACATCCTCTTTACGCTGATAATTTCAAATATATTTGCCTTCCCCTGGATTTCAATTGAATAATACCTTCGTATTACTCAATGCAGTGCACAAATGGTTGTCTTGATTAATCCAATTTTCTCAATACGTTATTATATAGTAAATTTAATTTAATTGTATTATTAATTTTTCCAATTTCCTTAATATAACATTGAATTATAATGTAATCCCTTTGGTACCTGTTGACAAATATCTGGGCTTATAAGAAAATAAAACTCCCACAGACCTACAAGATCTAAGTAATACTCATATTTGTATACGTATATTTGCATTTTTACGTATATTAAAGTCAATTAAGAATTCTTTCTCTTAAAAATTGTTTTTCTCAAAATTTAACACTTACTTATTTTGATTACTATGATATAGTTTACAATGGCTTGACTGTTTAGTTGAAAGAAAAAAAGTGTAAGATTTATCATCGACATGTGACCTTGTGACCATACTTAAAACAAACTTTACTGGCTACGAATTTATTTAGACTAGATAGCTGTTGCCCGCGGCTTTGCTCGCGTGGAATTGATTATATACAAATACGAAAATATACATATGTATTTACAGATTAATTTAAAATATTACGTTACGTTGATGACCATAACTTGACCTCAGATCAAAAATAATGCAAGTCCGATACAAACTTCACCCCTTTTTCATCCCTTATTAAATAAAATTTCCAAAATTCCTGAAACATATTTATTTGTTTTACGTCAATAACCGAAATACAAAATTTTGGTTTATGTAACTTTCAAAATGACGGACTTTCATACATATTATCATACATATTATCATCCCTATTTTGACCCCTTTGGGGTGGAATTTTCTAAAATCCTTTCTTAGTTGGTGCCTACATAACAAAATGAATATACAGTCCGAATTTCATGCTTGTAGCCTTGATAGTTTGCGCTCGGCGATGATGAATCGTCAGTCAGTCAGTCAGTCTCAGGCATGTTATTTTATAAGTATAGATGGATCTTAATCTCTGCTAAAGATGTATAATGTCGCAGATTATTTTTATAGGTCTTCAACCTTTAATAAGATTTCGCATAACATAACCACTATCCACCAAGCACATAACCACTATCCACCTAGCACATAACCACTATCTACCTAGCCCATAACCACTATCACCTCCATAACACTATCCACCTACACATAACACTATCCACCTAGCACATAACCACTAACCACTAGCACATAACCACTATCACCTAGCACATAACCACTATCACCTAGCACATAACCACTATCCACCTAGCTCATAACTACTATCACCTATCACATAATCATATCACCTACACATAACACTATCCACCTAGCACATAACCACTATCCACCTAGCACATAACCACTATCCACTCTAGCACATAGACACTATCCACCTAGCACATAACCACTATCCACTAGCACATAGATAACAAATCCACTTAGTACATAACCACTTCCACTAGCACATAACACTATATGCATAACCACACTGACATCGAACTATCCCTAGCACATAAATATCACTAGCCAGATAATTCCATTAGTACCAATTTAACCCTATCAGACATAATATATCTATGCACATACCTATCACTAGCAATTGATCACTCAAATCAAGAAAACTACAAAATTTTTTATGTAACGTATTTGTTTCACGTTATAAAAATGCTAAAGTGTAATTCGAATTACGTTCTGGCTGCTATAAAATCTTGGGTTATTTGAAGTCAGAGTAAGTTCGTTAGTTAATAGATTTTACTATCAGAATTATTATCTTGTTCGATTATTTGCTCTCATCATAATGTGTAAAGTAATTAACTAATTATCTATGCATAAGATGCATGATATATAAGTTAATAATAATAGATAGGACTTAAGTAGATATTGTTAGAGTTAATGATTAGATAGTCAAAATAAAAAAATAATACCAAATATACGCTAGAAAAAATAGATAACAAAAGAACGTGACTGGTAATTTACAAATTATAATACATTTTTAATTAATAAATGTCTGTTTTAATCTCACACTTTTTTTTTGTTAATTTTACCGGGTTTTTATTTTATTGTGTATATTTCCAGGTATATTCATTCGTTATCTAATTTATTAAATATTATATTGTTAATAATCCTATATTTGGATCATCTTTTAGCCATTAAATTTAACACAAACTAAGCTTATCCCAATAATTTTCTACTGTATCCATTTTAATTATTTCATGTTATTTAAAATGTATACTGTACATTATCTGGCACGTTCTTCTGTTGACTAATTCTTCCAATCATATATTGATATTCATTCTTTATTAATTTTGATCCGCTTATAGCCATTAAATCTAATAATTTCCAACCAAATCTTATCTATTATAATATTACGCCCATTACTTTATTTCATATCTTAGAATTTTTTTTAAAAATGTTTTATAAATATGTGTTTATTCATGTTTGAATTTTTCCCTGCTTTTAATTCATTTTTCTTTCTTCCTTTTTTTACATTGTAATAGGGATATAAATATATTAATATATGTAAAAACTTTGGTATTTAACAATTTTTAACTGATTTTAATATCAAGTTTTTAGACAAAATTGTAATTAGCTTTTAACTATTATTTCAATAGTACATAGGTGTGTTTTACATTATAAATAATTGAAAGTGTAAGTGTAAGAAATGCACCAGCCTTAGATTTTCCCAGATAAATAAGATATTATTAAAATAATATAATGATTTTTTTAATAAATTTTGTTTATATACCTTAAAGTCAATATAGCTTTGACTGAAATATTCAAAGATGTTGGATAAAATGCCTTCCATAAATCTCTATCTTATCATATTGCGATGCGGTTGAGTCTAAAATGGTAAAGAAGGGAGGAATGGATAGAAGGAGAAAAGATGGGAACATGAAAATAAGAAAACTCGGGAAAAGAGGAGGAAATAAAAATCCTTATCTCGCTATGGAAGGTGTCATTTTGAGCTAACACGCACAGCGTGGCGCCAATTAATCACTTCATGTCAAACTGCGTGTATAATTATTTATAACCGCGCGCGTGACGTAGGGCTATGGTAAACCTGCTATAGAATTAAGAGACCTGGGTTTGACCACAAGGTGAATCTAAATTAGTTTATTGTGTTGTTTATGAGTCGATATCTTTAAATAAGATACTAGAAAAAAATAATCTCATCGATGGTCACGTGGACCAAATGTCAGACTCATATAGTTTGGTTTACCGGTGACGTAGAGGTCAGGGTTGGAATTAATGTTGGTTGGACTGACAACGACTTTTCATATATTATTTGCCACTTTCCCTATCTGGGTTCATTTCCCATAAAATCTACAACCTTTTTTAAAAAAAACCTAACCCCTTACCACGTCCGCTTTAGTTATAATGTTTATAGTCCGGAGAAGGAGGACAAACAAAATAAATTCTTGCTACTGTGTGAAGGAGATATTGATAAATTCTGTTGTCTTAGTTTAAGATCATTTGTAAGTAGTGTACGAATAAATTACTCTCTTTAGAAAACTTATGCTAACTTTAAAAATATAATTACATTTTAGATAATATACATAGAATGTTTTTACAAAAAGTTAATTTAAATAAAATGCATCGTCACATTTTTTATTAATATGCATTGTGTCACAACTGACTATCAGGGATTTAATTTATATACCTCAGATAGTAAACTTGTGGTACGCGTTTCCAAAGTGGCATAGCACGTATCATTCGCTTGTTTATAAAGTTTTTAATTTTTTTGATAGATTACTAGTAGACTGTGTGTCTATACTCGTCATTGGAAGAGGGGACGTGCTATCAGCAGATAAACAAAAAGCCTAGCAAGATCAACTGCTTATTTAGCCCCCCTCTCTTTCTATTTTGTACATTGGCATCTAAGCGTGAGAGAACTTGGAGATTCTAAGTGAGTTAAGTTAACATAACTTGCTTCGGTGATCATATGGTCTAACGCGCTACTCTAGTACTATTATATGACGGGGATTTCGAGGTTATATTGGCTGAACGTACTGAGGTTTTTTCCAAAAATTGTTTTTCACCCTTACTCCACACAAATGTGGATACACTTTCTATAAAGGTAACCTTTCTAATACATAAAAGCATTAACGTAGTTGATACATAAGCGTGTAAACCTAATGGGTAGTAAGATATGGTGCTAAAAATATTATTAAAAATTAATATTATGACCATTTAGGTTTATTTTAGTAACTATTTAAGAATGTGTGGTTTTTGTTTGGATGTTTTTAACTCACAAAATAATACCTAAATACAATTCATTCAAAATATTATCTTGAATTGTTACGTTGCAAGAACGCAACGTTAGAAATAATGCTTTTACAACTTTTCTACGGATAGCCCGAACAAAAAGTAGGACCAATCTACATTAAAATTAAAGTTACAGTAAGCCACACAGACTTTCTCGATGCTTTACAAAAAAAAAATTGAGATATCTACACAAAAATTGTGAAATAAGTGAAACAAAGTAATAGACAATGCTGCAAAAATAATCCATCAAAGGATATAAATGAAATAATATTCACTGTTACAGAAACCTATTAGAAAAGAATAATATCTCTGTTCACCAAAGTCATCGCAATCAATTTTCTGGGCTTAAATTTTAAAAATATATTTGCTAATATCTCAGAAATGATTGGTTTAAAAAATAAAATATACATTTAAAAAAAATTGTTTCTTATTTTTAATAGTACTACAACTTTTCAATGATAAATAATTTATTTTGTATCCCATATTGTTGGAAAGATTTCAAATCTGGAAGTTGAAATTTATATAAGTTATCATATGGGGAAATGGGAGTTACCATTTTGTTTGAAGTGTTAAACAATCCCTGGATACGAGATTTAACCAAAATCGTTAAAGCCGATTTGGAGAAGGAATTATTTTTTTCTCTTTTGGCTTTTAATTTTATGGTTGGATGAATTTTCAAAGAATCCCTCTGAGGGACTTTATGAAAACACAAGATACCAAGTCTTGGCCCAAACGGTAAAATCGTTTCAGCTCTATTCAAAAAGAAACACAGTTATAAAGCATTGAAAAACAACCTTTTCTGCTCCAGCGGGGTCAAGAAACGTCGATATCCAACAAAATCTCGTGTTCAATTATTTTTTTTACGATCACAATACTTTTTATAACCAAGGGGTAAGAAAAATTGTAAACAGTTAATTTATTTTCTTTATATATAGTATATTTGTCCAATTAACAATAATAATATATAATATCTAAACTATATTAATAACAATAATTATGATAATAATAAACTCCTATATTTTGCTGCTCAAAATTCCCTAAGTCACACTCAAGAATATCTGCTAAAATGATCGACAAATTGGGCATGCACTCTCAAAAAAGGCGATCTCATTCTCTCTATTATTAAATTAGGAGCAAGGGAAATAAGATGTGACAGGCTGGGTTGAAATCTCAAGGTATATAGAAATAATTATTTCTATAACATTTTTAAAACATCTCATGAAAATATTTAAATAAAATTCAGTTTTATTTAAATATTAAAAATTCGACCAGGTGTTACGTTTTAGAAAACCAAAATAATTAAGAGGTTAGGGTAGAGAAATGTCTCCCTTTATAAAACTTAAATATAAAAAAGGCCCTACCTCCACCCACTTTTTCCTACTTTGGGGATGTGCTTCCAAACCGAACACTAAAATATTCCAATCCCAGTTGAGTCATGAATATTTCAACATCCAGTGGGGTGGGAGGCTGTATCTTGAACTCTTGAAAGTTTAAATTCTTAATCTTGTGTTTGGACAAAGAATGATGTGAGTGTTCCTTTGTGCCCCCATCTTTCAACCCCTTCCCCCCCTCACCCCCCCCCCCCATTTGTGAACATAACTCAACAAGGATCACCACCTTCCTTACACAAGGACAAAGAAAGAACGGAAGTAGACTTTAATTCAACAAAGATTTTTTTTTTTGTTCATTTATTAGCTTTGGTCAAGTTTATTTTTATCTATTCTATTTAATTATATTTTTTGCGCCATCTAACTGTAATTACCTAAAACATTGTACTCAATTGTTAAAAAAAAAGGTAGATAGTAATTCCTTACGTACTTTAATTAGATTTAGAGGGACAAAAATTATACGCCTAAGGCAGCCCCTCGGTCAGCGGAAAGTATCAATCGTTGTTAGACCACACGGCTTAAAATACAATGGTTTGTGTTGTTTACCTGGGACTACTTCTCTATTTTGTTTGAGCTTACACTCACCCTTCACCCAAAACCACCCTTTTTCATGTTAATAAGAAAGAGGAGAAATAAAACTACGAAATTTATTATTTCATAGTAAAGAGGAACGCTCGCTGCTAGTTTCCAAATATCTTAAACTTTTCTGTTATGAGCCTATCAAAAAGTCCTGTATTCCTTAGAAAAAAGGCTAGTCATAAAGCCCCTTTTCATCAAACCTAGTCTCATAACTCCGCAAATATGCTTAAAAATTCGTTGAAAACGAGCTAATGTTACATTTCAACAAAAAAAATCTATTAAAAAACTCAAACCATAAGGTTGTTGAGAAAAAAGAACCATGTTAAAATAATTTGACTGTATTTTGGAGGGAACCATATTTTGGAAATAACGTGTGCTATAGCTGAAAGTCCGCGTGAAAATTTCTCGCTTACCGAGGCGGCCCCCTTGTATATATAAAATATATTCAGGACCTTAATTTACTTGTATGACAGCTCAAAAGTTACTAGAGATATT
The DNA here is from genome assembly GCA_039000515.1 of Timema cristinae. Taxonomy (NCBI): domain Eukaryota; kingdom Metazoa; phylum Arthropoda; class Insecta; order Phasmatodea; family Timematidae; genus Timema; species Timema cristinae. The sequence goes on along the minus strand of JBCFYV010000003.1, from coordinate 30,016,561 downwards.
CCATAATATATGCCTACTCCAACAGCTGACATAATATCACTTTGGATAACTGTAATGAAAACATATGATAACGTATGAATGTGATAGTTAACCACAGTACTTTAGGCCAATATTATTTATATATTTATTTGAGACGTGGCACAAATCTTATTTGTCGTTTTATTCCACTTAAATTAGTTATTATTCACAGCACCTTCACAATAGGTCTAACTAACATAGTTTTAAAATGGCGACCAACGAATTTAAACCATGTGATAGAACGTGATGGAAACAAGTTCTTTACAATGATGCACCAACTCAGTGGATACAAATATTTTATTCTGTTAAAATTTCAAAATACGATAAAATAACCTTAAAATAATTTATCATATATTAAATAAATGACAATATTTTCTCTTCTCCAAGTAAATATGATACCTGTATTAAAAGGTATTAATAATGCACTATACTACACATCATAGATAACATTCCAAAACCAAGAATAAGTACTTTAAATTATGTTTAAATATTGTTTTAGATTGAATAAAAATAGATTATTAAAAGTAATGAAATAATTAGAGAAAACTTAAGTTAACGTTATTTTAAATGTAAATATAACATTTTCACTAAAAAACTTAATATTCATAACAAAACAGTGTCTTATACAAGAGTTGGCAACCCAAAACTTAAACATATGATTTTTTAACTGTTATTCAGGTAAAAACCTATCGTGAACGGACTCAACATCTACTCATCTTAAACAAATCTTATGTTTCTAAATCGAAGTGTAGACATTGCATTTTAAGGAATCCTATTTAAAATTCTAAAATTGAGAGTACCGTAGTTATGTATAACTAAAACAAATGCATAAATAAATGAAGAAATTATCACTTTGCTTTTAAAAGTAGTGTAGCGTGTGGTAATGCCAAAACTTATTAATTTCAAACAACCGTGACCTTGAAATGTTTTATTATCCAAGTTTTATTATGACTCAACCCCTCCTTTTAGTGTGTTTCACAAAAGCTAACTTTCACGATCACGTTGGTAAATAAATATTTATGGTAAAATTGTTTATATTACTCTATATTGACGAGTGAAAATAATTGTCACTAACTCAACATTTCTTTGATAAATAAAAACTAACAAAGATTTACCAAAGTTTTTGTCAGTTATTGGTAAAACTTTGGATATCTAATGAGAGATAGTTCTTATTAGTTTACCAACATTAGTGGCCTCGTTTAAATAACTAATAAAACACACTAAATTTTTTAAGAAATTGATTTTGTTAAGGAGCTTTATTTAAAAATATTTTTCTATTTAAAAGAATTGATTTCATATATTACTATGTTATATTAGCGAGAAAGTTACAATATTATGCTTATGCTATATGAAACAATTGCATAAACTAGGCTACACAATATTTCAAAATGTACCCATATTAAGTTTATAAATTAATACGTTAAGTAATACGCGAGGGGTTTTTTTTTTAGATTGATATTTTATGCGTCACCTTTTACTTTCTACCAGTCTAAGCTTAGAGAAAATTTACACCATGAGGGAGTAGGAAACAATTTAGGGAAAATACACCCTCGTTCCATCAGACTGGGATTTAAGCCCCAACTGGTAATCCAGTTTATTTTGAGAGCTACGTTTTAGACCAGTGGTGAAAACCTGCGTCCTTTTGAGGTGTTTGGGGCAGTTTTTTCGCATATTTCACTTATGTCTCTTCCTAATTTATTTATACATTCTCTTTCTCAAAAATCAATTTTAGTTCTACAATGTAATAAAATTAAGTATTTTTTTAATATTAAATGTTTAGTTTATACGAACTCCATTCTTTAATGATTTTCTATTAGATTTCACAATCCATACTACATGCTGATATATATTTTTAAGTACCGTATGATTGTACAGTATATATCTACAGTTAAATTAAAAAATTAACCTGGAGCCATGTAGAAAAAATCGAGAAAAAGTGAAAAAGCAGTTTTTATCAAATATTTCATAATGTAAATTGTATTTTTTGTTAAAAAAAAGTTCTGGTATGTATATATGGTAAAATTTACATATTTAACATGTAAAAAAAATAAAAATTTGCTGTCATTGTTTGAAAATGTAAATAGCTAAATTAAATCCGTTCACTCCTTTATGGGTTACTAAAAACACATTAACTTATTTAGGTAAAGTACGTGTTTATAATGTTGGCAACATTTATGGTAGGAACATGAAGTGAGTGGGCTTATGAGGAATCCATGAAGTGTCATGCGGCCTTTCGATGCCAAAGGTCCCCCCACTCCCTGTTTAAACAATGTGACTTCAAATTCGGATAATAGAAAGACCCATTTAATTATATAATAACATTTTGACCCACTTTGGTGGCTGCATGGTCTAAGGTGCTACTATCGCTATAAACTAGACGCTGTAGACAGGGAGATTTGGGTTCCAACCTGGTCGGGTGCACTGAGAGTGGCTTTACTAAATGGTTTTCCACTCTCCCTCCACTCAAATATGGATGCACTTCCCCTAGATTAAACCTTCCTAATTCCTAACACAGTAACGTAATTAGTACGTAGATGTGCAGCCCAAACGGTTAATAAGACGCGATGCTAACAGCAACAACAAAATAAAAAGCCCTGTGTGAACACCAAATAAATATCTGAGTAGTATTGTCTAGTTTGCCAATGACGGGGAAGTACTGATTCGAATCCCTTTAGACAGCTTATGAAATTGTTTTGTCCCAAAAAGGCTTCCTTTTCTCCCTCTAAGCAAATTTGTCTAAATTTCCTCTAATCTCTGCCTTCTTCGTTCTTACCTCATCAGAGTAATTAAAATACGGGGACTGTAGTAAGATACTAAGGGGAATAAACAGTGAAAAATAACTTGATTTATGTGTTCTAAGGCGTATTAGTGATTCTAAGTAGGCAATAGGAAGTGACAGTAAAATATTCAGATGCATTATTGAAGAAATCTCTTAGTTAACGTTAAGCCAAACTGAATCAACGATGGGTTATTTCCCTTTTATCTCTTTAGAGCAGCACTAGAAGACAGATATATGGTCATCTCTTTTCTTGAAGAATCAGATTCTTCAAAAAGTCTCTAGACAGCTTTCAGAAAGTGGTACAACGATCCAGTCTATATCGTTTAAAGAAATTGGAGGAAAGTAGCTCACAATCGCTGTGTATAGGATTTATCACTAGACAGAACCAACTGATGCAAGGACTACATTTTTTTTTATATAGAGCCAGGTAAGTTGTAGAACAATTGCATTATTTCAAAAAAACTTTGATGAACACCCCTTTATTTATTTATTTTTGAAGCTCAGATCCTATATTCTCTCGAGCCCTCAAATATTGAATACCTAAGGATTTAAGGGATTTTAGGACCCCCCTATTTTTTTTTAGGTTAAGCACATGGATTAGTAAATACTTGCTCTAAGAGGTAGGATGGAAAGGATTTCTTGCAGTAAATGTACCATCATTAATGGAGAAAAATAAGAGGAGAGTCACATTGAAAATTACGTGTGAAAAATTCACTTTCATTGGTCCAGCATGGATTAGAATCTCAACCTTCTCTTCTTCGGTCATAAAGCTCAACATTAAGCTAATAAAGCTCAACATTAATCTAATGCCTAAAGAAACGTAGTCCACGCTTTTAGCGTTAGATTTAAGGAACGTTTCTGACAATTAGACTAATAATTTTATGGTAGGCTCTACACATTTTGTTGTGGCTGACTTATTGACGGATTTTGATTTCTGAATAAAGACATTATAATAATTACTCCACGTGTTTTTATTACAATATATATATTATAAAAAATTAATAAGATTTTGAAGGATTTAAATAAACTCATGTCATAGCAGAGGAGAAATAACTAATAATAATAACTGTTTGGACTTTAGTCCATTAAATCCAAAGTGAACATTTTAATTCCTTATCAAGAGATATATTTTAAAATACTGTACGTAATACTTCAATATCGGATAAAAAAAATTGATTTTACAATTTTTCAAGTTATATATAAGCCACAAGAGAGGCTGATCCAGGGGATAAACTCCCGTGATCCCCCTTAAAAAACTCTTACCTTTCCCAAAATTAAAAAATATATATTTAAAAAATTACATAATATTCTGAGCATAAAATTGGTGATATATAAATTTAATATATCAAGGAAGAAGTCTACTTTTTTAATGTTACGTTATTGTTCGATTTCAAAATAAAATATCTTCTTTGATAGTTATACAAGTTACTAAAAAAAATATTCATAAAACATGTATATGTCAAAACATGTGATCTTCAACTGTCATTTTTGATATATATACATTTTCAATACCAGTGTTAAGATAAATATCTATAGAATGTTGGCCACAAATATAATATTTGTACTTTCTAAGCTACTTCTTCCAAATTCCTATTTTATTTTCTCATTATCTCTCCCAATGTTTATTTTGGAATCTCATCACTTATTGTTTAAGCTATAATTATAGTATATTCAAGGGAACATTATAACTGGTATGCGGTGATCTTCCTAACACCCATACCTCCCAAAAAACCGATACTGTACCAGCCAAAAAAAATTAAAAATAATTAAAAAAATAATTTTGTATATTTGTAAAACACACTAATCCTAAATCTAGTGTAGATAGAAAAAGGAATGAATTGCCTGGCTATAATAATAGACTTAGCTAATTGAAAATATTACTTTTACTGATAGCGCATTGATTTAATATTACTCTTGAGCTTATGTTCTCTACCCTCATAATTTGAGTCACTTCGAAAAACCATTGTTTTAAAGGTTTACGACTGTCATATATTTACTCAATTGTTAATTTTAGTCATACGTTATTGAGTCGAGTCATGCACGCTAAATTACACATGATTGGTCAAATAAAATGATATTGAATGTTTTATGAAGTTGGAATTGACTATTTCGTAATACTAACAAGTGATTATCATTTTATTTCTAAAAATTAATCAGTTATAAATGTGTATACAAACAATTGACCGTAATTAAATAAATAAAATAACACATCTTTATTAAAATTTATAGTTTTTTTGTACTGCATTATTACTCATCTGGATTGTACGTATTTTAATTAAGCTAGTGGAATGAGATGTGTAGAATTTAAACCAAATGTATTAGCATTTGCATAGAGAGAGGACTGAAAACCATCTAGGAAATATTTTTCTAATATAAATTTGTACGAAGTTCTTCAACAATAACTTGAAAAAAAAAATATCAATATTTAGTCATTTATGGGGGCACTGAGAAACGGTGTAGACGTTTAGAAATCCCGATTATTTACTAAGTGGTCTGATATTTTTAAATTTAGTTTTCACCTAAGTGTAGAAAAAACCAGTTAAAAATTATAAGTTTAAAGTGTTTACAAAAATTGTGTGGTAACTTACTTAAAACATGTTAAGTTTAGGAAGGTTTAATTTAAATGAAGTGTACCAGAATTTGCGTTAGAAGTGAGTGGAAGAAAGTTTGAGAAAACTACCCCTAGTACACCAAACTGGAATTTGAACTCGGATCTCCCCATCAGCAGGAGTCCACTCTATTTTAAAAGTGATGCCTTACACCAGGGGTATTTAACGTGTTTTTTTTGTTTCACTTATCCCCAGATATAGTTTATCTCCAACTTTGTAACTTCAAAATTGTTAGTGCGCTATCCAAGCTATACAATTCGGTAATCAACAACTAGAATAAAACCAGTGCTCTTAGATAATTTGTCCTTACACCAGGATCTCTTGTGTCTAACCCTAAATTTAGCCCTGATTATTCAGTGTTTATCATTAAATAACATATGTGATACTGTTAATGTGCTGACTGTGATGAGTTTGTACAGTCGCCGGTGATTCTACAAAGACACTGGTTCAGTTGGCGAATGTAAGAATTGTAATTGCTAGTTCACATAATCGCCAAACATTTTACAAAAATCACCAGTGAGTTTACATAATTACCATCAGCCTCCGGTGACTGTTAATAAGTCACGTCGATATAAGTTTTGGTTAGGTTAATTTAGGCCAGTTAGGTTAGTTTGGGTAAGTTAAGACTATTTTATTTTAGCTTAATCTAGGTTAGTTTGGTATATGTTCTATATTTTCATCAAAATACATTAGGTATTTTATAAAATCAACAGTAAATGTATCTTGTTTCATACTTTCATCTAAATGCATTGGGAAAGTTATAAAATCACTGGTAAATGTAGATAAATCCTATTATTTGTTAGATAAACCATTGCTCTACTGATTCGATACATTCACCGCTCATTTTACAAAATAACTAATTCAGCACATTCACAGTAAAATAAATATTTTAAATTGTACGTTCTCTCTAAGATATCACGCACCACTGGACGTACGCGTACCCAGGTTGAATAACACTGCCTTAGACTGTTCGACCCACGAGGGGGTTACGTATTACTTTCCTATTCAATTAAAAAACTACATTACCTGCATGTCTGGGTACCTGCATTCCCCACGCAGCCGCGCACTCGAATAAACCCTGGAACTCTTTCTAGTGGGCGAAGGAAGCGAAAGGGTGAGTTCAATTGATATTCGACTCGAAAAAGGTTAATTTAAGGGGGGGAAGAAAGCACTAGCGAGAGGGAGCTGGACTTAAACATTAAAAAAAAAACACGTAAGCCACTCACAGTTAACAAGAGTTCAACACTGACCCGACCCCAGGCGTCTCGACGCGCGGAACCTTTCTCACGACGTCTATGTTTGTCGGTTCTCCGTGTCGGCGCTACCTCTAATGCGCGTGCGCGCGAGGGAAACCTTGGACTCCCCCAACCCTCCACCCACTCCCTCCTTATCTAGCTTGACAAGTATAGGTCAAGGGCTTGACTGATACGTCAACAATGGTTTGTTTTACTTTCTAGATATTGTATTTATTTTAATACAGTTTGAAACTATCCACTGAGGATACATTTTAATATCTATATTTTGTTCATTGTATCTGTTTACACAGCACTGAAACGCAAACGTCATCAAACGATGGATTTTTTTTTTACGTGAGCCACTTATTTTTATTTGTCCATTACTGTATATTTTTACACCAATGGGGTTTGAATAAATAATGGTAGAATCTAAAGGAAATATACTCGCATTTTCGTGGAGGGTATGTGAGAAGTTATTCAGGATTTAAAACAAACCCAATAAACCCATCCGGGATTCGAGCCTCAACCACCCTGTCACTAAAAAAACATATCAGCTTAGACTGATGCCTTTTTCCACATTCCCACTAGTAAGGGTTTTCTTAAAATTCTTATTTTAAGTTTATTATGATATGAGTATTGTGAATATAAAATTATTAGGCCTATATTGTTCGAATAAAATATAGTTTGTTTCTAAAATTCTAATCAGATTCCAAATTATGTATAAAATATTTTTAATAGGTACAAATAGTAGAAACTCCCAGAAGTAGTTCATGTATTTTGTATTATATGACGTCTAGTTTAGTTTAATGGGTGCTGAAGGAGTGCGGTTTGAAAGGGAATTTAATAGGTATTATTATTATTATATTATTATTGTTTATTATTATTAGCCCCCCGTCTTACTACCCATTCGCGCTATACGCACTTACGCTAATGTGTAATGGTAGGGTGATTGTGAGATGAAATGGAGGATCTACAGTTTAACGTGAGATCCGAACCACGGTGGCGGCCTGCATTCCACACATTCACAAGTTGTGATTAATACACGTCTTGTCAGAGGTGAGGGAATGGTTTGGCAATCAGATAAATCTGTGCCTGGACCGAGAATTGAACCCCGGACCCCCAGCACAGAAGTCCAACAGCTTACCCCTAGACCGCTAGGTCAATCCACTAGGTCAATGTGAAAGAAGCGTCCTATGTTGTTTTGGACATATTGAGAGTATGAGTGTGAATAGAGGGACGAAGTGAGTATATGAAGGTAGAGTGTGTAGATCAAAAGGAAGGGGTAGACCATGTAAGATGTGGCTAAATGTTGTAGATCAAGGTGTGAAAAAGAGAAAAATTAATAATTTTAAGAGTAAAAGATCATGTATGACTCGGTATATTGAAGTGACGGGAGTATGCAAGGATAAAGTAGTGTGGGGAAAATTAGTGAGGATTAATGAAGTACTGAGTTGTTTATATATATATTATATATATATATATATTATATATAGTTTCCTACATACCCTTTAAGGGAAAGGCGTGATCAGGTATGTATGTATTTAGTTGTTTAATATGATTTTTTAAATTAAATTTTCATTTTAAACGTTAAACCTAAGGTTCTCCACTGACTTAATATAAAAGGTAAGTAAAAGAAGAGAAGGCTAGAAGAGATGCATTCACACTAATAAGAGAGGAGGGGTAAAAGATAAAGAAAGCAACATGTATTAAACCACCCCCAATTCACTGGTCGAAGAGCACTGAATTTACATCAACGTACGCATATTATATACTAATTACGATAATTGTCTTAGGGATGAGGAAAGTTATTTTTATAGGAAGTGTAGCCACAATTGCGTGGAGGAAGAATGAAATACATTACAGGAAAAACACCTTAAGTACACCCGACCGAGATTCAAACCTCAATCACCCCGTTTTCGGTAGCTAGTCTATTGTGAGAGTGACACCTTAAACCACGTGGCCACCGAGGTGAGTAAGATATCTTTGATTGATTTCTATAAGCATACGTCTTAACTCTTACATACCCCATAATATTCCATTAATGAAAAACACATAGGTGAGCACGTGGACTATATGTCAGGTTAATTAATATATTCAGGTTTTCTGTTAGACGAAGATGTCAGTGTTCAAATCCCAGCTGGGTGTACTAAGCGTAGTTTTCCTAAAATAGTTTTCCACACTTTTAATTCTCAAGCAAATGAGGATTCATTTTGACTATACATTCCTCATTTTTACCCCATTAGTGCAATTAAAATGTGCAGCCTTCCATGCGGTTAGTAAAATAAGGCGTAAGAAAAAATTAATCATGAACAAAACGTTATATTTTCTTTGGTGATCAAGTGAGATATAAATAAGGGAATTTTATTATCAATTACGTTATATTCATAGAGAATACGCGTTGTTCACTTGGTTTAAGACGTTAGTCTCACAATGTATGTAAAGGAATATTAAAAACATGAACTGTGCATACATCGTTCGGCCTTGGTTCAAATTTTGCTAAAAGTGGTCTTCGCATTTGGCACTAATCATGGAACCGACAGACGAAACGCCAAATGGTTGGGACCTTCACTCCATTCGGGAAACAAATAGGTTTGTGCGTGTTTTTTGTTGTTGTTGTTGTAAAAATAACTTAGTATTGTATTAAAGCATTAGTTTATATTAGACTCTTATAATCTGTCTTAAGAAAACTATTGCAAAAATAACTGAAAATTCCAGTGACTTTTTAAAATGTCTAAACTTCACCCTGACTTTTCCAGGATCTATCCGTTTCCTAGTTGTGTATTTACCCTGTTTTTACCTTTCCATCCACTCTTATTTATTGAAAATCCTGACTCTCTTATTGCCTCTTAAGACTTATAGAAAATAAACTCGTGAAAGAAAGGGCTCTATAAATCCGCGGTTTATTGAACTAGCAAGTTTGGGATCGTTCCTCGCATGTTATTTTCGGGCAGCGAAATGATGGTCCATGGTGTTCTTGCGTATCCGCGGAGGTTAAAATAAACTCTCCATCGAACGACCGAACTTTCTGGATATATAGAGCCCTGCAATGTTTTATAGACAACACACTCTTACTTTAAAGATGGCGTCGGCCGGCTGCTAAAGTATGGGAAAACAAGTTTTACGGGACGCTTGATATCATTCCTGAGTTAAGCTTGATTCAAATATTCGAAAATACAGGGCAGAATTTATTTGAAGGATACAGCAATTCACACGCTAACAGAAATGAATATTGGTACATGAAATTTATAAATATGAAAATATTTACTAAGTATTTGTACCGAGTAAACCAGCCACGGTTGCTTAAGGTGGAGTGCTAGTGAGCCCGAGTTTAGTGCATTAATTTTGCAGTTTTTATAGCACAAACATTTTTTGGCCAAAATAAATCAATTATTTATTCTATAGAATCATAGAGTTTAGTTTTCTGCACATGCTAATCTCAACAGTTGTTGAATATCTGTCTTGAGCATGGCAGCATTTGGTGACAAACTTTTTAAATAAAGAGAAAAGTGTGTCGCCAAATGCTGTCATGCTCATGACAAATATTCAACAACGGTTGAGATTAGCATGTGCAGAAAACTAAACTCTATGTTTCTATAGAAGAAATATTTAATTTATTTTGGGCCAAAAAATGTTTGTGCTATAAAAACTGCAAAATTAATGCACTAAACTCGGGCTCACTAGCACTCCACCTTAAAGTGTATCCGTACATGGGCGAAAAAGGTAGGCAGTCCGTTTTAAGATGAGGGCACGTCGGTTCAATTTTAATCGGTCAGTGTCTAATTTACTAAGATTCTGTTCTTGCGTTATGCGATCAGATTATAATTATTAAACCCGCCTCGGTGGCGTAGTTGGCTAACGCGCTAGTCGTGTTGAGCTCAACTTCTGAGGACGGGGAGATCGAGGTTTGAATCTCAATCGGGTGAACTGGGGGTCATTTTTCCTAAATGGTTTTCCCCTCTCCCTCCACGCAAATGCGGGTTCACTTACTCTAATTCAACGTTCCCAATTCCTAATCCATTAGCGTAATTGGTCCTTAAAGCATATAACCCGAATGGTTACTAAGACGCGGTGCTAATAAAATATATAATAATAATAATAATAATAAATAATAATAATAATAATAATAATAATAATTTACAATTATCTAACTTTCCGATTCGCCGTAATTGTTCTTATTTTCAGACTTGCATTTATAACAAATATTTTGAGTTAGTGCCAAGAGCATCTTCTCCCCTCAGTAGAGAATATTTTACCACGATAATAAATCAACCTTTTTGTTGTTGTTGTTGTTGTTTGTAAAGTGACAGATTTCGATCACGGTTAAGATTCGTGACAAAGAAGACTGGAAAGTAATGACAGGAGGAATGAAAAGTATCTCGCTGAATAGAAGAAAATAAATAGCAGCCCTCCACGACGTGGCAATCGATACTTTGGGGTCAGGGTTGCGATATTTTCTTGGAAGGCTCGTTAGGAACTTTTAAGAGTGTGAATCGCGTCCATCAGGTGGGTGCTAGGATAGGTTCACTTGAGTTGGGTGTGTGGGGAAGACGGTATTGACGGGAAAAGGTGGGGAAGGAAGGCAAGGAGCTAAACGGACAATTGGGGGAGTAAAGCTCGATTCACAAGTCCGACGAGAATTGAGAACAGAATCAGTTTGGCTTGTTTAGCAGTTCAAACGCTAGCATAAATGTATTTAAGCCCATGATTCTTTGTTACATAAATTTAAAAAAAACTGATTATCAGTACAGGTAAACAGATCTCTAAGATTAATATCACGATTAATGTTTACAAATTATTATATCTCGCCGTGAGACAAATGAAAAAAAAGAACGAGAACTATACGTGCGCTTTCTTTTTAACGAATTATTGCAAATCATTTCACAGCAGTAAAACACAGTGTTCTCCCAGTATCTCTATTCTGTAGATGCATGCGCACTAATTAAATAATTTTATAATAATATTTAGCACCGCGTCTTACTACCCGTTCGGGTTATACGCTTTAAGTACTAAATACGCTAATGGATTAGGAATTGGTAAGGTTGAATTAGAGGAAGTGAACCCGCATTTGCGTGGAGGTAGAGTGGAAAACCATTTAGGAAAAACCACCCCCAGTTCACCCGACCGAGATTCGAACCTCGATCTCCCCGTCCTCAGCAGTCGAGCTCAATACGACAAGCGCTTTATCCAACTACGCCACCGAGGCGGGTATTAAATAATTTTGTTTTGAGATTTAATTGGGTCTCCTGAACTTATGTTGTCGGACAGAAATAAATGAAAGCTGAAGTTAATTCAAGTCTCGACTGACAAACAACGTCAAAGAGGTTGAAATATTGTTATTGGATCGTCACGTGATTACGTTTATGCTCTTCTCTTATTTTTCGGTGAGCGTGTGAATAGATCCTCATTGAAAGCGTGAAAAATAAATGGTACAGTAATTTTTTTTCCCCTTTAGTCTCTCATATTCAATAAATATCCCCATTTTAATGAAAATTATAAAGGTTAGTTTCGAAATTTATTAAATTTTCAATAGTCAGTCATCAGTTTAATATCTCCATATGAGTATAAGGGGAAGAAACTAATATATACAGCCTTATTTATTATGAAAAACATTTCCCGAAGGTCCAATTTTTAAACAAAATTTAAAAAAACCATCTTCGAATAAACCATCAGTAAACTAACATTAAATTTAACGCTATAATAAACTCGAGTTATGTTCCTATGTCAGAGATGGAGATGTATTCGTTGTGGAATTTTCGCATATTCTGTCAATAATGTTTCTTCGTCCTTTATAAACTATATATTCTCTAACTCAAATTGTATTCCTACAATATAATAAACTCTTTTGTTAACTGCTGAAATGTTAAATTTGTAGATCTCCATTCTTGATTGATTTTCAATTAAATTTTATAATCTTTATTACATGCTGACATATATTTTTTAAGTATGCTTGTACAATACGAATTTACAGTTGAATTTCAAAATTAGTCAAAATCGGTGCAGAGTATGTCAAATAATTTATTGTTTACAAAAAATTATTTTCTCTATGAATATATAATAAATTATCATTTTCCTCGCATTAAACAATAAATCAACATAATTGACAACATCAGTGTGATTTAAGCTTTATAGATCTCTTGGTTTTGGAGTTAATATGCACCTACACATATACCCACAAACACACATACATATGTACATACAAACAAAATAATACAGATCCTATATTATTTATATATCAATCGATTCTCATTGTCAGGCTTCCTATAGTTTAAAGGGACCTATATTATCTAAATATCAATTATGAATAAACTATGTCGTATAAGTTCTAATCATAGATACAGTCAGATAAATTATGAAGAACCAATTTTTAAGCTCGTAGGTAAATAAAACCTCAAAAGTATAAAATTCTCACAATTACAACACTTTCTCGCCTGCTTCGGTGGCCGCGTGGTCTAACGCGCTAATCCCATGTTGGACTAGACTGCCGAAGACGGGGATATTGGGGTTCAATCCCGGTTGGGTTCATTGAGGGTGGTTTTCCTAAATGGTTTTCCACTCTCCCGCCACACAAATGCGGGTACATTTCCTCTAAATTAAGCAATCCTAATCCATAAACTATTAGTGTAATTAGTAAATAGGCGTATAGCCCAAATGGGTTGTAAGACGTGGTGCCAAAAGAATCACTTTCTCTACTCCATAAAGAGATAATAGAAGTTGTTTCTTTATATTGATCCTTTTTTGTTTTGTGCTCAGCGTCTTAATGCCTAATCCGTAATTTACACTAATGGAAGAGGAGTGAGGGAGGTATAATTGTATAGTTAATTACACTTGCGTGGATAGATAATGAGAAATCATTAAGGGTAAATCTCAATATATTAGATTAGGATTCGAACCCATACCTTCCAGTTACCAGAAAAAAAGACAAGACACCTACTAAACTGCGAGGGCTTGGTTCATATAAAGAGGATTTAAATTGTAAATTGTGTAATTTAAGAATTCCACATTTTTCTATTAAAATTAATTATATGTTTTATACCCTTGAATGTTTTTTAATGTTATTATAAAGTAGTGTGATCTAGTGGTAAGACTGACTATTATCTGAAACACATTGATTTGAAAAGAAATACATCAGTATCGTTTATTGTTCTAAAGACATACCACGTTGAGCGTACACGTTCAAGCATTACACTATCCTTGAGGCTAGATGTGTCAATTTCTTAATGGTTTATTAATTCATCATTTTGGAACCCTTAAGAATTGTTTCAGAATTATTAACAAAATACTGAGATATATAAACAGGTTTTATAATTATTAATTAGAAAAGTGTTACTAGATCTACATTCACGTGACCCGCCTCGGTGGCGAAGTTAGCTGATGCGCAAGTTTCGTGTTGGGCTAGACTATCGAGGACGGGGAGATCAAGGTTTTAATCTCTATCGTATGAATTAGTGGGGGTTTTTCCAAAATGGTTTTCCACTCTCCCTCCATGCAAATGTGGGATCACTTTCTCTATATTCAATCTTCCCGATGTTTAACCAATTATAGTAATTAGTAACTAAGCGTATAACCCGAACGGTTTGTGTGTCATGGTGCTAATTATTATTATACTTTCACGTAATCATACGTCAAGTCATGCGATCAGCAGCCGTCACTTTTGATGGATATTATCAATACCCATAAAAAAACAAATGTAATATAATAAAATATTATTAATGTTGGGTGAAAAAAATAAGTTTGTTCTTTCCTAAAGGCTCTTCCTATAAATAGACTGTAGAATATTTTATAGTTTGTGGCGCAATCTCACATGATAATATTTTACTTTCTAATATAAAGGTCTACGAAGTAAACCTACTTATGTGATATTGATTGTTGTGGTAATGGTTTTTATTTATCACCATGAAAGTGGACCCACATTGGCGCGAAGGGAGGCTGAAAAAACATTCAGGAAAAACCACCCTCATTACACCCAACCGGGATTCGAAACCCGATCTCCCCATCATCAGCGGTCTGATATATTGGGAGTGTGACGCCTTAGACCATTCGGCCAGCAAAAATTGGGTGGGTAATATAATTGTGTGTTATTTATTTAACACATCATAATTAAAATACCTAAAACATCTAGGTGGATTTTATTTAATGGCGCAATAAAAAATAAAAATATTCATTCATGGAAGGTAGACTGTATTTTTTAAAAGATCTGAAAGGGAGTAATATTGATTTATAAAGTTGTGCTTCGTGGCATGTGAAATTAATCGAGGTAGATGATACACACAAAGTTATCTTTTCCATCAAACTAAAAGTTTTCAAACTTTCTCACGACTAATAGCTTCTAAGAAGGACGAGAGAGAGTAGTGGGAGTGAGGAGGTAATTCCATTCACGGTAGGAATTAACTCTCTGAAAGGTCTTTTTTCCTACCAATATACTACTATTTAATAGATTTATGGTAGGGAAAAGGCCTTTCAGAAGTCAATTCCTACCGTGAACAGACATTAGATTTATTTACTAAATAAAATATCACCCGCATCGGTAGTCATGTGAACTGGATCAGAGGATCACAAACTTTTTAGACAGAAGGAACACTTGCAATTGAATTAATACATACTGGAACACTCATAGCGTTTCCTAAATAGATATCATGGTAATTCAATAACGATAGCTACCCGCTTCTCTGGCCGCATGGTCTAAGGCGCCACTCTGTCAGAAGACTAGACTGCCAATTATGGAGATATCTATGTTTGAATCTCGGTCGGGTGTACAGGGGGTGGTTTTTCCTAAATTATTTCGCATACTTCCTTTACGCAAATTCCGGTTCATTTCCTCTAAATTTAGTCTTATTCACTCCTAGCGCATTTAACTTAATTAGTATATAAGCGTATAACTGGCATGGGCAGTAAGACGTGATGCTAAAAAAAAATTAGAAACCGATTAACTTTTCCAAGTCCTTTAGAACTTAATACATGATCGAATAAATATTTAAAGAAAATGTACATTTCACATCTATTTACTTGTAAAAAAGTTCCACTTTCAAAATGCAAAATTTAAATCAATATATTTATTAGTGGTCGGGGTGAACTTGCTTTTGATCATAAAGTCACAAAGTGGTTTATTATTATTTGAAGTTATGGCTATCAGCTGCTTAGTAGGTGCAGATAATCTTCTATATTAGCCTGTTTATTAATTTAGTCTTTGTACCAGTATACAATGAAAGAGCTTGCTTACAAAGATTTGTTGTAGAACGCATAAAAAAAATCAAAGCTTGAGTCTTCATTTCAGAGTATTCTATAGATATTTCAATCCAAAATTGTATCATTTCTTCCCCCCAGAAAATTTGATTTTACATTAAAATGTGTTGGAATTTCTATAAGTTTTGATTTTTCTATTAAAGACAATAATTAATTATTCGTTGAAACTGCCAGATGAATTGTGTTGTTGCCGTATCTACTACCATGCAATATCATCAACTATGAAGCATAAAACAAAAGTAAAACATCACGTCTTGTTCTGGTTGCACCTTTAGCAAATGTCCTTTATTCAGATTTGAAAAAAATTGGCAATTCTAATTACGGATGCTATTTTATAGTATGAAAACTAATTAAGAATGTTATAAATTTGCCTCACGAAGCATGAAATAGCTATAGTGGAGACCAAGGGCACCTCAAAGCGGAGTTTGAAAAAAGCTAAACTAGACGTAAACTCATACACTTTAATTTTTATGAAATAGGAGGAAGTATGAGGTGGAGGTTCAAATTTTTTCCAAATGTAGTGGCTTTTTTTTAATAACTTAACCACCCTCCCTCCACCCAAATGAGTACAAATACCACTAAGTTCTGTCTTTCTCCCCTTCATCCCATTTGTTTTTCTAAATTCAGACAAACCGAAAGGGTAGTAAAACGTTGTGCCATAAATAAATATTATACTTTTTAATTATTTAAAAAAATTGTTTGTTATAATTATTCCATTGCTAATATCTTGACAGTAAAATTATAATTTTAGATTAATGGATATAATTTTGACTTCCTTATTTAACATTTTAACATTTTAACTTGAACACATTTACAGTCAATTGAAGTCGTAATCTACGAAGACATAAAATAATAAAAGTAATAATAAACATGGTTATTTTATTTTAAAATGAAAATATTGGAGAATTTTTATAACAGAGTTTGTTAATTCAGAGCTCTCGAAATGCTCAAATGGTTTATCAACAAAAATACTCTCAAAAATTATTTTTAGATGTGTGTTAGAAAATAATACTCTACACTTCAATTGTCTTAATTTACTATCAACTAATCTCCATACAGTTTTGTTTGGTGAAATATTTCTCTAAAAAAGAAGATCTTAACGTAACATCGCATAAACATGGCTAATGTTCAAACTTTATTCGGGGGAGAGGAACTTTCAGATATTGCAGTTGTTTCCTGGAGCTGTGTCCATTCACTGACTCTAAAACTTGATAGCCTCCCCAACATTTATTACACGCAGACAACCAAGCCACTGACGTCACGTCTAGTACAAACTTAAAAAAAAAAAACACTTTACATAACGTTCCCCTCTGTTTGGTTTTGATACTAGATAGCAACTCTTGTAGAGTGTTTAGAAATCAAGCTGAAGACACCTTGAAAATTGTATGATTAGATATAAATATAACTTTATTTTTTATGATACATTTTTTATAACACCATGTATTATTTACCCATTCATATCTTATATAATTATCAAATAAAAATTAAAGTTTGAATTATTATCTTTTTGTATCTGTCTCACTCCGAGGGGGGGAAAAAATACGTATATTGCTTTATAAACTAAAATCCTTTAGAATTTTTTATCGCAAAATTATTTGTAAGTTTTCATTATAAGTTGATAAATCAATTTACCACCCCAACATACAATTTAATTACTCCAGACTTGTTCATATGAATGTTAATTTGTAATGTATACAACAGCTCAGAGTGGCAATAATAATTGAACATAATTGAGTATTTTAACTGTCAATAGCTATAATGTCAAAGCCGGATTTTTTTTTTCCTGTGTAAAATAGAAGCTGATATTTTTTTCAACGCTATTCAAACGCTTTGTTGTTTTTCGTTTGTTTTTTCAGGAGTACGCATTTATTCACTAAACATGGTCGAGCTAAGTACAATGTGTTAGTCAGCTGGTGACGCAACTTAAATACCATACTCACATGTAATAGTAGACCTATAAGTATATTATGAATATATTATATCCTTTAAGTCTATTCTTACTACATAAAATAAGTCTACCACTCAATTTAAGTTTCTTATATCTATTACATTACTTTTGATTTAATATTTAAAAACTAATCTTGAGTCTATTTCATAGCTTATTTAATCATATTTAGTCACTCTAATAGTATTAGTTTTATTAGTAGTAATAGTAGTAATAATATTAAAATACTAATTAGCCTACATTCAACACAAGAATTATAAGGGGTGTGAGTAATGAGTGTAGTTTAGAGTAGGTTCCCTTGCCTTAGAGGGGAAAGATATCGGGTAAAACTACCCCACTTGACGTCCATCAAATATTCGCAGCTGATGACCTAGCTCACAGCAAAACATACACAAATGGACTGACAGATTTTTCCACGGGGTAACCACCGCAGATAGAACCTATTTAAGATATGTATACATGTTTTTAAACTACACGCGTGATTAAGTGAGTAATAGTTTCCCACTCTCTCCACGCAAATGCGTCTTCATTCTTTTGCCTATCAGTGTAAAGGTGTGGAAAATATTTTAAAATATTAGTGTTGCTTGTTAAAAAAATTGTTAATGTTCCATAGAAATATTTGTTTTAGAACCATGACGGACCAATTTTTTAAAATCATAGCAATTTTTAAAAAAATCCAAAATAAAAGTGAAGGTGGAAATTAACTTTGGTTGACCCGCTTCCATGGCTGCATGGTTTAAGGTATTACACGTGGGATGGACTGGATTGTTCATGAAAGGGAGATCAGGGTTCGAATCCCAGTCGAGTGTTTTGAGGGTGGTTTTTACTAATGGATTTACACTCTCTTTTCATAAATGAGGGTACACTTCCTCTAGGTTCAACCTTTCTCATTCCTAGCATATTATCGTTATTAGTACATTTGCATGCAGCCCGAACAAGTAGTAAGACGCAGTGCAAAAAAAAAAGTTGCCTATTCACCCGACTTTTGTTGCATCTTTGAATAAAACTTTTAAAAAAGTTGAAAAATGACAAATATACACAGAAATTGACAAAGGTACCGGGTAATGTTCTCTTGTCCAGGTGTCATTTTTCAACTTAGGCCTATATTAAATGTAACAAAAATAAAAGTTTCTAGAATTATTCTCATAATGTCTAGGTGCAAGATTAGAGTTTTATTCCGATTATTTTAGTGACATCCTCTTTTTCGTGTGTGCAATTTCGAACAAAGACGTCACAAACAAACGTTCACTGAACCTTCGGGTCAAAGTCGGGTCAGAGGACACGTGCGCAAACATTGACGTCACAGGCACAGACACGTGTGCATGCGCAGACCCTTTTGCCTGAATATATTCTCTGCTTCTATTTTATTTTTATTTTTATCTCTAGCGTGAGGGGCTAGAAGGGGTGTAATCCCATGGCGTAAGCATGAAATGTATTTACGATTATCTGTCCGACCACACTGGCTCCCCACGTGTATAATTAACAGCAAGCTACCCAATATTTACATGTTTAGTAATTAATATATTCCTATAGTCATGTACGACTAAAAAAATAATACCAGCTGGTGAAAATGTATTTGGTCTTAATCCCAGAATTAAATGTAGTGGTGAACCCAATTTTCTAGATACATTTGAAAAATGTTAAGAGATAATTAAGATGCTCAAACTCGCTTCGGTGGGCGTACGGTCTAAGGCGCTACTCTCGCCAATATACTAGACTGCTGATGACGGGGATATCTAGGCTCGAATCTTAGTTCATTGTATCTAGGGTGGTATTCTCAAAATGGTTTTCACTCTCCCTCCACGCAAATGCCGATACAATTCCTATAAATATAGTATTAATAATCCTTAAAACGTAGATAAGAGTATAAGCCGAACGGGTTGTAAAACGCAGTGGCCAAAAAAAATTAGGATGGTCAAACTTTTTATTTTTGTATCGTGTCTTACTACCCATCTAGGATATCATACAACATTGTTTTAATTTTACTTTTACTGTGCCATTGTACCTTCGGGCTATCTCAATTTAACCACACTAGTGAGGTGACCTGTTGGTATAGGGGTAGGGTCTCAAACCTCTGTGCTGAGGTTCCGGGGTTCAATCTTCGGTCCCATCACAGATTTATCTGATTGCCAAACCCTTCCTTCCCCTCTGACAAGACGTGTATTAATCACAACTTGTGAATGTGTGGAATGCCAGGACTCCACCGTGGTTCGGATCCCACGTTAAACTGTAGGTCCTCCATTTCATCTCACAATCCCCCTACCATTACACATTAGCGTAAGTGCGTATAACCCGAATGGATGCTAACACGCAGTGATGATAATAATAATAATATTAATAATAATAATAATAATAATAATAATGATAATGATAATTATTATTATTATTATTATTATTATTATAGTGGATAAGGCATGACAATGGTATAATTTGTAGGAAATGTACCCGCATTTACGCAAAGGAAGAGTGTGAATACATTTAATAAAAAAAAACCTTAATGCACCCTTTCATAATCCAAACCTCCCCATCGTTGTCAAACTAAGATATATGAGTTTTACGTTAAGTTTGCGGGCTGGTTTATCGTTGTTAAGCAATACGAAGTAGTGACCGTCTGGTTGTTTGTAGCTCCGTTTTACCAAAAATAATACAAGAAAATGAGTTTACATATTCATACTCAGCACCCCTTGCTCTCAGATATGCTGCAGTGCGGTACTTAAAATAAATTTAAAAAAAACAAATAAAAGGAAACTGTGGCTGAAAGCCAAGCCACACAAAATGATACAAGAATGGGGTTAAGTAATTCAAAAAAATATATCATATTACTGCCTGCAGAACTCCTTTAACTGTTGATAAGAGTTTGATTATGGAATACGGAAATAAAATAAGTATATGTGTGTATACAATAGTTACACAAATATATAGCCTACACATAGTTTTAATTCAATGAATTATCTAGACAGTAAATATAAATTCATGAATAATTAACGTTTGAATTAATTAAATGTATACTCACATGAAGGTAAATGTATTTAAAACATGTATAAATCCCTTGTCATATTCATGTGTGTCACATATAGGTTATTATTTACCTAAGATAAAACATATTTATGCACATCACCGTATAAAATTACATTACTACTGAATATGTCACACCAACGAGGTATTGATGTGAAAGGATAACTTTCAACATTGATTCTAATATTTTTTAAATTCAAAACAATTTTAGGAAAATTTACCAAGCAAATTAAAATGTTTATAGGAATTTTGGTTTTAAGTTTTATTTTAAGGAGGATTGAATTAATCAACAAAATGTTTTATGTACAGTTAATACGTTCTATCTGAAAAAAAAAATCGTTAAGGTAATGTCATGAACATAGTTACTATACTCTGACGAGGTATTATTAAATAATCATTCAAAACGTTTAAAAATGAATTACAATTGAAACTAGGTTTTTTTTTTAAATATTTCAATATGTACTAAAAAATGTTAATTATTAATAAGTTATTACCCTTATAAACCCTATAAATAAATAAATATATATGCCTGTTTTCGACTTGAATTATGCTCAATAATTATTTTTTCCGTTTTCTTAGAAGGTCATAGGGTTTATTTTATCCACTATCTTGACTATATCGCCAGTAGTTGCTGCTATAAGATGCTTAAGATAATATCAATCATCGTTCTATCAATTGCAAATTTGTAGACACGAGTCTATTGAAAATTAATACTTAAGAAAAGTAGCATTTAATTTTCGAGACGATATAAAAACAATTGTTTAGAACCGCTTTCTTCCCTTCACGCTTCGCTTCCCCTCTCATTATCTTAACATCAGGAAGAGCAATTTATTTCACTTAAGACAAATTGCTTTTCCTATTTCCGCGAAAACCGGCGTTTTAGTTTTCAAAGTTATGGCTTTATTTTGTAGCTAATTTAAAACGTCTTTCTTTATATTCTTAATTTATGATTGCTTCATGTTCCCAATATTTTGTTTGTAGTTTAATATAATATATTTGTAATTATAGCCAAGAGCTCTTTACACCATGGGGATCTTCTAACAACATAGGACCTGCTTCTGTTGTCGAATGGTTTAAGGCAGTGTTTCCCAAAATGTGCTTCACTCCATTGATAGTACCAAGCTGAGGTATCAGTTAAGGTATGAACTAGACGTCACAGCATGGTGTAGTTTTGAGTGTTCTACTTTTAAATAAATGGTTTGACACAGTTGAATAAACTTTCTCATATTGTGTATTTTAACATATCCCACGCCTTTCTATTTAACAATTTAATATTTTCAGACGTTTTTAGTTATTTGTAATGTTATCTCCACCTATATTCCAAATTTATAACACACTGATGAAAAGTAGTTGTTTGTAGTAGTTTTATAAATTTTGAACTGCTCCACAACACCCTCTTCCAACTCACTCCTAAAAACTTAATAAAGATGTATTTAGATAGCTGAAATTATCTCTTGCTATTCCCCTCCCCTCCACTACCTCCCTCCTCCCTCCCCTAACCCCCACCCCCACACATATTTACACATTTTCTAGAATTAAATTTAAAATTTTTAATAATTCACACTTTCATGTTTTATTTGGAGGGGGTGACCTGGTGGTCTAGGGGTAAGGTGTCAGACTTCTATGCTGGCGGCCGGGGTTCAATCCTCGGTCCCGGCAAAGATTTATCTGATTACCAAACCCTTCCTTCACCTCTGACAAGACATCTTGTGAATGTGGGGAATGCCAGGCCTCCACCGTGGTTCGGATTCCACGTTAAACTGTAGGTCCTTCATTTCATCTCACAATCACCCTACCATTACACATTAGCGTAAGTGCGTATAACCCGAATGGGTAGTAAGACGCGGTGCTAATAATAATAATATTTGGAGGGGTCCCGATATCTAATAAAGTATTTCAGTTCTCTACCACACATAGAAGTAGCTTAGTGAATATTTTTTTTAATGTATAAATCCTCCCTCCCCTTTACCCTCCCAACATTTATTCAAATCCCAATTAGAAATTTCAAATTTTAAGATTTATTTGACTATCTTGACGGAACCTTATACCTGCTTGCAAAATTTAAATTTACGAATACAGATAAACTTTTTTTTTAACTTCTTTTACCCTATTTTCCGGGTTTTGATTTATAATTTATAATTTTCAGACTCTTATGGTTATTTGGGATGGCCCTTCTACTTTCATTCCTGACAAATTTGGATTTTTTTATTACACTTATGTGAGTAGTTATTTCCATAAGATTTGTAAGTTTTAAGCCCCACCTCATATTCTCCAACTCACCCTTAGACATTTCATATTTCAGATTCGTTTGGTTATTTGGAGTTGTCTATCTACGTGTTCGGCAATCTTAATTTTCCTCTTATTTTTTTTACTATGAACACTCTTTTACCCCTATTTCATAAGTCCCCATTTTTACATTAATCTGGTTATATGGGGTAGTAATCAGTCTACCTTTCTACCAAATTTTAGAATTCAGGCTCATCTAGAAGTTCCTTATCTTTTTCTGGACACACAAACACCCACATACTTACTTTATTCATTTTATATATATGTTTAGACTTATATACATTTATTAGTCTAAATAAATATATATATATATATATATATACAGGCTTATATATACATCTATATACCCCTATATATATACATGTATACATATATATAGGCCTATACATTTACATGTATATATAGGCCTACATATACAGTATGTTCGGAAACTCATAGCTCAAACTGCACATAGAGTTATTTGAAACAAAAGTAATACAAAACCCTATACACTTACAACTGTAAAACTATGTTAATAGCATTAAATTGTGTTCAAAGTTTCGGCGTACAGCGCTGTGAGGGCAAAACTCTCAAGAATGCGTGTACAACAAGTTGCATAAGAGCTAGGCGCACTGCACATGTAATAATGGCAAGCACTTTCTGTGATGTAGGAAATTTAATGATGGCCCTCAGAAAGTATTCCCATTTCTAGATGGATTGGTGGTGTGTTGTTTACTATTAACTGTGATATGGTCTTCTGCCGTGCTCCAGGATGTGAAGATGTGTTGTGCCACGCGCCTAGCTCATATGCAACCTGTTGTACACGCATGCTTGAATAGCTATACTCTCCCGGCACTGTTATTAGCATAGTTTGCCGGATGTAAGTGTATAGGGATTTTGTATTACTTTTGGTTTAAACAAACTCTACATGCAGTTGGAGCTATTAATTTACGAACACCCTGTCTAAGCCTACATATATATACATGCATTAGGCACTTTGATACTTTTTCTGGTTTGAGCTAAATATTATATCCAATTTCCCGGTTAATTGGCCGTGAAATGAGCTAATAAAAGAATAGGACACGATGGATACATTTCAAGGGAATGCGTTGGTCTTCTCTTGGAAATAGGACGTACACTAGTCTAGGAACAATTTTGATCTGCGTCCCATCCGCCCAACTAGCTTACTGGTTACCGCTTCACTGCAGGCATCGTTTCTGAACAGATATAGAAAAAGTGTCACTAATTTAATAGTATGGACTTTTTCTTTACTATTTTACTCGATACTCAATAAATTGGATCAGTACTGAAAGAAACAATGATTTGACTATTATTAGAGATGGGTTGAAATCTATATATTTCTCTAAAAAATTTAATTTTCTTTCAAATATAGAATCTAAATTCAAGTCCTGAATCTTACAAAAAATACAATTTTAGCTAAAGTTAGATTCTCTAGAATTGACTTTATAAAACTTTTTTTTATCTTACATCCACCAAGTCTATATAATTCCTTTCCCCCAATTTATTAAAAATTCATTTCAAGTCAAGGTCTTCATAATTGTATACGAGAAGCTTTTTTGAGAATCTTATAGGATTGTAGTGGTTAAAGGAATCGAAGATTCTAGAATACCCACTCTAGTCTACAGTAGCTCCATGGCTTCTTTGGTGCTGACTGACAGCTCACAGCTGACTTCTGACAGTCAACATTGAGGTATATATCTAAATTTTGACTGTCAGAAGTGACAGCTGCTGAACACGTGTTTTTGCAGATCATATGGTTCGACATAGGGATACATATTTTGGTCTGGTAACTTTTCAAAGCCGTCATAAGTCATCTGAGAGCTTTCAGTCGTCACCAAAGAAGCCATGGGGCTACTGTAGTAATCTTTGAAACTAGACATTGTTAACCAGGTTGAAGTTAATTGGCCTCTTTTTTTTGGGGGGGGGAATAAGATAAACAAATAAGAAGGCCCTAATTTACAATATGTTTATTATTACTATTATTATTAAAGATCTTGTTTACGTTATAATGATCGCCTATGTGATCTAGTGGTCAGAATTTCTGGCTACAGAGCCAGAGGTACGGGTTCGTTCCCCGGTGTTTTAGAATTGGCTGTAAAGCAATGGGTTTGAAACGGGGTTCGAACTCAGCCTTGTTTAGGCAAGTTAGGAGTTACTTGAATAAATAGGTATCATCTCCGATTTATAAAACTAAGATTAACGGCTAGGAGTACTTGTCGTGCTGACCCCGTGACACTCCCTACCGCAAATGTTATCTCTATAGTCTCTAACGGCAGTTTATTGGTCGGTATAGCTCAATCGTGGAGTTTTTTTATGGTAATAATGATATCCTATTTTAAAAGCTTTTATTAAATTGTTGCTAGATAAGTAAGCCTACACGAATTAAAAGAAAATATAAGAAAAATCATTATAATGTGTTTGTACAAATAAAACACACTAAATATTTTATAGTCGGATGAAATTCCCCACTTTTTATTTCATTTCCAATACCTACCGTTATCAAAATTTTTCTCTCAATACAATTAGTACAGTATCTATACTTTTTTACGATACCATACTTACAATAATACATCCCTATTCCTGAATCATAGTCTGGAGTGCTAACCACTCGCCACAAATAAAAACACGTGTCATTAGTAAGGTCAGTTTCCAAATTGAGAGTTGAAGTCAACTTGCGAAGTGAAGGCTAACGTTGAGTAATTTGTATAAAAAAAATAACAATTTTGGACTAATGTCCCTGGTCTTCACGCAATGTGAACCTCTTCGTGTTACCTTGCCCTCTAACAAAATGGTCACCTTGACATAGTTGCTTGCCACCCCTAGTACCCCATGAAACTGACCCTGGACACGTGGGGCCGTAGCCTACCTGTTGACCTCTGCGGATATTGATCCACTTTCACGTGGTCGCCATTGAGCAGCACTTACGTCCCGGGTGTAATCGGCAACCGGTGACGGACCTACGATACATTTAGGCCACTTCTAGATCGATCCTTTGTGTCGAAATACAATTTATTCCTCAGTGATTGAGTTTAAAGTATTGCGTTGTTGTTGGGTTTTTTTTTACCTGAGAAAGGTGACGAAGGATTATATTGTGATATTAAATTTTTAACTTTGATATGTTTTGTTTCCCACTTCATTGGCTATATGGACTAGTGGACTAGATCACCGATGACGGGGAGATCAAGGTTCGATCTCGGTCGGGTGTACTGAGGGTGATTTTCCCAAAAAGTTTTTCCGTCATCTCTCTCAATGAAAATGCGGACAATTCCTATTAATATAATTTTCCTAATCCCTAAATCCATTAGCGTAATTAGTACGTAAGCATATAAGCCGAACGGGTAGTAAGACGTGATGCTAAAAAAATGTATGGTCTGTCGCATATATTAATATGTGGTTTTCTAATTGGCAGTAGAAAGATTTTTTTTTTATTAATTTAAGATTCAAACATAAAATCGAGTTTTTATCCTAAATAGATTAACTAACTTTTTGTGTTTAATGTTCTGGAAACATTGGCGGTAGCCTCAATTCTAATATAAACTACACATTATTTATAAAAACTAACAATATTAAATTATATGCTTACAACATAATTTATTGTTAGTTAAATATTATATTATTTAATTTTTTTTTTTTTTTACTTTAAGACTTGGGCAGGTAATGGCAAGAAATGGCTCATTCTATAGATTTCAAGCTGAGTGACAAGGGCAAAATAAAAGCTATCCTCTAATTTGCACTCATTTGCCCAAATTTCTCCTCTCTGTTCACTCTTGTAAAAAACGGGACGTCATTGCCAAAATTATTTATGCCTGGAATTAATTAATATTTTTTAAATGTTCCCTACCTACCAAAAAAAAATATTTATCTAATTTGTCAAAAATTTGGCTCAGTCGGCAGAGTGTCTGGATACGAAGCTAAGTGTCCAGGGTTTAATTATTACTGACGGGTATGAACAATCTATAATCGGTGAAATGTGAGATTCCTTGTTCTCTAAGTTTAAGTTATTTTATTAGTCGTGACATGATTTAATCAGTTGGTTTATAAAGTGAACATAAAATATCTCAAATAAATTAATGATTTTTTTTAAATCTAAGAAATTAATATTCTGTTCCCGCTCCCCCCCCCACCCCCCACACACACACACAAAATTATTATAGTTGAGAAGAACTTAGAGAGAGTGAGAGAGAAAGAGACAGAGAGCTGATAGAAGGATCGTCTTAAAGAAATCATCATGGTATTAAGAAGGGAGATATACGATTTTCTTAAAATTAGGCACCAAAAGCTCAATATTCTTGGAAAGTTGATCACCTTTGGGGAGTAAACCATTAAATATAAAGTAGATTAAGGCCTTATTCCATATAACTTTTTTCCCAACCAAATCTATAAGATTAGAACTTCCAAAACATAGCGACAAAATAAAAATGCATAGTTAGTTCGTATATCTTATACACGATTTGAATAACCTTTTAGAGAATAAAAAATAACTATTGTTGACAACATGCAGGACATGCAGTTGGAATGGGAGAGTCTAGAACCATGTTCAGCTTATTTACGGGAAAACCCTATGGGAAAATATCATTGGGAAGAATAGACTGCAGATGGGAATATAGCATTAAAATGGACCTGAAAGAAATAGGGTATAATGAGGTGTACTTAATATAACTAGCTCACGCTAGAGATAGGGTGTAATGGGGTGAACTGGATAGAACTAGCTCAAGATAGAGATAGGGTGTAATGAGGGGGACTGGATATAACAATCTCAAGATAGAGATAGGGTGTAATGAGGTGGACTGAATATAACAAGCCCAAAATAGAGATAGGGTGTAATGAGGGGGACTGGATATAACAATCTCAAGATAGAGATAGGGTGTAATGAGGGGGACTGGATATAACAATCTCAAGATAGAGATAGGGTGTAATGAGGGGGACTGAATATAACAAGCCCAAGATAGAGATAGGGTGTAATGAGGGGGACTGGATATAACAATCTCAAGATAGAGATAGGGTGTAATGAGGGGGACTGAATAGAACAAGCCCAAGATAGAGATAGGGTGTAATGAGGGGGACTGGATATAACAATCTCAAGATAGAGATAGGGTGTAATGAGGGGGACTGAATAGAACAAGCCCAAGATAGAGATAGGGTGTAATGAGGGGGACTGAATAGAACAAGCCCAAGATAGAGATAGGGTGTAATGAGGGGGACTGAATAGAACAAGCCCAAGATAGAGATAGGGTGTAATGAGGGGGACTGAATAGAACAAGCCCAAGATAGAGATAGGGTGTAATGAGGGGGACTGAATAGAACAAGCCCAAGATAGAGATAGGGTGTAATGAGGGGGACTGGATATAACAATCTCAAGATAGAGATAGGGTGTAATGAGGGGGACTGAATAGAACAAGCCCAGGATAGAGATAGGGTGTAATGAGGGGGACTGGATATAACAATCTCAAGATAGAGATAGGGTGTAATGAGGGGGACTGAATAGAACAAGCCCAAGATAGAGATAGGGTGTAATGAGGGGGACTGAATAGAACAAGCCCAAGATAGAGATAGGGTGTAATGAGGGGGACTGAATATAACAAGCCCAAGATAGAGATAGGGTGTAATGAGGGGGGAATGGATATAACAATCTCAAGATAGAGATAGGGTGTAATGAGGGGGACTGAATAGAACAAGCCCAAGATAGAGATAGGGTGTAATGAGGGGGACTGAATAGAACAAGCCCAAGATAGAGATAAGGTGTAATGAGGGGGACTGAATAGAACAAGCCCAAGATAGAGATAGGGTGAAATGAGGGGGACTGAATAGAACAAGCCCAAGATATAGATAGGGTGTAATGAGGGGGACTGGATATAATAATCTCAAGATAGAGATAGGGTGTAATGAGGGGGACTGAATAGAACAAGCCCAAGATAGAGATAGGGTGTAATGAGGGGGACTGAATATAACAAGCCCAAGATAGAGATAGGGTGTAATGAGGGGGACTGGATATAGCAATCTCAAGATAGAGATAGGGTGTAATGAGGGGAACTGGATATAACAATCTCAAGCTAGAGATAGGGTGTAATGAGGGGGACTGGATATAACAATCTCAAGATAGAGATAGGGTGTAATGAGGGGGACTGAATAGAACAAGCCCAAGATAGAGATAGGGTGTTATGAGGGGGGAATGGATATAACAATCTCAAGCTAGAGATAGGGTGTAATGAGGGGGACTGGATATAACAATATCAAGATAGAGATAGGGTGTAATGAGGGGGACTGGATATAACAATCTCAAGATAGAGATAGGGTGTAATGAGGGGGACTGAATATAACAATCTCAAGATAGAGATAGGGTGTTATGAGGGGGACTGAATAGAACAAGCCCAAGATAGAGATAGGGTGTAATGAGGGGGACTGAATAGAACAAGCCCAAGATAGAGATAGGGTGTAATGAGGGGGACTGGATATAACAATCTCAAGATAGAGATAGGGTGTAATGAGGGGGACTGAATATAACAATCTCAAGATAGAGATAGGGTGTAATGAGGGGGACTGGATATAACAATCTCAAGATAGAGATAGGGTGTAATGAGGGGACTGAATATAACAATCTCAAGATAGAGATAGGGTGTTATGAGGGGGGAATGGATACAACAATCTCAAAATAGGGATCAATAACTTACTTTTATAAGTGTGGCAATGAACCTTTGAGTTCCTAGTGCCATAGAGTAAGTGTAGACAACAATAGTAAAAGTTCACTATATTTAGCATTCAGCAGTTTAGATTGACGCCATCTGTTGAGATGAAGAGCTACAGAACATACCTCTTTGTGTATAAATGTATAGAACTAGAACTAGTAACTTATTGAACCCTCAGAAAACGAGTATTTTAACTGACAGGCTGATTAGAGACTTAGGAATGATGTGGCCTCACCACATGAGTGAATCGATTACAATTATTGAAGAGTGCAGGTTAAAAAGGCTCAAAGTCCAATTTTAACTCGATTTGAATAGTGCTTTTATCTGCTAGAGACAGACAATAACTGGCCCCCTTGTGTAGTGGTCAGTGCACCTAGCCACAAGCCTAAGGGTCTTTAGTTCGATTACCGGTTTGTACCTTGTGCATTTTTTCCATTAAGGGAAATAATTCCAACGGTCACCACGATTTGGTTAATTAGGCTTAAGCTTCGGTGGTCGCGTGGTCTAACGCGCTATTATCGTGTTGGATTAGACTGCTGAAGACGGGAAGATCGGGGTTTGATCCTGGTTGGGTGCATTGAGCGTGGTTTTTTCCCTAAATGGTTCTCCACTCTTCTTCCACGCAAATGTTGGTGCACTTCCTATCAACTGAACCTTCCTAATCCCTTTACCATTAATGTAATTAGTACATAGGCGTATAACCCGAATGACCTAAATAAAAAGGCTTAAGTTAGGTTAAGACTAACACCAGCCCCACATCTTCATAATCACTATCAATACATCATCTCATTGCAGGTATCTCGTGTAGACAACCTCCTATAGTGTAGCCTCGGCAACGCCTATGCCACCGAAACTTCTAATAGTCTACACGTGGCGACTGAGCCTGGATGTAAAGTCCCTCCCGATAATATATGCCATATGAACAAAAAAGTTATACAATCATCACATCTTAATAAAACCCTGCCATAGCCACTGAGCAATTTTTGAATGTTTGTTTTGATTTACATGAACTCGAGTGGATGCACGCGCTAAAATTGCCGGCTTTGCTTGTATGAAGATAACGTACTAGAAAGTTTCCATTATAGTGCTTACAATTCATAACAAAATTGAACCAGTTATCCAGAAAAGGGGTTATATCGTGGTATAATAATACCTTTACATTTGGCGACGGGACTGTCGCTTATTCCATCTCTATCGCAGGTGGTTAGGGCTGTCCAACGCCGTACCGTATCAGACAACATCTTCGTGTCATCAGTATTACTTGTAGTTAGAGGGTATCCGTTGAGCCCTGGGTCCTGGGATCGAGTTATGTAGGGGCCACGCGTGATAACAATACACATCATCGGTCTAATAATTTACAAGTTAAGCCGTTTCTTCCACGAGCGTGAGCTTCCAGTCTCTTCATTTCTGTATCTTTCGTCTAACATCACATTTTGTATTATCTTTTAGTAACCAAACCAAAATTCGTAAATCTACATATTATTTCGAACCCACACAATTACCTTGCCTGCAAACTTACCCCTCTCGCAAGCTATTCTGACAGATCAAGCCCACGGCGGGTAGGTCATGACAGCCCTTTAATTGTGGCTAAAAGAGTTGTTTGTGAAATTTAAAATAATTTTAAGACAAACGTACTCTCTTGGGTCTTTAAAGGGGTTGAGATAAAAAAAATTGTTAGTGTCCTGGAAATTGTTTGTAGAGTGAATTTCCCCTGTACCCTTTAATTCACAGATACCTTTAAATTTTCATAGAAAAATAATTTTATAAAACAAAACAAAAATTCTGTCAACATTGATAAAATAAAATATATTTTATTCGTATCGATAATATTAAAAGATACAGTATAGTATCGAATGGCTTAACGTACATCTAGTAACATTTCTAGCTGTCAGATATGTTTTTTTTTATGAAAATTGTACTGTAAAATTACAAATAGAATATTGCTCAGCTTATTTAATAATACGATAGTATCATCAAAGCTTCTGGTGTCTTAGCGGGACTGACTGTGACTCGTGAGACCAGTGTTTAATCCTCAACTAGGACTGTTTTTTTTATCATCCTTTCTTTTTGGAAGAACGCTGGTGCTCTCTAGTC
Organism: Timema cristinae; assembly: GCA_039000515.1. Taxonomy (NCBI): domain Eukaryota; kingdom Metazoa; phylum Arthropoda; class Insecta; order Phasmatodea; family Timematidae; genus Timema; species Timema cristinae. The sequence continues at coordinate 29,984,657 of JBCFYV010000003.1, read as the reverse complement.
TCGAATGAGGCCAGTTTCGAGGCTATAGAAGACCAACTGAGCATCGCGCAATCAAACCAGCCGGGAAACGTGGAAACATCCGCAAGGATGGCAGCCGCCACGGAAACACAGCTACCTTCAACTCCACAATCTGGGAATCACTTAAGACGACAAACACCCTGACGTTAATAGCCGACGAAGCAACAGTCCTGAGATTGTTCCTCGAACTCACGGCCAATATAGCAGAGATGGTGATCGGAAGGGAACGTCATCACATGGAATCAATCTTGTCTTTAGCTTTATTCTACTCAGCGATGATTCCTGAGGTCCAACGGATTGTATTTCACTGTGCAAATCTCGTGTACATTGCAATGACCAAAGGCTGGGCGGTCTCTATTGCTGCCGCAGAAGGGGATTCCAGTGTCGGTATACACCGGCCGAACCTCCGGCTACCAGCACCTCCACAGGTACAAGTGGTGTACCGGGACAGGAACAGCCGCCAACCACGAGGCACAGAGGAGGCAGCAAACCACGAAGAGCGCGAAGATGAGCCCGGCTTGGATGAACAAGAGATCTCCTCACTTATTTAAGTAAACTTTGTATATATTAATGTTTCTAAATGAGAGGCTTTTCCCGGTCAATCCTCTTTCCTGATCGGCTGTGCCTTGGGACCTTCCAACTCCCTTGTGCCCAGTCTAGAGTCACTGAGTTTAAAAGTGGGAGGAGTAACTCAGTTGGATGAGCTAGTTTCGTGTTGAGCTAGACTGCTGAGGATGGGGAGATTGTGGTTCGAATCTTGGTCAGGTGAATTGGAGGGGTTTTTCTTCAATTGTTTTCCACTCTCCTCCACGGAAATGCTGGTTCACTTCCTCTAAATTCAATCAACCTAATTCCTAATCTATTATCGTAATTAGTAGTTAAGCGTATAGCCAGAATGGGTAGTAATACGCGGTGCTAAATAAATAAAGGATATACGTTAATCATCGCTACCCTCTTTAGTCCAACCCTTAAATAGCATGTGTACTAATTTCTTGATTGTTTTAGGGATGAGTAAGGTTGGATTTAGATTAAATGCACCCACATTTGCATGGTCGGAGAGTGGGGAACGATCTCAGGATACCCCACCGGGATTCTGACACTTATCTCCTCATCATCAGCGAGACTATGCCATTGCAAGAGTATCAGCTTGGATTATAATTTGACCACCAAAGTGTGTATCCTTGATGTTAATTGTACTAATATTATTAGCACCACTTCTTACTACTCGTTCGGGTTATACGCACTTACGCTAATGTGCTAATGGTAATATGATTGTGAGATGAAATGGAAGACCTACGGCTTAACGTGGAATATGAACCATGGTGGAGCCTGGCATTCCACACATTCACAAGTTGTGATTAATACACGTCTTGTCAGAGGTGAAGGAAGAGTTTGTCAATCAGATAGATCTGTGCCGGGACCGAGTATTGAACCCCGGACCTCCAGCATAGAAGTCTGACACCTTACCCCTAGACCACCAGGTCACCTACATGTTAATTGTAGAAATAATAAGAGTTATCTTGACGATTTTTATGTTAAAGTTACTATACTACGTTGAGTAATATAAATAGTAATAATAAAAATTGTATATTAGGGAAGCCTTAATGGCACTTTATTCCCAAACACCACGACATTTCTGTTAATAGTTTCACAGTATAAAGGTATAGTTAAGTATAAATAGTGATAAACACATGTAATAGCTCTCTGTGCATTTTTATTCAGCGCCGTCTTACTAACCGTTTAGATTATACTCATATCTATTATTATTATTATTATTATTATTATTATTATTATTATTATTATTATTATTATTATTATTATTATTATTGCACCGCGTCTTACTACCCGTTCGGGTTGTACGCACTTACGCTAATATGTAATGGTAGTATGATTGCGAGATGAAATGGAAGACCTACAGTTTAACGTGGAATCCGAACCATGGTGAGGTCTGGTATTCCACACACTCACAAGTTGTGATTAATACACTTCTTGTCAGAGGTGAAGGAAGGGTTTGGAAATCAGATAAATATGTACCCGGACCGAGGATTGAACCCAAGACCCTCGGCCCAGTAGTCTGACACCTTAACCCTAGATCACCAGGTCACCATCATATGTAATAATTAGGCTAATGTGTTAGTAATGAGTACATCTGACCGGGAGGTGAAGCCTGATTGATCTGCCAGCCATCGACAGTCGAGTCTATCACGAGTGATACCTTGGACCAGTGATTCTAAAACTTCTTATTCACGTGGACCCTATAACCAGAGAACAGATGATTCGTGGACCTCTTAGTGTTGGATAAATAATTTAATATATATATATATATATATAATTATTATTTATAGTATATTATAAAGATAAATTAGTCATAATATATCTTTTATGCAAATATAATTACAATTTAAATGACAATAAAAATAAATGTAAGTATTATAATTATTTTTATATTTATAATCAATGATAATGTATGTAAGGGATGGAAATTATTTTGTGACTTTAAATTATTATTGAAACTTGTAGCAATTTTCCGTTGAGTTTAGTACATATCAACGATGTGTACCCTTTTTTGTAAAATTGTATAAGATCTAAAAAAAGAATATAAAGAGGTGTCACAAATTCCCTGAAAGATCTCACGGACTTCCTGGACGAGCCTCGGGGACCCCACTTTGAGAATGTCTGCCTTAGACCATCCGACTACCGAAGTGGGTTTGTAGATACTTTCTGAATAATTTTGAACTCAACTGTACTATATAAATTAGTGACATATTATTAGTTGTCACAGTATAGAGCATGCGTCATTGGAAAGGACAATAGAAGCTACCGTAAATGTTTACTTTCCCTGTAACGTTAAAAGCATTTTATGTAGACACGCAATAATTAATTTAGTTACTGATTTTGTCAGGGTGGTATGATTTTTGATGTCACATCGCTTTGGGTTTGCTTCCAATAATGGTCATTTCAACTAAAATGTTAGTTTATTTGAGTCGTATGTACTCCTGTCTCCCAATAATAGTGTTTATTAAATAATGTTTTTGTATGTATTTTACTTTTCCTAAACTATATTTCAAATGTATCAACTCTGTATTCATCTGTGAATCATACCTTAAAAAATGATTTCATTCTCGATTTTGAAACTTTTATGAACGTCATAGAAATAATTAGAACTCATTTTGGTTTCAAATGTGTTAACATAATTTTATAATACAAATATGTATGGATCGGGTAAGTAAATTAAAAAGTAACGTTGTTTTCTAATGCAAGTTAAATAAATAATATTCTACACAAAATAAATTCGTTTGAAAAGATTAAATGTGTTTGTTATTAGTAAAAATAGGAAACTCTATAGAAAAAGTTGCACTTATTTCAGGTAAATCTCTAAAGAGAGAATTGGTTCAAGCAATCAAGAAAGTGTCCGACTCAACTTTCCCGATCTGGTATCTTCCGGAAAACGAATTGCTTGAAAACCAATTATACTTTGGTTGTGAAAGACCTCTAAATACTCTTAGAGCTCAAAGAAGAAACTGATACAAATACCATATTAAAACAAGTCAGTATTAATAGTATTGAGTTGGTGAGCTACAGTAGCCCCATGGCTTCTTTGGTGCTGACTGACAGCTGACGGCTTTGAAAAGTTACCAGACCAAATTATGTATCCCTACGCCGAACCATATGATCTGCAAAAAGATGTGTTTAGCAGCTGTCACTTCTGACAGTCAAAAATGTAGGTATATACCTAAATGTTGACTGTCAGAAATCAGCTGTGAGCTGTTAGTCAGCACCAAAAGCCATGGGGCTACTGTACTTTTAAGAAAGTGTTATTCAACCATCTAATGTATTAAACGCGCCAAATATTTGAAGGGAAATATTGGAATGGCAGTTTCGAGGCTTCTAAGCCATTAAAATAATAAACCTTAATTATCTTAAAATATTTATTTGTGATCCTATTGAGAAAATACAAATTTGTTCATTTGTTTAAGGAATACTAGAGCAATGTTTCTAAGAACTCATTCATAAGCTACGTAAAGCTGTTGAGAGGGAGGAGGGTCTCTAAGGTCTCCATGGTGTTACTTGAGAAGGGGAGGGGTTTCATACATCACAGTGTTACGTAGCATTGATCTTGTACTTAAATTCTAATGTTGAAAATATAATAAATGATTGTTCTTGTTTTTATCGTTAATATTTTATTTTATTTTAGCACCTCATCATACTACCCGTTCGGTTTATACATGTTTTACTAGTTACGTTAATGGTTTTGGGGATTAGTAAAGTTACAATTATAGAAAATGTATCTACATTTGCGTGGAGGAATAGTGGAAAACTAATTTGGAAAAAAAAAAACTCGGTACACCGGATCGATATTCGAAAATATATTTCCCCTTCGTTGGCAGTTTAGTCTACTGCGAGAGTAGCGCCTTAAGCCATGTGGCCACCAAAGTTGGTTTTATTGCTTAGTAAACATACTTATTGATATTTTTCGATTATGAGTGTTATTAAATTTTAGTCCATATTTTAGTGTGACAAATGTTTATTTACGAAATAATGGCATTCACTCTTGATGTGAAAAGCTACGTATCACAGGTGGAAAGGAGGCTACAGGCTAACTGTCTACCTGGTGCTATATTGGAGGAGAGAGTGTCTTAAAAGGTAATAAAAAGCTTTACGTGGCTTATGGATGACAACTGAGCACTTCCCTTGATTTCAGAACCCAAAATCTTGCGTGAAACGCCATTCGAGACGAGCTAATTTCACCTATTTATGATTATTCCAAAAAATCTAAAACATAAAATTTTATACATCAGTAGTTCCCTCTATTTTTTCATAAGGTATATTTCTCAGATATAAACCTATTCGTGATCTACTTTCAGTTAATATCATGCTAAAAAAAATAATCAAAGCATTTATTGCATCATTATAATTTGGGAAAGTAGCATAATAAATATGTTGATATAAAACAATTGAAGAACTATTTGTCAGATCAAAACTATCCATATTATTTACGTAGTTTATTATGTTAAGGTAGGACCTTGCTTAAAAATAGTAAGGTAATATAATAATGAAAAAAAAATTGCTTTGCATTAAAAGTAGAAAATAAAAAGTGGTACATATTAATTTCAATAATAATGTCATATTGACATAATATTTCAAGTTGTGAGAGCCTTTAATTTTCACCCAATGTCTCTATTCCTCTGAGTAATTGAGTAAATAAAATGTATTTTTAATATATTCAGCGGCGATCGACTTTAAATCATTACGTGGTTGACCTTATGGCCACCTATTCTATAGACACGTGAGAATAGCTCTTAACTAATTTTTGGAGTGAAATATATTTTGGAATAACAAACCACTTCTTAAATAACGCAGGTATCCTAAACGTCTGTAACACGTGTCTGCGTTCTGGTAGGTGAAACCCTTAAAATGTTAATTGGCCAAAGTAAAAGTGGTCATTTACCAAATTAATAAATTCATCTTAAGGAATGTTTCACACAATAAAACTAGTATCGCTGATTCAAAATTGACATAACGTTTACGCATAGGTTAGCTATCAATACCAACGTAGATATAACATATTAAATTATTCTTATTTCTTTATATGGGAATTGTTTTAAGGTTAGGGTCAAAATCGTGATTATTATTTTACTGGTGATCTAGTTTAACACAAATGCCTTAAAAGTTACGATGAGTGTGGGCCAGTTTTACTGTCATGCTTAGTACACCTGAGGGTGACATGGTGGTCTAGGGGTAAGGTGTCAGATTTCTGTGCTGGTGGCTGGGGTTCAACCCTCGGTCTCGGCACAGATTTATCTGATTTCCAAACCCTTCCTTCACCTCTGACAAGACATCTTGTGAATGTGGGGAATGCCAGGCCGCCACCGTGGTTCGGATTCCACCTTAAACTGTAGGTCCTTCATTTCATCTCACAAACACCTACCATTACACATTAGCGTACGTGCGTATAACCCGAACGGTAGTAAGACGCGGTACTAATAATAATAATTTAGTACACCTAAAGTGTGATACTATAATAAATACATGACGACACCTACCTACACTAAATATAGGCCAGTTTTGCATATTAAATTAGACCATGCCATTCTGGCCTAGGTGGGCGGCGTCATGTACTTAGTATAATACCACACTTTAGGAGTGCGAAGTCTGACTATGAAACTGGCCCTGTATTAACGAAAGACGTTTATTATATAATATTTTAATTCAATTAAGTTTTTTCAAACGTAAACATATGTGTATGGGCCTTCAGTGGCAAAACAATAGGTGTACTGTAATTGTATGATAATGATTTTATAAAATGTGATATCCAGGTAAAGTTAGTTTGGATTGTCACACCTCACAAGCTTCATATCTTACTACTCATTGAGGATATTTTCATATATTCACTAAAGAGGCAGAATTGAGAAAGATAATAATTAATATGATGTGTAACCGCATTCTAGTGTAGAAAATCTGGAAAAATATTTTTTTTTAAATCTCATGACACCCGGCTAGGATTCGAATGCTGACCTTATCATCACCAGAAAATCATACAAAACGAGACTTGCGTCTTTTTTCCAATGTCTACCGTTGCCGGTAAGTTAGTTTGTGCGTAATGTACTGATAGAATACTGATTTTACAAATAATAAGTTAGAACGCACATAGTTATTCTATGGTTTTAGGAGCTTGAAAGCTCATTGTCGCACTTACAAAAGTACTCCACCTATCCTTATCCTTAGCTAGTTCTAACCAGTCCATCTCATTACAAACTATCTCTTTCAGGTCCATTCGAATACTATCCTCCTATCTGCGTCTCGGTCTTCCCAGTGGTCTTCTCCAAATATGCTTGCCAGTCAGTATCCTGAACAAGCTTCTAGGATCTCCCATTCACACTGCATGTCTATCCTACCGTAATTTACAAGATTTGATCATACTAACAATGTATTGTTATGAGTACAGGGTTTGTAACTTATATAACCTCCATTTGGACTAAATATATTCCTAAAATAACATAGTAAATAGAATGTCCACGCGTCTTACAACCCTTCCTGACTGTCCTCATTTAGTTACACTAATGGGGTGAGAATGAAAACTAGATAACTGAGAGAAAGTAAGAATATATATTTTTTGTGGAGGGAGAGTAAAAGAAATTCTGGAAAAAAAAATAACCTTTGTTCACCCAACTGGTATTCAAACCCTAACTTTTCTGACACCAATAAACATGACTGGACAAGCTTAGAGTGTATTCCACGTGACACTGATACAGGTAAAACATAATGATAAAATTTGTTGCATTGGAATAAACCTCTTGACTTTTTTTTCTTTCTTACAGGTCTCCAAAACCAAGCGGTTTTGCTCTCCAGTGTGGCTACTTATCTTGAGGGCAAGTCTCGACCTGTCCTATTTGTCAGATATCAACATCCCCGTCAACTGCCTGGTGTTGATATTAACCGTGATGCCAAAAGGAATTGAGCTAAGTGAAGTCTACAAACTCTCCGAAGAACACAACTTTAAAGTTAAACGTGTCTTTAGTTGGAGTCCACCGAACTGGGTCCACGACCTTCATCAGCCCTTAGGGAGGACCCTTGAGAGTAGAAGAGACTTGGAGAGCCTGCGACTTCGAGTGGTTTCCAAACATGTACGAACAGTAGAGTCAGAAGAGCTCTTTTCACGGCCGATTAACTGGGAAATTAGATACGAGACAAAACGCTTAAACCAGAAAACGTATCGCGATGCAGCTTTCTCCACTTACCTGACAACAATGAAATCGGGATCAATATATTAATTTGTTTTTTTCATTTTGAAATAATTATCTTTCAATTTTGAAGTATATTTTCAAATCTGGTAAAACTAATTCAATATTCTCAGTTAGCTTTTTTATTTTATAATACTGAAAACCGTGTCACAATGTGACGTGTGGTTCGAATTTTCTTACACATAAATAGCTAGGTGTTATCCGTGGTGTCATACGGACTCTTTAAGGTGAGGCCGAGAGGAGCTAAAGTATTTTTACAGTTTTTATAGAATTGACATTGTTTGACCAGAATAACTCTAATATTTCTCCAGTAGCAACATAGAGCTTAGTTTTCAGCACATGCTAATATCAACAAATCTTGATTATCTGTCAAGAGAGTCCTGTAATTTTGTCAAAACTTTTACTATTTATTTAAAAAGATTTTGTCACGTGACCTGTTGGTCTAGGGGTAAGATGTCAGACTTCTGTGCTGGCGTCCGGGGTTCAAACTTCGGTCCCGGCACAGATTTATCTGATTGCCAAACCCTTCCTTCAACTCTGACAATACGTGTATTAATCACAACTTGTGAATGTGTGGAATGCCAGGCCTCCACCGTGGTTCGGATTCCACGTTAAACTGTAGGTCCTCCATTTAATCTCACAGTCACCCTACCATTACACATTAGCGTAAGTGCGTATAACTCGAACGGGTAGTAAGACGCGGTGATAAAAATAATAATAATAAAAAGATTTTACAAGATTCCAAGACACCCTTGACAGATATTCAAGATTTGTTGATATTAGTATGTGCAGAAAACTAAGCTCTATGTTGATACTGGAGAAATATTTTAGTTATTTTGGCCAAAAAAATGTAAAGCTATAACTATAAAATTACTCGCGCTCCATTCTGCCACACCTTAAAAGTCAATTTTGTTGCCGATTAACCTAGATACATGATCTTCTCAAACCAGGAAAGTATTGAAGTGTCATTTTCTTCGTTGTTTACTTGACAACGAAATTGGGATCTGTTTAGTATTTATTTTGTTTTTTCATTTTAAAGTATTAATTCTTATATTTCTTTTTATTCCTTAAAATGTGGCATTGTTTTCATTTCCACTGTTTTTCAAAGTATAATACAGAAAACCGTACCACGATGCGTATTGTTCGAGTTAGTGGGAGTGGAGGGGAAACGATAAAATGTGTTTTACCCAAAATAAATAAAATACTCTCCAGTAGAAGAATAGAGTTTAATTTTCTTCACGCGGTTATATAAACAGTTTTTGATTATTTGTCATGAGCATAGCAGCATTTGGTGGCAAACTTTTTAAATGAAGAGAAAGAGTTGTGATAAAATTCCAGGACACCCTTACTTGACAGATATTCAAGAATTGTTGATATTATCATGTGAAGAAAATTAAACTCTGTTGTTTCTATTGGAGCAATATTTTATTTATTTTGTCAAAAAAAGTTTTGCTATAAAAACTGAAAAAAACACTCTCCTTATTAGCGTTCTCTTACAGCCTCACCGTAAGAGAAATAATTACACTATAGCTTATTTAAAATAAATTGGTATTTGAAGTAAGAAACAATCTACAAAATCCCACTCCTATATATTTTCATCTGGTGGTTAAACCTGTCGAGAGTCTTGAACTAAACGAATAAAATATAGGTCTTAGTAGATATGTGTATTTTAATTTGTATACACATTATTATTATTATTATTGTTATGTGTTCTGTCTTACGACATGTCCATTCCTTTTGTCAATGAACTTGGACCACCAGTGCGCTCTGTCCTCTGCCTCCTCCTTCAGCTACCAGGCTTTTCTTCTTTCCTTCAAACTATCCAATATTTGAATCTTGCTTTTTCCTTAGCTACGCTTTCCCTAAACTTTTCCTCCTAAGAATGTGTTCAACCCAGTTTGATTTACACAGAAGAATCACATCTAAAATGGTTCTCTTCTCACCCGCTCTTTTTATGACTTTTTTTATTTGTCCCCCTGTCTGCCCACCTGATCTTATAAAGTCTTCTCCAACATCACATTTCAAAGCTCTCCATGGTTCTTTATTTTTCATTTTCTAAAATGAGTCCCAAGTTTTATTCCATACATTACGATGCTCCAAATGTAGCATTTCATCAGTTTCTTCCTCAGTTACAATTCAATTTCTTGATCAGCAGTAACCTCTTCTTGTTGAAAGTTTCCTTGGGCATGGTGAACTTCAAACTAATCTCTTTGGAGCAGTAGGCATCCTTTGCCAACAGACTTCCCGGGTTCTTTAACTTCTCTATGTCTTCAAACTCCTAGCCTCCAATTTTGATTTTCAGTGACTCTCCTTAAATATTTGTCACAGTATTACCCTGCAATATTCAAACAGAAACTTTTAATTTAATTTAAATTGTTTAAGTTCAAATTCGTTGTACCTATAGCAAATATTAAGTAACCATTGAGATAACTATGGGCATAAAATAATGCTAAACGAATCTACTTGAGTGATATTGAATTTATTTTAAACTAATTACAATTTGCTATAGAAACTATAAAAATGCTTATCTTACTTGCGTTCCCTTCCATACAGCCTTAACAGTGATTGAATTCGATTCCCAAGTACATGTGTCATTATTTAACAAATTTAAATTAATTGAATTGTGGTCTCCTCAATTCGGGACATTGCATTAATTACAATGATTTCACCATGTGTGTTGATATTCATTGAAATTATAGAAGATAATTCCACAAACCTAGATTTTAATTCATCAGTTAATCTATGCAAATGAATATTGATATATAATGCATGTGAAACAAATGTTACAGAATCCACCTTCAGTCACCTTGGATTGGTTTAATGGAAAACTATCGGTCGGAGGATTTGTCGGACAGGTTTGGGAAATCCTAGAAGGAGTCCCTCAAATTCAGGTAATCTTTTGAATTGTTGTAGTGAGAGTTATATTCGTCACTTATATTGTTATGTTTTGGTGGTGACGGAGAGGTCGTAAATTGAGCCTCGGACGAGTGTTTTACTATCCCTCTACTTCTTATACCCATCTAAGCTTTAAAAATTTAATAACATCAATTAGTAGGGGTTGGGAAAGTATAATCCAGAGGAAATGTGCCCGTGGATTTCATGTAGGGAACGTGAGAAACTGTTTCCGATAAAGTACTACCAGTACACTAGTCGGGATTTGAATTCTGACTTCCTCCATCCCCGGCAAACCGAATCAAGTGAGTGAGACATTTCACCTGAGTGACTGTCGGTGTGGGTTACAGGGTTTAATGAGGCAGGTTTTTTTTCATAAAGAGCTTTCTACTTTTCCTAACGCAAATCAGGATATATTTACTATAAATTATATCTTCGTAATCCATATTTATTTAGAAAAATATGTGGATAGTCCGAGCGGATAGTAGGAAGTGGGATATGTTGCTAAATATAAACGTTCATTCCAAAACTTAATAGAGTATAAGTAAGCCAAACAAAATATTTACAAAAGCTAAGAAAGCCTTATAAAAATGCATGACATCCCATCAAAGCGTACACTAATTTATTTATCAGGATTACTATTTCAAAAGATATTTTATGATTAATAAATCTCAATAGTACGTCAGGTAACCTCTTAGATTATTCGCGAAGCCATGAGGGTAATTTTCAAAAAACTTAAAAAAATAAAATTAAAAAAATTGACAGACCATCATAATATAATTATTTTTTAGAAAAAAAAACACAACCTCATTTGTTATGTAAAATACTCCAAAAACACCCATTATGATCAATATGGTAAAGGGTCGTCCATAAACCACGTAACGCTCCTTTCTTACTTTTTCAGACCCCCTCCCCGCATGTAACATTATGTGTATATTTAAACTACCCCCCTCCCAACCTGTGCTACATAACTTTTCTCATCAAGAATGAATGTCATTTTTTCATAGGGAAGTTTTGTGATTCTAAAGGAGCGATTCAGATTTAATATTTCTTAAAATCCATTTTAAATCCTGATTATAAATTATTTCAGAGAGTATTATTGTTATTATTTATACAGACATAAAGATGTTAAGCTCAAATACCTCAGGTTCACGAGGAAAAACCTCTCCTATATTTATGTTATGGATGCCAGGTTTACGATCTGAGTAAGAGCCAGATGGCACTATTACTATGTCTACTAGGATGGCTCTTTTCTGTAGTGGAGCTAATGGTGATGTTAAAGTGCCTATTACGATGCTTGATGCTGGGGGAAGACATCTTTCTTAGTATTGTGCACTTTTTTATATCATATTATCATCATACAGTGAGATATTTAAACAATTCTAGGCATACAACTTTTATAAATTATATTTTAGATTAATATACAATTTTACTTCAGTTAACTTATCAATATTTAACTCATGTTTAGTTCCAACATCGATCCTGATCCTGGCTCTACTCTTAAAAAAACTAGTGGCCAATGAAGTGGAGATCGGGGTTCGAATACCTGTCAGGTGTACTCAGAGTGGTTTTACTAAATAATTTTATAATCCACGTTAATGAGGGTAGATTACCTATAAAATTCTACCTTCCTCATTTCTACTTCAATAGATAAATATAATAAATAATAACTAGAATAACTACAATTTGACTATACCATCCTACAAAATGTATATTAAAAAGGTAGAATTTTAAAGAAAATCTACCAGCTTTTGCATGAAGGGAGAGCGGGAAGCCATTTAGGAAAAGCAACCCTCATTAGACCTGACTGGTAATCGAATCCCATCTCCCCAACATCGGCAATCTAGTCTACTGAGAGAATGACAATTTAGACAATGTGTCCACCGTAGCGGATGTATATTTGTTGCATTTATTTACATACACACTAGATACGAGGCACGTCCAGAAAGTAAGAGTACTAGATTTTTCTATTTTAAAAATAAAATTGTATCTAAAACCAAATTACAGGATTTTGTTGGTATGTATGTCAGTTATTTCTCCACGTAGTCGCCTTCCCGTTCATGCGGGTTGTGAGCCGTGGCACAAGTTTTTTGATGCCCTCCTCAAAGAATTCTCCCGCCATCTCCTTCAGTTCAGGACCTTTTATTTCACCTCCGTCAGTTGAAATTTTTTTTCCACCCATGTGAGTCTTGAGGGAGGTGAAAAGATGAAAGTCTGAAGGCGCCAAGTCAGGGAGTATGGGGGGTGGTTCAAAATGTCCCAACCGAATGAGTCCAAAAGCGCCTTAGTGGCGTTGGCCGTGTGCGGGCGGGCGTTGTCATGCAACAAGCGTACTCCCTTCGTCAACATTCCCTCCGTTTGTTTTGAATTGCTCTCTTGAGCATTTTCAGGGTCTCGCAGTATCGTGCTACATTAATCGTCTCCCCCTCAGGCAGAAATTTGATCAAAATGATCCCTTTTCGGTCCCAAAACATAGTGGCCATGATTTTTTTGCCCGAAATTGAGGTTTTGAATTTTTTGGCAGATGGGGAACTGGTGTGTCGCCACTGTAATGACTGTCTTTTTGTCTCGGGAGTGTAATGAGCCACCCAGGTTTCATCTCCAGTCACAATCGAGCTCAGAAAATCCTCACCTTCCAATTCAAATTGCTCAAGGAACTTACGAGCGCTAGCGACCCGATTCACTTTGTGCTGCTCTGTCAGTTGTTTTGGGACCCATCTTGCGCACAATTTTCGGAATCCCAGCGTTTATGTAATTGTTTCGTGTAAGAAAGATCTGGAGAGTTGTGGAAACTCGCAGAAATTTCATCCACTGTCAATCGGCGGTCTTCACGAACAGTTTTCTCGATTTTTTGCACCAACTCATCGGTCAAAATGGAAGGTCTTCCACACCTCTGATCGTCATGAACATTCGTTCTGCCTTCATTAAACTCACTACACCACTTAAACACGTTCGTTCGGTTCATAACACCTTCCCCATAAACAGTTTTGATCCGTGAAAAAATTTCAGTCGGTGTTTTTCCTTCAGCGAGAAGGAACCTGATGACAGCGCGCACCTCGCACTTGGCGAGATTTCTTATCGACATACTTCACACAAACGGACACTACAAGGCGAGTTTTCATACTAACGAGGTCCACCTGTGCTCTTTGTGTTCAGGAAAAACCCCACTACCACTCAGTGTTTCCAACCTTGGAAAAAAAATTCTCACAGCGAGAGGGCAACCAGTACTCTTATTATATCAGTACTCGTATATCAGAAGGTAAAAGGTATAGGCTTAAATACACCCACTTTTGAAAACATTAATGATATTTGAAGCTTATTTTTCATAACATGCTGTTGGTACGAGGAAATAACACTATTGATGAACTCCTCAAACTTGCCTTGAGATAAATTCTGTTTGCTTCTTTCCATTTCACTACACATCTTTTTGAGACTCTTCCACTGTTGTTGTTTTCTGGATATCGCTTCTTATACGCAAGCTATGAACAAGTCTCCTCCTTTTGAAGAAATTATTTTTGTTGTTGTACAAACACAAGCGATTATTCACGGCCTATGTAAGAAAAATGTGCAGTAGGAATCTAAATTATACTCAAACTCAATTGGGCCTATACTTATAAATTAAGGCCACTTCTACTGACAGCTGTTACCCAACTAAAAGCACTTGAGGGGGTCACTAGATTGGATAAATTTAAACAAGTGTGGTGAGTATAAATATGTCACTGTCATGCGCATGAAGATATGTGTTTTCGAATGTGTTTGGCGTTCGTGATCTCGGGTAGACATTAACACCTAAGTGCATTCGAAATATTAATGGACAAAAAATAAGTGCTAAACTTGCATTTTCAACGCCACAGATATTCAGAAGTTATCTATAAGTATGTTTATCAAAGGTGAACACATGAACAATAATATTATTTCTGAACATTAAAATTTGAGTATAAGACCTGTGTTACGTAACACTTTGATGTTCCCCATCCTCCCCCCATGAAACAGCATGTAGATATTAGAGCCTCCCCCCCCCCTCTCCTCCCCCGAAGTGTTACGTGGTTTATGGACAACCCCTAAAAGATAACCTCGAAAAAGATTAATCAGTCATTAGTTACCTAACCTTAAATCAATTTATCACCTTAAAGATAAATATAGACCTGCATTGCTATTTATCATGTAAAACGCTCTCCAGATATTATTATTATTATTATTATTATTATTATTATTATTATATTATTATTATTTTTATTATTATTAATTATTATAGAACTAAATAGTTGTAGACGTTTTCGAAAAATTTTGAATTTTTCCGGTCATCGATAAACTAACTTAATTTTATATATGGAATTAAAATCACTACTTGTTATTCTAATTGTGATTATATATCATTTAAATATCAAGTTTAAACGAGATCCATAAATTGTTTTGATTAATATACTAACAAACAAAACCCTATTTATTGAGTTTGAGGAAATATAAAACGTCAAGAGCCATCAAAGTTAAGAGACCCAAAGTTTTCCACGATTACAATACTTTCTATACATGAAAAATTAAAAATAATTAATTTTATTTGATTAAAAAATATTGAACATATTTAAGTTTTCCTTGTCAAATGCTAGCATACTTTCAGCACGGATATCACTATCGTGGATGGGTTCGGTTCTTGTTCATCCAACGGTTCCTGGTTGGGACAGAATGGTCCAGCGCAGACGCGAGAAGCTGACGCAATACTCATGATTTTGAAGATGACGACTAGTCGGATGGCATGTGTGGACTTCACCACGTCTTGGCTCAAAGTCAGGTAATGGTTTTTTTACTATAAAAAGTTTTATTCACACGTTTGCCGGAAACAGATAGCATTATTATTATTATTATTATTATTATTATTATTATTATTATTATTATTATTATTATTATTATTATTATTATTATTATTTTATTAGCACCACGTCTTACTACCCGTTCGGGTTATACGCACTTACGCTAATGTGTAATGGTAGGGTGATTGTGAGATGAAATGGAGGACCTACAGTTTAAGGTGGAATCCGAACCACGTTTGAGGCCTGGCATTCCCCACATTCACAAGAACAGATAGTATAATCTCTGTTTGAGTGGAACTGAAATTAATACTGTCCCAGAAATATAAGTTGACCCACTTCACTTTATAATGCAAACTAGAAACAGCTGTATATCAAAACATTTTATTTTATAATAAGTAAACAGATATTTTGTATTTATTATATTATCTACATTGAAAAATTAAACCTGAACACGGGAATAAAATCTGGACTGTTGGTTTAGTACATCAATTATTTAACTACTTTGCTATCCAGGAGTTTTCTCCTTCCCGTGATCAATCTTCACTCATATTTTAAGGCAAAGTCTGTAATGGACGTGTGGAAAGCGTCAGCTACCCAAGCTATCAATTAAGATCACAAGCTATCAGATAACTTATTCACCTTTGACCCAGCAGGGATTTATTCTGTCAATAATACAAATACAACTTTACGAATACGCATATCATGATGTATTAAATATCCAAACTATAATATTTGTTAGTCACGGTTAAAGACGTATCTATATGTAATATTATATAATTGTCATAGTAAGTGTTTGAAAATTATAGTGTTGTGCTGTGTCGTGACACATCTCAAACACCTTGATAAAAACTCTCTCCAACTAACGAGTTATTTCTAATCTTATTACCACAACATTCAATGCAACCGTCATATTTTATCTTTCTCTACAGCGCATGCGCACTGATTGAGTTGTTTTGATTTATAAAATTCTATTTGGGTATCTCACACAGATTTTATCGAGCATAGTCTAAAGAGCTGAAACGATTCTAACTCTCGGGTCAATTGGACCAAGCGCATCGTGCTGAAATGTAGTGTTGAGGTTACAGCTCATCACAGGATCACGTTTAAATTCTTATTTTTCATCGGACTTTATAAAATACAGTAATTCAGTATTTATCGAACTTTTTGAGCTCAAGCCCCAACTTTAATTTTTCCCATGGTTCTCCTCTACTCAATTTTTTCACAGTTTTACACAAACACAGTGATCTTAATTAAGGTAGAGTGAGAAGAAACAAGTATCTTGGTCCGTATTTTTGAAGTTTTTTTATTAAAATAAATTAAATGTTTATTCAATGTATCACTTAGTTCAATTTTCTACAAACACTAAACTAAACAGTTCTTGAATATTTGACATGGGAATCGAGGAATTATAATGGAACTTTTTCTCTTAAATTAAAATGTTTATGTTCAAATTCCACTATATCCATGACCTTCAAGAACTGTTTAGATTATCTGTGTAGAAAATTAAACTACAAGTATCTAGTCTACTGAAGCAATAATTTATTAATCTTGGTTAAAAAAGTATTTTGATAAAAAAAATGTGTTCTACCTTCCATCACTCTAAAAATATTTTCTATATAAAATTGAAGAAAATATTATAGGAGTATTAGTTGCATTTTATTATTATTATTATTATTATTATTATTATTATTATTATTATTATTATTGGTTATCTCTAAGCTAAAATATGCTACTGTTGTTTGGAATTCAATTACTTTAACTGACTCTCTCGTGTTGGAAAACGTTCAAAGAAAATTTGTTGCTGCGTACTATGATAAATTCTTTAATAACCAGATGTATTATGATTATGACAAAATTAGAAACCTCTTAAGGCTCCAAGCTCTCTACACGCGTAGGCTTTATTTTGGTGCCTCTTTTTGTGTTTCTTATATTTTCAATAGCAAAATTTATTGTAAGTTTGTCCTTGATTATGTAGGTATACATATGCCTTCTCGGGCCTCTCGTAATAAAAAATTATTTTCTCTCAACAACTCTTACAAGGTAAGCCCTATAGGTCGTTGTATCCACAGCGCCAATTCTAGATTTGTCGAATTCGACTTTTATCATAAAATAAAAACTAAACTCACAGAGTTATTTAAGGAAATCCCTTATAAATAATTTATCACTAAAATGTTATGCCTATAATATCAAAATTTTACAATATTCTGATTTATTTTTTCCGTATTGTTACTGCTTTTAACCATTCTTTTGTTTTTTGTTATTATTGCTATTTTTTATTACTATCATTATTAATTTTTTTTTGTAACTATTAATCATTATATAACATTATTTAGCCATTTTTTGTTTATCTTATTTTCTCGTATGTATATATATATATATAAATATAAATTAATAATGATAGTAATATATAGTAATATATAGTAATATATGTATATATATATATGTATATATGTATTTGTATGGTACTTGTGTACTTTTCAGTGCTGGCCTGTCATAGGATTCACGAACATTAGTTAGCCAGCACTATAGTAAATAAAATAATAATAATTGTTATTATTATAATTAACATATGTTTTGCCTTACGACAGTTCCATTGTTTATGTCAGTGAACTTATACCACCAATGTGTCCTCTAACTTCTCCTTCCGCTCCCAGAATTTTCTTCTTTCCTTCAAGTAATCCAATATTTGAATCCTCCTTCTTCCTAAGCTCCTCCTTCCCTCAACCATTCCTTCTAAGACGCCGTGCAGAAGACAGTTAGTTCTTCCTAAGGATGTGTCTGATCCAGTTTACTTTGAATCGAGGAATCACATCCAAAATTATTTTCTTCTCACCCAGTTCTCTCATAGGACATCTTCATGTGTCTCCTGTCTGTCCACCTGATCTTATTATGTCTTATACATAAAAGAAAATATATAAATGAACAATATATTTAAAAATACTAGATGTCTTACAAGTGAATTGGTAGCGAACTAAGAAGAGAAACCTAAAAAGTTATTAAATATTTTTTAAAAAGTCCCCTAAATTGCCTCATATATAGAATTAATTATATTGGTTTTAACACCTTGCATACACCTTTTACAAACTTAGGATAGTGAAAATCATGATTAAAATATTTATATTTCTAGTGTCATATAAAAATTAAATATAATTTAATTCTGATGCTCCGACTCCACTAGAAACTTACCCTTCTTCCCTTCACTCCCTTTTGACCCGCCCTCTGCCTGATTGGGAACCACTGAGTGGGTAAAAAATAAAATCCAGTTCAAGGTAATTTAATTATACAAAAAATGTTACTCTAAATACGAAATTTTATAACGTTAAGATTCATGTTTAGTACATATTTTTTTTACTATTAGCTTCTGACACAATACTGATTACTCAGAAGAAACAAGAAATAAGTCAAGAAAGACACAATGTTACTATTATTATTTATAATTTCAGTTTTAAAATCTTCATCAGAAAACCAGAAAGCGGCGAAATGAACTGGAGTTGGGTTTTTTCTCCGTTCGAACCGAGATTATGGGGCCTCATTCTCTTCACGGTCCTATTGACAGGGCTTACACTTGAGATGATCAACCAATGGACCATCCTTCGAACCCATGGCGTGAGAGAAAAGCTAACCACGCGTTTGCTAAGATGTGTCCGAGAGATTTTGGTTGCCTTGGCGGTGATTGTTTGTCAGCAAGGTAAACTGTATGAATATATTATGATTAAAAAAATAAATAAAAATTTAGAGCCACATGATTTACTAAAATAATTTACACACCCATATATATATCAAATAATAGTATTTTCCGTTGTCACTTTTGATTGATATCATCGATAACTATAAAATAACACTTATTATGAGCGTGCCCGGCTCAGCACATTATCACGTAGAAACTGAATATTCGAGCACAAATACACAAAATAGCTTCAATTAAGGAGGTATAAAGCCGGTAATACCCATTTATATTATGTGATAGTGTGGTGATTAATATATAACATTTTTTAATCTAACCGTTTCAAATTATATATTTAAATAAGTTATTTTAGTTTATCTAATAATTATTTTAATGAGATCTTCTTGATATTTTTGTCTTAGTATACGTCATTTACTGTACTTTAACTTAAAAATTGAATTCAAGTGGCACTTAGATGCATCTAATTGGTAACCACTAGTAGTTCTCAAATTTAATTCACAACTTATAATCCTTCCTCTATAATAATTTTAATTCACTTCTTATACCCCGTGATTGCCTTACTCAAGTTTCAACCAAGGTAAAGTGCAGATATTGTTATTTTTATGTTCTCAGCCAACGAAAGATCTTCTGGTCCCGTCAAAAGCCGCTTTGTCTTTTTTCTGTCCCACATAACCGGAGTGGTGGTGTTGGCCGCTTACTCGGCGAAAGTAGTTTCGTTGATTACAATTCGTCTATTCCAAATGCCGTTCACATCTCTTCAGGGACTTTACGAAAGTAAAGATTATGAATTGGGAATGATTGGTGGAACAGATCTGCACCGTATGTTTTATGTGAGTCTAACAACGCTTTTTCTAAAAAAAAAAAAAAAACTTGATGTTTTATTTATTGTAATAAATTGTTATTGGGATGAACATCTCATCTATTTATGAATTTAAATTAATTTTTCCCGGCTTGATCCACGTTCAGAGAACAATAACTTTCGGTGGCCTGGCGGTCTAGGGGTAAGGTGTCAGACTTCTGTGCTGGTGGCCAGGGTTCAATCGTCGGTCCCGGCACAGATTTATCTGATTTCCAAACCCTTCCTTCACCTCTGACAAGACATCTTGTGAATGTGGGGAATGCCAGGCCGCCACCGTGGTTCGGATTCCACGTTAAACTGTATATCCTTCATTTCATCTCACAATCACCCTACCATTACACATTAGCGTAAGTGCGTATAACCCGAACGGGTAGTAAGACGCGGTGCTAATAATAATAACAATAACTTTCGACGTTTCGTTTGTAGTCACAACAGCCATCATCTAGGATACGTGATGAAACAAATTATGTGGACAAGAATGTAAGGTAAACTTATGAACGTTACTAGTAGTTCCACCCAACCCAATCAGAAGTAATTATCTGTTGGTTGGCTGATTGTTTGGGCCAACATCTCCGAAATAATTTATTTTATTATTATTATTTTATTATTAGCACCGCATCTTACTACCCGTTCGGGTTATACGCTCTTACGCAAATGTGTAATGGTAGGGTGATTGTGAGATGAAATGAAGGACTTACAGTTTAACGTGGGACCCGAACCACGGTAAAGGCCTGGCATTCCACACATTCACAAGTTGTGATTAATACACGACTTTTCAGAGGTGAAGGAAGGGTTTGGCAATCAGATAAATCTGTGCCAGGACCTAGGATTGAACCCCGGACCCCCAGCACAGATCATTCACTTTGATTCAGACAACGGCAGCGAAAGCCTTCAGTATATAGGATAGAGATTCGAACATAGATCTCTTGGGCACGATAAATCAAAATTATTATGAAGCCTCAACAACGCTCGCCCCCCCCCCCCCCCCCCCGCCCCTCTCCCCATCCCGTCTAAGGTTATACTTCCACTAGTGGATTCGTTCCTCTCCACTTTCCCTTTATGCAAATGCGTGTACATTATCTTTACATTCAACCTTACTCATCCCTTGCACACTATCGTTAATAGTAGATATACGTACAGCCCAATCTGGTAGTAGTATGAGGTGCTAAAAAAATGGTAATTAATGGATAATTTTTCTAACAGACTGCTGAGGCCGGCTTATTGAAATCTGTTTATGACCATCACATGGAACACGACATGAGTAAATATTTAAAAAGTACTAATGACGGACTAAAGGTGTTGTGTGGCAAGGAAAACTACGCCTTCTTGGAGGTGATGGAATACATGCTGCCACTTACTCGACAAATAAACTGCACCATTATAAGCGTCCCGGAAGTATTCGCCAAAAACAGTTTTGGTATGTTATTCAAGAAGAACAGCCCATATCGCCAGTTCATCAATTATAAGTAAGTTTTAGATTATTTATTTACAATCACTCTTTGTTATTGACAAAACAAAATTATTAGTTGGCTTTACTAAGAATAAAAGCATAGAAAGAGTTGGGATGGTTACAGTTTGTGATTAGTAGCTTAATCAATATTTTACTAGGTATATTTAACGTTAACTTCTTGAATGAACTGATTATATAATCATGCGAGCTATAAATTATCTTAACTCTACTATATATATTATATATACATAATAACACACAGTGCCTTACTGTTAATTTATTTATTTAGGATATATAATGTGCACCTGATTATAATAATCATATCAAATTGATTCTAGACAAAACACTAAAACTATTATTTAAGAATGTAGCTTTTCACTGTGAAAGGGGAAGCTTCAATTTCACCAATCATACATTTGTTTTGTAAATGCCAGGAATTGTACCCGGGACCCTTAGCTAAAGAGAGCGACGCGCTACCAACTGATCTAAGGTGTAGCACTATTATTCAATTGGAAGGGATAAGACCTCAATTTGACCAATAATCTGTCTTTCGATCATGTCAGCAATCAAACCCAAGTTTCTTAAATTAGTAGAACACCTTAACATGTGATTTAAGGTTTCGTAGCTACTCTAATAGTATAAATATATAGTTTGTTCTTTTACATAATATCTATTAAAAATATTAATTTGAAACAAAAAAGGGATTTAAAAAATAAAATATAGAAGGGCTAAAGTTAAATTGCATTAATTTTTTCAGACTAGACCAAAGAGAGTTTGATGAAAGACCAAAACAGCTATTAAATCTGTAAATTTAAAATATGTATATATATATATATATATATATATATATATATATATGTATGTTTCCGACCAAACCCAGTTCCAGAACAAACTCGATTGGACTAGGACGAATTGATACATCCTAAGAGCCTCAGGATGAACTAGTTAGGCCTAGTCTAAATTCGTTAATCCTGAAATTTGGGCCTAGCTCATAAGATAAATTAGTATAGACTAAAATTTTATTAGATCAAACCAGGTTTAGGCTAAGTTAGGCTAGGTTTGATTAGGTTAGGTTGTTAGGTTAGCTGACAACATTTGCGCGTGAACTGTGCATGATGAAACCTGTCCAAGGTCGATGGGTTAAGAAGAATGAAAACTAGCACTGCTTAAAAACATACCAGGCTATATCAGTTTATCCTGCAAGTGGCAGGATGTACCAATTTGGCCTAGTCCGATCTAGTTTGTCCTAGAAATTGGGTTTGGATGGTAAACACACACACACACACATATATATATACATATACTTGCTTTTTCTAACCTAAATAAATTGTCACAAAAGGATTCTGCTAGAAAAATAATAATATTTAGCACCACGTCTTACTACCCGTTCGGGTTATACACTTGCTAGAAAAAGCGTTTAGCGATTACAAACATATATTTTGCGGACTAATTTGATATTATTAAAGTATATTATTATTTAAAAATAGAATTTCAGCCCACTTAGGAGGTCGTGTAGTCTAACGCGCTACTCTCGCAGTAGACTAGAATGTCCATGATGGTGAAACCTAGGTTCGAATCTTGTCGGATGTACTGAAAGAGGTTTTTTTGATAAATAGTTTTCCCTCCACGAAAATACAGGTACATTTTCTATAAATATAACCTCCCTATTTCCTAAAACCATTTGAGTAATCAGTACATAACAGTATAACTTGAATGGATAGTAAGACAAGGTGCTAAAAAAGATTGTTATGATATATACAAAGTGACAGCTTCAGATATTATATACCTACTACTGATTTGTTATTCGCGTCATATTTTCAGATTTCTCCTTCTTCAAGAATGGGGTCTACTGAGTAGAATCAAAATGAAAACTCTCCTCTTGACGCCAGAAATCCCACACGAGGAATGGACTGCGGTGGGCCTTGGGGAGATGGCGCCTATACTTTATTTCTACATGTTTGGAGTTCTGGCTTCGATGACAATTATGGGACTGGAATGGTTTATTCGATACTTTAAAAATCATCGAGCTCCATAAGCTAGTTCTAATTGTTTGATATTTTTTTATTGGCTGTATTTTTAACTATTAAGGTAGGCCTATTTTTGTCCAAAAGGGGATGAAAATACTTGGAAGTGGAGGAGGCTACATAACGATTAAATACATAGCTTGTACTCATCACAAGACATTGCTAGGATAATCAAATCTTGTAGATTGTGGGCAGGACGTGCATCGTGAATGGGAGATTTTAGAAACTTGTTAAGTTTACAGACTGGTAAACCCAATGGGAAGATCTAAACACAGATGGAAGGGTAACAGTATAATGAGCCTGAAAGATATATGGTGTAATTAGATGAACTGGATAAAAATAACTCAAGATAGGGACAGATGGAAATTTAACTCAAGATAGGTATAGAGGAAATTTAACTAAAAATATAACCATTTTACAGGGATCTACATATAGCAACAGGTGACCTGGTGGTCTAGGGTAAGGTGTCAGACTTCTGTGCTGGTGGCCGGGGTTCAATCCCCGGTCCCGGCAAAGATTTATCTGATTACCAAACCCTTCCTCCACCTCTGACAAGACATCTTGTGAATGTGGGGAATGCCAGGCCTCCATCGTGGTTCGGATTCCACGTTAAACTGTAGGTCCTTCATTTCATCTCACAATCACCCTACCATTACACATTAGCGTAAGTGCGTATAACCCGAATGGGTAGTAAGACGCGGTGCTAATAATAATAATAATAATACATATAGCACATTTAAGACTACCATGAATGTGATGTGGTGGGCACCAAATTTATAGCTGAATAAAATAATAATGCACATCGAACATTATACATACAAAAATATTATCATTTCAAAACAAGTGTGATCTATACATCAAATGATTGCTTATTTTTAATTAAAAAATTACAAATGATACACACACATACATAAACTTAAACAAGTTAAGCTAATATATAGGAGATTTTAACCAAACTAAACAACTAATGTAGTGTTAAACTCACATGTGGGAAGTAGTAATCTAGATTTAAATCTATTGTAGAATCAGTTGTTGTTTTTTTCAAAATTACAACTGTGAAAAGATATTAAAAATATTGACGTACAATTTTATTATAAATTTCATTCCTAATACAAAACAGGTGTGTTAAAACAGTGTTGGGCACATGCCAAAGGGCTGACGTACACTATGTTGCCCACGGGCAAAGTGTATTGAGGACTTCTGGTTTAAAGTATTACAGAGGTGCTATACTAATATTATATTTAGGGATTTGAATGATGTTAGGATACTAGTTTAACATTTGATAGCATTGGTGGTGAAATAAAGAAAATTTAGTGTTACAAGGTGGGAAAGATAAATTTAAGATGTGGGAAATTATAATTATTAGTTATTAAAAAATGTATTTTAAGAAATGATTAATTCAGTTTATCTTAAATCCTTTTCGATTTGTATCAGAAGATTGCGTAGGTTGCCATACATTTTTTGATAACTAGTTTCAATGAGTTCTTAAGGTGGGTTTTCACCACCAAAAGAGCGATTAAGAACAAACATTTGCTCTTTCTCGCAGATGTTTGCTTGTGTTCACTTTAAATGTTCACTTTGCTTCAATACCAAAGCGATTTTTTTTTTTCCGCAGTTAATCCATCGTTTGACAGCGAGCGATCCAGTTCAACTGATTATGAATTGAATATGGCTGATATAAATAATAAGCTACTTTGTGCAGGTACTTACCCCAATTTCTGTATTCTGTGTTTGTATCGGCCCATTTGTATATTTTAAGAAAAGTAAACTTTAGAATACAAACCAGTTTTTGCTATAAACTTCTTTTTTGCAAATTTCTGGAGTAGTTTTCAGCTTCTGTATTCCCCTTATAAATGAAACAAGCAGTGATTGAATCTTCTTTTTAATTTCTGAATTTTAACTCTCCAACATTTGGCTAACTCGGTCCAAGCATCCGGATTATTATTTGTAAAGTATGGTACAGCAGAGTTCCAAAAAAATAGGCCGGTTTCTATAGGAATCTATCAGTTCTAAAACTTTTTCTTTTGGCCATTCCATTACAAAAATAAATCGGTACAGATGTAAATAAATAACGTAAGTAAATACTTAAAATGAATTAAATCAATTTGAAAATGCCATGTTTAAATAATAAAAATCTAGGCTACACTGCACCACAAACACTTTAACCAGACAATAATCATCGTCCACACTAAACTAGCAGGAATAAACCTTTTCTTTGATGTACCGCCAACTCCCCGATCTTTTCTGAACACGAGTGAACGAATATTTGCTCGCTAGCTAAACGGTACTCACCAGATGAGTATTGAGTGAGAATGCTCCCTCCCTCTTGTTTTCTTTTGTTTGCTCTTTTGGTGAATACCCACCTTTACATCATCCTCAGGTCTTCATGAAAGAAACACAAACACAGCATGGTTAAATCACAATTCATAATTATAATATCAATGAAGCGATAAAAACAAAATCAATTTCATGACACGGCCTAGTAAAATATTAACTATTAATGAAACCCACTTTGGTGGTTGAATGGTCTAAGGTGTCACTTTGTTTGGTGTGAAAGTTTTGACCGTCAAAAGTGACAACAAGTCAACATATATGGTCTTGCTGATTATATAGTTTGGCGAATGGATAGATGAAAGTATATCTGGTGACCTTCGCAAGCTGTAACTTGCCACCCCTCCAACGGCGAATTTGCTTTAGATTCAAATCCACACTCAAAGCCAAACCAGCAACAGGTTTCATCTCTACTTCGCATAAAATACGTTACGGAAAGTTTCCCAGGACTTTGGTACAAAGTTCCGGACATCAACAGGTAGCCAGTTAAACGCGTTTCTCAAAACCACCCGCCCTCCTCCTTCCTTGTCTTACACATGTTGTAATACCGTAAAAAAAAGGTGATAATTAACGCAAATTCTACTTTGAGGGGGCTGTATTAGCACACTACTTACAAACTAATATAAACTAGGTACTTACTTATTTACTCTATGGCATTGGGCGTACCAAAGTTCATTACCACACTTACAAAAGTACGCCACCTATCCCTATCTCGAGCTAATTCTATCCATTCCACCTCATTACATACTATCTCTTTCAGGTCCATCTAATGTTATCCTTCCATATTAGTCTAGGTCTTCTCAATAATCTCTTCCTATTGGGTTTTCCAGTCAATACCCTGAACACGGTTCTAGATTCTTTCATTCGCGTTGCATGTCCTGCCCACCGTATTCTGCGATATTTGATTAACCTAACACTGTCTTGTGATGAGTACAAAGAATGTAATGGACCAAATATATTATTAAGCACCTTGTTTTCAAACACTATAAATTTATTTACATCATTAAGGTAAGAAACAACATTTCACACCCCTAGAGAACAACCAGTAAAATTATTGTTTTGTATATTCTAATTTTAGATCCCTTGAAAGCAGGCGAGATGTTAAATAACTTACCGATCAATAATTAATAGTATGAATTTCTCTACTGTATTTATTTCTTAAGTTCCACTCTAATATCATTATTGCTATATTAAAATAGTTCCCAAATATTACAACTCATTAACGCTGTCAATTGATAAGTTGTTCTCAGTAATCACTAAATTACTATCCCCAATCTTTGGTTTCTGTATAATCATATTTTACAGCGTCCACTTTTAAAACTATTTCCTTACTTAAGCCAGGTGCTAGATTTTTAGAAACAGACTACTCTATATTATCAGTGTCAGATTTGGAGCTCTTGAGGAACTGAGGCTATAAAAATATGGAGGCCCTAACATTAACTAAATATATTTCTTTCCGACGATTTAACTTTTTTTTTCTTCGCAAAATTATTTGTTGAATTCTAAATGTTAAATATATTATTTAAATAAGAAACTATTGTCATAATTCTGAATAGTTATTAGATTTGGTAAAAACAACTTTTGCTATTTATATTTAGATTGTTCTCACCCGATATCGATTCGAGATCATTAAGACTAGATAGAAAGGAGTGCGTTTTTAAAGTCCATGTTTTTGCGTGTTTAAAATGTAAAACTTTTTTTTTTTCCAAAATAAATAAAACATTGGTTCAGTAGATATGTTTATTATTTTTATTTTTTACATAATAGTCTAAATAGGGTTTGAATACTTGATATTGATAAAATTCAGTGGTACGCCACGAACCGCCTGAATTATTTTGTATCACAGTTTGAGGAAAATTGCTTTAAACAATGCTTCAACGATAACTGTAGGTCAATCACCCCGGTAACCAAAATTATCACCTAGCGTTAGTAATTTTGTTCGGAAGCCAATTTCACAAGTTTAGTTTCAACATGTCTTGGAACAGTGGATCTCAGAAGATGCTACATTTATCTGGCGTCAGTATCCTCCCCAACCTGAGAGTAGTGTTGAAGAGCACGTATCTTGAGTCATCATTCAGGTCGGTGCGTAGACATGCGTACACTTTACCTGAGAACGGTGCCATTTCAAAAGAGATTCCTACTAGGTGAGACCAAGGTCTAAGATATTCGGGTTTGGTCACTCTTTTATTCTAGTCATCAGTCATTAAAGCCAACAAGCGCTAGTATAGCTATATATTAGCATACGCGCAATTCAAATATTGTAGAGAAGTTAAACCCGGTTTTTCAGTTTATGGTTTTATGTTATAGTGTTTTGACCAGATAAAGTAATTAAGATTATAAAAAGAGGTATTACATATTAAAATATATATACATTATAATAACTTATAAATGATTATAAAGGCATTTAAATTTGTTTGATAATAAGGATACTAATTAAAATTGTAATGTATATCTTTTTCACTACTTGAGGTGGCGCAACATTTCAAAGAAACGGTATATATAAATATAACTATTATCTGGGGTCAATAATATATTTATATATTTATATATATATATAATATATTTATATAATATATATTTATATAATTATATTTATATATTATATATATATATATATATAAACGAAAGGCGATCTTTGTTAACTTTGTATTTGTAATACTCCCAACAAAAAATAAACATCAACATTAACAAAAATAAGATAATGCTTGTTTAGAACATTCAATGATCAGGTAGGTAAGGAAATACGGCACAATTTTCTTATAAAGCTAGAAAAAAATATTAAATTTACCATCACGTTTCCATACGTCAAGTAATGTGAGCTTGAAGCTATCACTTTTGATAGATATTATCAAAACACATAAAATAATACTGATAATGTGGTAAAAAGTTATCTATCTATACAACAACAAAATTTGTTTGTACTTTTTAAAAAGGGATTAAATGTCAAGTAGTAACAAAGTCACGATTCATTTCAATGTGAGTTATGGGCAGAGTTTATCTATGGTAAAATTTTTGTAGCAAGAAATTTTTTAAAACACAAATATGTGTTTTGCCATCATCATTGTTAGCACTTTACTTTTACCATGCGTGTTATTTTATAGGTATTAAAAACCTTTATCAAAAGTTACAGCTGCAGACCACATTACTTGACCTATTAATTCGTGAAAGTCCCATTATGAGGCCCTAACTATTAAAATTGGGCTGTGTGACTGATCAAATGGGGAGCTGGTAATGTGATAATGTATGACCGTCCTTAGTTACAGGCCAGAGTGTTAAATGTGGCAACTCCGCTTGTAGTGACGTCATGAGGCCTAGTGATCTGCTGGTTCTTACGAATAATTGTGTGAATATTTTGTTTTCTTCATTTAAACATTTATGAGTCATTTTGAATAGTACTGACAATTAATCTAAACATGTTTTACGTATATCATTAAACAAAAATACTTAAAAGGTTGAAAAATACAACAAAATTAATAAACGTGTAAATAATAGTTTTAAAATTATGGTTTTCGAGGTATGGATAATTTAACATTCACACACATGATTTGAATATTATGATCAAAATTAAAAAAAGCACCATCTTGAGGCCTATAAAGAGCATTTATTGTTGTAATAATCCTAATGTTTCCGGGTTTAATACTCATGTTCATATGAAGTGCTCTAGCAAATAGCTTAATTAAAATTAATGAGCGGTATTCATGCCATTGCTTTGAACACTTCCCATCCTTAAAATTTAGAATTTTGAAACATTACTTCTATAAAGTGTTTGACTTTTCTTTTTTCTTTATAAACAAAAAATTTCACTGCGAAGTTTATCATTCCTATACTCGATGTAGTTTATTAGAAGT
This sequence comes from Timema cristinae, assembly GCA_039000515.1. Taxonomy (NCBI): domain Eukaryota; kingdom Metazoa; phylum Arthropoda; class Insecta; order Phasmatodea; family Timematidae; genus Timema; species Timema cristinae. The sequence goes on along the minus strand of JBCFYV010000003.1, from coordinate 29,955,000 downwards.
ATATTTCCAAGTGTTGACGAAACCAAATACACAAGGAATTACCACAGAAACCATTATTAATAAATTCATATAAATTTGGATCCTTACAAATATATTTATAGGTCAAACACAGGAAGAGGTGTTTTTTAAGCACTGCGTTTTACGACCCGTCTGGGTTATACGCTTAACTACTAATTACGCTAATGGTTTTAGGGATGAGTAAGGTTATACTTATAAGAAGTATATCCACATTTGCGTGGGGGGAGCGTAGGAAACTGTTTTGGAATAAATACCCTTGGTACACCCGACCGAGAATCGAACCTCTACCTGTCCATTATTTGTAGTCTGGTCTACTGTGATACTAGCACCATAGACCATGTAGCAGCCGAAATGGATGTACAGGAAATGTTGCTTCAGATTTTTGTGCAGAAGAAATTTATTTTCAAACTTTCCAGTTGTTGGTGGACTAGTTAGTCAACCTTTGGTAAGAATATTGAAATATTTAGCATCCTTATCGAGCCTGACTATAAAAAAAATCAATGCAACAATTTCATTCCAAACGAATAGACAATTTGTAGTAGCCTAAGCATAACCACACAAAGCAAAGAATTCTGCAATCACGTCAGCTGTTAGTTGAAAATCACTAATTACATCAACAAAATTTTCATATAAAAATGATTGTTATGTTTTGTTATATGACCCAAAACATAATGCTTTAGAAGCGTGAACCACGTAAAATATCAAATCAAGTAACTTAACACGAGAAACAAACATCCCGAACATTAAAACTACTAGAATGTGTTGACCGGCCTCAACGCCGTGTTGCCAGACTTCATTATACCGGCCTGTAACTTAACACGAGAAACAAACATCCCGAACAGTAAAACTACTACAATGTGTTGACCGACCTCAACGCCGTGTTGCCAGACTTCATTATACCGGCCTGTAACTTAACACGAGAAACAAACATCCCGAACATTAAAACTACTAGAATGTGTTGACCGGCCTCAACGCCGTGTTGCCAGACTTCATTATACCGGCCTGTAACTTAACACGAGAAACAAACATCCGGAACATTAAAACTACTAGAATGTGTTGACCGGCCTCTACGCCGTGTTGCCAGACTTCATTATACCGGCCTGTAACTTAACACGAGAAACAAACATCCGGAACATTAAAACTACTACACTGTGTTGACCGGCCTCAACACCGTGTTGCCAGACTTCATTATATCGGCCTGTAACTAAACACGAGAAACAAACATCCCGAACAGTAAAACTACTACACTGTGTTGCCAGACTTCATTATTCCGGCCTGTAACTAAACACGAGAAACAAACATCCCGAACAGTAACACTACTACACTGTGTTGACCGACCTCAACGCCGTGTTGCCAGACTTCATTATATCGGCCTGTAACTTAACACGGGAAACAAACATCCCGAACATTAAAACTACTACAATGTGTTGACCGGCCTCTACGCCGTGTTGCCAGACTTCATTATACCGGCCTGTAACTTAACACGAGAAACAAACATCCGGAACATTAAAACTACTAGAATGTGTTGACCGGCCTCAACGCCGTGTTGCCAGACTTTATTATACCGGCCTGTAACTTAACACGAGAAACAAACATCCCGAACATTAAAACTACTACACTGTGTTGACCGGCCTCAACACCGTGTTGCCAGACTTCATTATATCGGCCTGTAACTAAACACGAGAAACAAACATCCCGAACAGTAAAACTACTACACTGTGTTGCCAGACTTCATTATTCCGGCCTGTAACTAAACACGAGAAACAAACATCCCGAACAGTAACACTACTACACTGTGTTGACCGACCTCAACGCCGTTTTGCCAGACTTCATTATATCGGCCTGTAACTTAACACGGGAAACAAACATCCCGAACAGTAAAACTACTAGAATGTGTTGACCGGCCTCAACGCCGTGTTGCCAGACTTTATTATACCGGCCTGTAACTTAACACGAGAAACAAACATCCCGAACATTAAAACTACTACACTGTGTTGACCGGCCTCAACACCGTGTTGCCAGACTTCATTATATCGGCCTGTAACTAAACACGAGAAACAAACATCCCGAACAGTAAAACTACTACACTGTGTTGCCAGACTTCATTATTCCGGCCTGTAACTAAACACGAGAAACAAACATCCCGAACAGTAACACTACTACACTGTGTTGACCGACCTCAACGCCGTTTTGCCAGACTTCATTATATCGGCCTGTAACTTAACACGGGAAACAAACATCCCGAACAGTAAAACTACTACACTGTGTTGACCGGCCTCAACGCCGTGTTGCCAGACTTCATTATTCCGGCCTGTAACTAAACACGGGAAACAAACATCCCGAACAGTAAAACTACTACAATGTGTTGACCGGCCTCAACGCCGTGTTGCCAGACGTAATTATATCGGCCTGTAACTTAACACGGGAAACAAACATCCCGAACAGTAAAACTGCTACACTGTGTTGACCGGCCTCTACGCCATGTTGCCAGACTTCATTATTCCGGGCTGTAACTAAAGACGACTATGGATAACGTAATCACAGGTACAGTTTTAACAAGCTATTATAACCCTTCCAGCATCCCACAATCACGAATCTTTCACGACCCGCACCCCTGCCCTAGGATATTTTAGGGAAATAATTAAATATTATTATATTTGATTAGATTAGTATAGATTAAATTAGTATGGATTAAGTTCAGGATGTTCTGCCTGTGGTTTTCACTAGTAGGTAGCCGTCTTCGATAGGGTGCCTCCCCAGGTGGCAGATATTGGGGAATGCTCACCACAGCTGGAGAGTGATTGGTGCTCACTGGTAACGGTGATCTCTGGGAGTTCCAGGTGTGGAGGGTACCGAGGAAACTAAAAATACCTAGGGTAGACCGACTGGAGTGATACAAAAATAGTTAGTGGAAACAAATTAGAAATTAGATTTAAATAATGCTAGGAGTCAATAATACCAGATTAGATAAATTAGTATTTGCAGAAAAATAAGACTCAGGTTAAAATTGTTAGAAACTGAGTCAAATAGTCAAGGTAAATTTTTTTAAATTCTTAAAACCACCTAGCTTAATCCGTTCCTAAACACGTGGTTCCAGAGGTATCAGCCTAAGTATCTTCGCCCCTAGAGCTCGTGCTCCACTTAGTCCGGAGAGTATACATACCCCCCCGATGTCATCAGCGGAGGTCAGCACTTCCCGCAAGGATTGGGCAGCGGTCCTGCGTCCTAGAGTGCCATTAGACGCTGGAGAATATCGGACGCTATTGAAAGAAGAGATGTTACCTGAATGACCCTAAATAAATATATTAATAGGCCTGTATTTAAAATAATCATATTTATTCCACGGATACTTAATAATTGAAATTGGACTTATCATACTCGTGTTGTAGAGTTATTTTCTTTGTGTATGGTTTCACTAATCAACTAAGTAAAATTATTATGATGATTGAATGGTACTTTGTTTTTAATTGTACTGTATGTACATTTTTTTTAATACAAATTCTAAATCAGCGAGCTTAAATAAATTTATTTTTCCATTTTAATATATTAAATTTCCACGCTTATTTTTACTTTCTCTGAATCCTCCGAGAGAGAAGTATTACTATTGTAAAAAAAAAAAATCTGGAGATGTTGATAAATGTTGACGTTTCATTACCTCTGAAACAGAAAAGGCTATTTTCATAATGTCGGTTGTCTGTCTGTCTGTATCTCGGACTGTAGCTGAAACCATTTAACCGATCGGGCTGAAATTTAGTATCTAGGGTTTTCATAAGGCTCCCCCAAAGAATTTTTGGAAGTAAATATCCAACCATAAATTTACTGAACTTACTGAACTTACAACATGAGATTAAATAATTTTTCTCAAAATCTGTTCTAATGGATTTTGATTACATATTTTTATCCATCCATTTTTTTAACATTAAAACCCCAATTGCAATTCTCGTTTTCTCATGAAAATTACTCTTAAGATATTTTATATAAGTGTAAATTTCATATATCCGTAACTATTTAAAAATTAAAAATATTTGGTTATGGAGTATATTACTATAGAACCAATAGTTTCCGAACTATAAGCAAACAAATATTTTTCCTGTGGAACACTTTATGTTCTTTGGTGGAGTTTTCCTGCAACAATGTGTATTATTTCTTCTCACAAATCTTACAAGTTTTAAAAAAATGTCTCTATTTTAAGATTAAAGAGAGAGAAAATACGTGCAGTCCACCGTTCTATTTTTAAAATATCGAATGGCATGTCTACATGGTATCATCCTTACTTATGTATAATAAATGAACATACATTCATACATACATTTTAGGCGTTCAATTGTATTTATATTTAGCTTAACGTGTCAAGTAATTTAGTTTCGTTGAGATATTATTTTTATTTTATTTTATTTTAAGCTATTTTTATTTATTTCAATGAAAATGTACGGTTAAACCCTATACATAAAAAAAGAATATGCCCATTAATAAATTATAAAGTGCCATGCCCTTATAGTATAGGGTAATAAGATTTTGAGTTCAATTCATAACGTCTAGAAATATCTAATTGTGAAATTAAACTATATGGAAGAGCTTTACTTGAAATATAAATATGGATATACTCTTTGTTTACCCTTTAAGGTAGTAGACTTACTGCCCATTATTTTAACATGGGATAGCTTATTAAATTGTTTTTAGTATAATTATTCGTCAGCGTAAAACTGCTCCTTTTATGGTTAAATGGCTTGTACATAGTAGTCTAATATTGGTATTTAATATAATCTCATAGGTTAATATGAACTTTTATGGTGTTACAAGGACATCATATATTCCATCATTCATATTATTTTCACATAGTCCTTGATAATCACAAACTCAGGGTTTTTGGGGGGTAGAAACTAGTTTACTAAATTGCAAATCAAATAATACGTGCTTGTTAGCAAGTCTGGGCAGTGTACTCTAGTAGAGAAACATGGTCAACTAAGACTTTGAGGCTGAAGTATTTATAGTTCAGCTCTTGGCGGACAGATGGTAGAAGTGGTTCATCACAAAGTTTTCGCTACCAAAATGTTATTTTAATATAATGAATCAATGGTAAATGCTTATTTTAATCGATTGTAAAGTAATAAATCCATATTTTTATTTCAATTTAAACTTTAGCATTTTAAATTACAGCATCACTGATACAATAAATTTAATAATTTTGGTAAAATTTATATTGAAAATAAACCCTAATTTTTATTGAAAGGCCACTTACAACATTCCTAAATCTTAAGAAACTATTACTTAATTACGTAGTATTTATGCTTAGTATTCGTTTGAATATTTAGTCATACTTATTGTAATTTAATACCACTATATCAATTAACTGTACATTAAACATTGATTAGACGAATTAAGAATATAATGCAATTGTAGTATTTAAGTTCCAATATTTACGACAACACGAATTTACAGTTTCCAAATATCGTGCTTTTTATGAAAATCAGATTACACGTGTATAATTCGATTTAAAATACTGGAATACAATTTAATTGTATTAACTATGATCAGTTCACACACACACAAATAACTCACTACCTTTAAAGAAAACTGAGCAATGAAACAAATCATAACCATCGACAGAACAAAGAGACGGAAATTAAAAACAACTTTTTTTTATTCGGGGGGTCATAAAACGTCGACATTTATCAAAATCTTGAGTTTTTTTTTCACGATCACAATACTTTCTCTACTTGTAAGATAGCAAGAAAGTAACATAGTACAGACATTAACTCACGTTCCCAATCATCTCATCTTAAACTACATCAAATAAACTTGAAATAGTATATTAAATCTGGATACGAAAATTGATTAGGGACCTTCGACAATACTCTAGTTCTGACCCTCTCGGGATTTATCATATTCTCAAGGTCGTTTATATCACAGCTTAAAGAAACATCTTATTACATTTCAGTTGCTTCTAAACTATCCTATTTCGTAACAAGTACTGTACCTAATCCAAGAAGTCACCCACAAACATTTTTAAGGGAAATCATTTGGAAAACAACAGTAATGTATATACTTCAAGCGTGTCTCCTTGGCCTACTTAACGACAGATGGAAATACCTAACCAGCGCTGACCACGACTATTCTGATGAATATGAATTAGTTTTAAAGTTCAAGTTTGAGGTGTTTCATGAATTTATTTTCGCAATTATGACTGAGGGAAAAGTTCTCATAGATTCTCGTAACCATTGGTTATTTATTTTTCTATGCATGGATACATATTTTGTTTTATCCTTGACGTGTTTTATACAGAATTTCATATTATAAAAACACTATCCTACTCTGACCCTAAATGGGAGGCGATAAAAAAAAAGAGCATGATTTGAATACAATTAGGTGATTAAATCGTCACATGTTCATAAATAATTAATCACTTTCAATCATAACATAATAATTCTTATGTGGTTGGAATTTATCCAAATTTCGAAGCTTAATAAAGACCATTAAAAAAAACAATTTCTGTGGTCACATGGTCTAAGGCTGGGGTGGGAAATCCTATCATCCAATATTCCCTCCATTCTATTTTCCAACACTTCTTTTCATCTCTGCCTTCAGACAAAAAGATGGTCACATTTCGCACTAAATTGTCTTAAATTTTCAATTTGAACACCTTTCAACTTTTGCGTCCAAGGTAGTTAGTTGTAACTTATGGTCAAAGTGTAACTTACATGTTTTGAATAAACTTGTTCAAACAGTTAGTGTTATTTTATAAATTCGATTGAGCAACCTACTTTCTCGCCCTTTACATATTGTGGCGAATTTAACTTCTCATTCGCCACACCTGTGGCTATATTGAAAAATAGGTTGCCCGCTTCTGGTTAGGGAATCACTCTCGGAATAGAAGAGATCGCTGATGATGGAAATATTGTAGTTCTAATCCCAGTCGGTTGTACTGATGGGGACTTTACTAAATGGTTTTTCAATCCACTACCTCTCTCCACGCAAATGCAGCAACACTTCCTCTAAATTAAAATTCCGTCATTTCTAGCACATTAGCGTAGTTCGTATTATGCGTATAGCTCGAACGGTTAGTTAGATGCGTACTTTTTTTTTTTTTTTAAGTATTTGCGACGAGCGTTTCGATATTTGCAAAATGAGCTTTTAAAAAAACTATAAAACAAACAATTGTGAGATAATAATGACCTGGTTGTCGTGATGGTTCTAAGACTTGAAAAAAATCCAGGATGGCAGTTACAATATGGCAAACGCTGCATACAAATTTAGTTTTAGAGAGCTCAAATTTTGTATGTGCGATACGGAGCATACCATCGTTGTGAGAAAAATACAAAGTTTGAAAACCCCAAGATAGTGGACGCAATGTAACCCGATAACCTTAAGAGACATGGACACAAATTTTCTCTACCTCATGCTATGAAAAAAAAAAAAAATATGTATAGTAACTTTTTATAGATTTCACATGTTCATTCATAAGAAAATTGAGGTATACCAACTGTTCAACAGACACGGTCGAGTGAGGACAAGCTTGTAGTTCAAATTTATTATTACCGGCAAACACCCCAGGATAAGAGATATAAAAATAAACGTTCCTACAAGGGTTGCAGAGTCATCCAAAAAGAATAATTGAGGAAGGGCCTTTTTATAACAATAACATTCTTCTTTTTCTTTTTTTCTTTTTTTCTTTTTTTGTCTGAGTAAGTTTTCTACTTAATCTACGGTCCAGATGAGTTTATTCGGGGAATTTAAAGAGAATTTTAATATCTAGCCGTACACTGTTATGAAATGTGAACATTGTTTTTTCTCAAAGATGCAAGTCACCAATCAGTATTCTTTTGTTAACCAAGTTGCACCGAACGTTACAACAAAACTAACACTTTATAGCTTTTTATCAAATACTCACAGTACAGCCACCACCTAAATCATAGCTAGTAATGTATTGAATTTTTTACTCAACTTTACACGTCTTACTACCCGTCTGGGATATTAGAATATTTACTTGAATGAATTGGAAATGAAGACGGTAGAATTTAAAGGAAATGTATTCGCGTTTTATTAGAGTGGTACACTATTTTAATAAAAAACCATCTCAGTGCATACGGTTTGGATACGAACCTATGCTTTCCCATCACCTGAGAACCAGATCAAACGATACTGACTCATTTTTGTGCATTTTTAAAAGTTTAAAAATTGAAATCCATGCGCGTCGTTAGTAAAGGGTGCCCGGAGACCACCTATACCCCTTGCATGAAAAAATCTCAAATGGAAAATTATTCTTAGTAGGCCAACCGTAAAATAATTGTGAATTGTTTTAGTCAGAAAATTGAAAATCCACGTTTGGTGCAATGCATAAATGGTAAAGGTAACTTAGTTTTAAATCACTTATAGAATTAATTTCACCATCATTATTATTCGTGTTATTTAGTACCAAACATTTTTTATTTTCTAATTTAAAGTGAAAATGGACTCTTTCTATACCCCCTAATAATTACAATATATGGTCAACCTGTTGTGTTAATTTGTCTTTCAAGTGGGTTCCTAACAACTAAGTTAACGGCCTTAGTAAAATATTTATTACATGTAACAGTGCTTATTATTTAAATTATATTACTTAAGAAACTAATTTTTTAATAACTTTAGTTTGTTGCTAAATTTCGTTCACTATAATGGAAGAAATTTTTATCATTTAACAAATTGCAAGTAACCATATTAAAAATATATACATACATCAATATTAAAATATTGTGATTATATATTTTTTATTTTTCACAATATGCGGCTATAATTAACAAATTATATTGATTAAAGTAATTGTTTTCATTTAAAATAAATTAATAGAAAACTTTTTAAGAAGTTGAAGATAGGGATATGGACTCATCTTTTAAAAAATTCAGAAAGATGTATGTTATGGCTGGAAGAATGAATCTCAGATATAGCCTATAAATTTGAGGATCTCAATTGGTAGAACATTTGTGCGTTAGGCCAAGGTCACAGACAAGTTATATTATTACATACACCAGATACTGAGCCTTACGGGAGTTTCGATCCTTGAGACAGGTCGGGTCCATGGGCACTGAGGAGTGCTAGTTTCAGTTTTCAGTGATAACAGCACTTATAATCGAAACAACTCACTTTCAAATTTCTCGACACAATAGTTGAGATAATATCAATACAACCCCCTCCTTCACCACACCCTCCAACTCACCCGATTACCCGCTTACCCCCATTGAATGAACAAACCTTTTCAAACACGGAATTAGTCGACGGTATTTGAAGATTGTTTACGAAAACATTTGTTTGAACAAAAAATAAACATCCTTATATTCTAAGTTTTATTTATAATTTGCAGTCTGAGTAAGCTCGTTATGGAGTTTAGTTTATGGTAAGTTGGGAGGGGGGGGGGGGGAGTCGAGCCATTACCTGAAACTATATTTGTGAAAGCCAGTTTGACACTAGAAGGCAGCTTTTGTCTCTTCTCTAGTAAAATCATCCTTAAAGTGAACGCTTGATAGCGATTTTATGACGGGACTGCACGTAGCGATCCCCGGGTTGAAGGACACAAACTCTCCTAATAAGCGAAGCCACTTGAAGCCTGGAGGCTGTGGGTCTGATGTATACCTCGTCTTTGGCCAAGGGCACATAGTTAATGTATTGGATAGATAGATACCTTCTAACAAAAATTACATCACCTACTACCTCAACGTAAGACGTACTTTATACCAGACAAATAAAGGATATGAAAGAGGAGAAAAGACGCCATGAACTTGTCACCAGTTACCCACACAAGGTAACGTTGCATACGTTTAGAAATTATTTAATCTTGGTATTATTTAATTTTATCAATGACTAAAGACTTTATAAGCAGCAATGATGGGGTTGTCGGTTTTAAAAATCCACCCAAGTTTAATTTTTAATCAAATTAAATGTAAAATATTGTTTTTCTTTTAAAATGAGCTAGTTTATAAAAAAAAAATTTGTGATATAAGCAATCGTTTCAGAAAATTCCCCTTAAATACCCCTTATCAATGCAACATAAAAAAAAAACTCGTCGAGCCTTCATTCGCCCCCCTTCCCCTCCCACCCCGCCTTGTTTTCCCAATAGTCCACGGCTACCCGTATTTAATTACATTAATGGATCAAGGATGAGGAAGATAGAATTGAGCGAATATGAACCCCCAAATTAACGGGGGGGGGGGGGGGGGTAGATCGGGGAAAACACCACAAATACACCCGACTAGGATTTGAATTCCAATCTCTCTATCATGGGCAAACCGGATTAAACGAATATAACGTTTAGTCCTCTCATGCCCACCAATGTGAGCACTAATCATAAACATACATACAATATTTATCACCTCATCTTATTACCCGTTCGGGTTGTATGCATATATGATAATTATTCTAACGGGGTAGCGATGAGTTATGTTGAGTTTAGAAGGAGTGTAGCTGTATTTGCGTGGCGGAAGCGTGGGAAACCATTTAAGGATATACCATCCGAAATACACCCGACCAGTATTCGAACTCCGATCTACCCGTCATCATTGGCGTGGTCTGTTGCGAGAGTGATGCCCTAGGGTAGACCATTCGACCACCGAAGAGGGTATAGTTCTATCGAGTTGTGTATAATATTATTGTCAGACCTGTACCTGTTCTTTAGATGTCCGTGGCCGGTAACATTAAAAGCTACGCACGTCTCACACATCTTGATAGATACACCTGCCAAGCTACGGTGGTTCTTTTATTCAGTATCTTTTTTTTTTATTATTATTTCATCTCCATCTTCTTATTTTCTTTTTTCTTTTTGTCTCTCGTTGGTTGAGGTGTTACTGCACTTTCCCTGACCTGTCAAACGACGTCTTCCCTCCACATCCCCCTCCTCATGTCTCCCCCGTGATTCTTCGTGTCCCTTACCCCCCTTTAAAGCTACCCAATCATACACATCCCTTTCACTCTCTATACTGGCGTGCTCAGTGTAACCGCCTTAGGCTCTACTGCAACAACGATACATGACGCACTAATCAAACTACTTTATTCTTACCGTGTGTTTTAGACTGCTATGGCGAGTCTTAAAAACATTTTTACTAGCTCTGAGTCTTTCTGCCCGTTCGGGTTATACGCCTATCTATTAATTATGATAATGTGTTAGGGATGAGGAAGGTTGAGTTCAAAGGAAGTGAAATCGCATTTGCTTGGAGGAGAGAGAGAGTGGTAAAAAGTACACCCAACTGGGATTCGAACCTCAATCTCCCTGCCATTGATAGTCTAGTAAATTATGAGAGTGGCGCCTTAGACCATGTGGTCACCGAATTGAGTGCGAGTTTTGAATGATTTTTAACCAATTTTGTTGTTGAAAAACCATTTGTAATCTGTTAATCAGCAAACGTTTGGTTATAAAACAAACATTATTACTGACCTCCTTAAACATTTTATTAACTAATTATTATTAATATTATTATTAGAGATATTTTAACGTTAACTTTCTAAACCGACTAATTATATCAGTGTACGACTTATAAACTAAATTAAATACAGAATAAACACAACATCCAACCTCCAGCCATTAGTTTATCACTGTGCAAGTGGGCGCAGTAGTAGCTCTCAGAGAAAAATAATATATTTCCCCACTATTGCCTTAGATCAGTGATTACCAACCAGGGTTCCTCGAATCCGTGTCCAGGATTCCAAGAGATTTAGCAAAAGTTTAAAAAAAAAAAAGCCAACAATTTGTAGTTGAGTAATATATATATATTAACTAGGTCACTTAATAAAACAATGAATCATTTTGAAGATTTAGCTTGGTTATATATTCGCGTGATAATTTTTACTTGATCAAAGAGAGCTTTACTTGGGAGGATACATTTTCTTGAAGCGGGGAATTTTTGTGCTTGAAGAAATTCATTTGGCAGTAATGAACGTTACCAGTGCTCCCGTCTACTACTCTCTACCGTTTATTTTGTTTCTGTCGAAGCAGAAGCAGGTTAACGTTATTTTACATGAGTACACTATACATTTATTCGGGGAGGGGGGGGGTGTAAGGGGGTGTAAACGTTGGGTTTGTTACTGTCCGTTGTTTAGGGCTGAGCTAGTGACTCATACTTCGTGGCGGTACGTATCAACACGAACTCTCGAATGGCAGAGTCCTCACTCAACCTACCTGTTCTGTTGTTTCTTTCGAAAATACCTATAAGATACCTCCTCGTTCCCTGGGAAACGTCCTTCCTTGCTGGTTGGTCTGACGATCCAGACAGCAAGTTGGGAGTCTAAATTCCTGTGTGTGTGGGGGGGAGTTATGTCCTACACCCGGCACACATAGCGGAAGTAGTGGTTACTCGGGCACGGGTCATATCAAGACAAAGTATTGTAATAGTGGACATCTTTTACTTCGAGATTACGATGAATATTTTCTTGTTTTGTTTTTTGTGTGTGCCCGAACACAAAACAGTGGATTTTATAATTCTGTATTTTTGTTTGTATATTCGTGGCCACATATCCGAAACGCTTTGAAAGATTTTTATCAAACTCGATATCTAGTGGTTGTAAAGCAATACTTTTTTTTTACCCAACCCCTCAAATTAAGGGTAGTTAATTAACTTCTACCGCGTCTTACTACCTCTTTACGTTATACGCTTATGTGCTAATTACGCTAATGGTTTTAGGGATTATGGAGGTTATATTTATAGGAAGTGAACACGAGTTTGCGTGGAGGGAGAGTGGGAAACCATTTGGGGAAAAAATAAGTACACACCCAACAAAGATTAGAGCCTCAAGCTCCTCGTCATCGCAGTCTAGCCTACTGTGAGAGTAGCGCATTAGACCACGTGGCAACTGTGGCGAGTGTTAGGTTAGTAGCTGATGAGTGGTTTTTTTAATGGCTCTAACGATTTTGTTTAAAATGAATATTATATATGAAGTGTTTTAACTCCTTAATAACACTGAATACTTGGTTTTTTGATGAAAATTCTCTAAAAACTAGTTTGCTGAAGAGTGGTTTTAGAAAAGTTGAAATCATGTATAAAATATAAATTGGTGGAGTAATCAACACTACAAATAAAAACGTATAGCCTACTTGTTTTTTGGTGTGAACATTATTTAAGGATAGCTAACTGATGATTTATCATTTTTAAGTTTGAATATTTAAAAAAATTGATTTAGCGATTTGGTTCAAAATTGGTAAAGGTTAAGTTTTTTATGTTATAAATAATTATATATATATGTTTTTCTAAAAAAATATATAGTTATTTACTCATGACTGATTTTTGTAAAATTTGATATTTTTTAAAAATAGCTTTAAAGATTCTCTTCAAAATAGGTATCAGGGGACTTCTTTTACATAATAAATAATAATGTGTGTTTATATTTCTAAAATGAATTAATTTAAGGGTAGTCTACTTACGACAAAATAAAGAAAATTTGAAATTTTTACAAATTGGCCTCGAACATTAAGTCGAAATGGGAATCTGAAAGTGGTTTTTCGTGATAAATAAGAATACATGTTTATTTTCACGAATTAAAAATAATTAACTTTAGGTTAGTTTACAAATAAATTGTTTTTTAAAATAAAAATAAATTGCTTGGAAATATTTTAACAATGTGGTCTAAAATTCGTATATAAAAAGTGTTTATCGTGATTAACAAGATGGTGTGTTTGTTCTCATGAAGAAAACTTAATTAGGTAGTTCACTGAAAACCATATTTATTTTTAATTGTATTTAGAGTTTTAATACACTGTGTGATAAATTTTTTTAGCACCGCGTCTTACTACCCGTTCGGGTTATACGCACTTACGCTAATGTGTAATGGTAGGGTGATTGTGAGATGAAATGAAGGACCTACAGTTTAAAGTGGAATCCGAACCACGGCAGAGGTCTGGCATTCCCCACATTCACAAGATGTCTTGTCAGAGGTGAAGGAAGGGTTTGGTAATCAGATAAATCTGTGCCGGGACCGAGGATTGAACCCCGGCCGCCAGCACAGAAGTCTGACACCTTACCCCTAGACCACCAGGTCACCATGTGTGATAAAGTTTGTGCAATTGTGTCGTGCCATTTAAATCTTATTTAAAAGATCTATCAGGACTAAGAAACTCTGTAATGACCTAACTATTATATCTCCAGACCAACATGGTGTGTCTAATAATAATAAAACTAGACTAGTGCCTCACCCTCGTATTGAACTGGATTACTAGTAATGGTTAGATCGGGGTTTGAATCCCGATCACGTGTACTGAGGGTGTTTTTTTTTAGTTAATGACTTCTTGTTCTCCCTTGACGCAAATGCCGGTATATTTAGTTAGAAATTATACCTTCCCTATCCCTATCCTATCCTAATAGCGTAATTAATGTATGTGTATGGCCCGAATAACTAACAGCGTGTGGCAGGGGGAGGGGGGGGGGGAATCCAACACTAGCCGGTAATCAAACCAAATACACCAAGAAGAAAGAACCCGACATTTAACGCTCTTAGCTTGATCTGGGACCTACATCATAATATTAGTGACTCATTCTTCTTTATTTCTCACGTAGAAAGTATATCACACAAAGAAACTAATTAAATATACGTTTTTTTAATACTCTAATACGGTTATTCCCTTGTGAAAGCTTGTGACATTGTTCTCATAAAACCACGGGTTTTATTCGTGTGAAATATTTTGTAGTTTAGGTGTGAAATGTTTTGTAATTGGTCTAAGCTTTGTGAAATATACCTAATTATACAGGGATATGGTAGTAATAAGTCTGTCTTCAATAGAAAATATACACACTTTGTTTATTATATCTATTTGCATGTTATAATTGCAAGACTAGCTCTTGGGTGAATCTCACAATATCGCCTGACGTTACAAAATTAGATTGGGGAAACAAGTTTAGGGAAATGCACCGGCATTAAGAATGAAAATAAGCTGTGTGTCATCGGTTGGGATTGAACCCCATCATAGCTATGTCAAAGTCTGGCGTGCTATCCTCTCATTTAACCCCAACTGCGAGATAAATTGGATTAACGTTTTGCATTTATAAAACTAAACTAATCAGGATCTCATCTTTATTTGTAAATGATTTTTTTTAAACCCAAGATGTACTGATGCAGTTAATAAGTGCCACCACTTGTTACAAGCATGGATAGGATGGCTTAGTTAAGAGGTGAAGCATATTTTTCAATGTATCCATAGATGCGGCGAATTAGAGGTGAAATTCACCACACCCTGTAAAACTTGAGAAATTTGGCTGCTCAATTGAACATTTTATACCAAACACATTGTTTTGACAAGTTTATTCAAAATAGGTAGAACTATTCTTTGAATACTCAGCCATAACTGCCTCAGATGCAAATTATTAAAATTGTTCAAATTGATGGCTAAGACAATTTAATGGGAAGTTTGTCAATACATTTGTCTGACACGTTGCAGAAACATTAGCTGCCAATTTGAACCCATTAAGTTTGTGGAATGCTTCCAATGATATGCAGGAAATGTCAAGCTATAGCCAGTGCACGCCGCCAGAAAACGTTTATTTTTCTCTGATATCTCTGGCCAACACAAGTTCACCGCGTTTTTATGGCCAATTCACCACTTTTGGCAATTGGTGACCGGGTTGCCCACCCTAGGCTTAGTTGGTAGAGGGTTTGGTGCAAAATGCCAGACGACTAGGGTTTAAAATCCCTGCCTGGTTGTCATTTGTATGAGTTCATATACTCACGTCACCAAAAATTTAAGCTGATTAAATTATACTGTTCACTGCATAAACTTTCTCACTCTTTTACCTTAAAATTAATATATTTACTCAAAGCTCATACATTGTGTGAAGTAAAATAATGGACAATGCTGCAGAAACAGTCCACTAAAGAGCATAAATAAAATTATATGCAATGTTACAGAAATATAATGAAATATAAACCTCTTTGTTCAGCAAGGAGTATAACAATCAATAAATATAGTTCAAAACTCAGAAACTATTGGTTTTATAAAAATATATATTCAAATCAAAGGTTTATAATTTTAATAGTACCACAACATTTCAATTATAAGCTATTTCGTATCTCATATAGTAACAGAGATATGAACAAAATTGAAAATTTCCGCTTGTGAAAATTCTCAAAGTAATTTTCATGGGAAAATGAGAGCAGCCATTATGCTTGCCATGTAGAACAATGCCTGGATTATAAATTTAACTAAAGCCGTTAAAGCAGATTTTGAGAAAATCGTGTTTTTACTCTTTAAACCTTTAAGTAAACTATCTTTAATTTTAGGGTTGAATGGGTAGTTCCAAAAATAAAGCTCTATGCAACCTTATGAAAATCCTAAATACCAAATTCTAGCCCGATATATAAAACGGTTTCGGCTCCAGTAACAGTTAGACATACAAATGGCATTGCAAAAAAATTACCTTTCCATGTTCAGTGGGGGGTGGGGGGGATGAAACTTAAACATCTAACAAATTTTCAAAGTTGAAAT
Source organism: Timema cristinae (assembly GCA_039000515.1). NCBI lineage: Eukaryota > Metazoa > Arthropoda > Insecta > Phasmatodea > Timematidae > Timema > Timema cristinae. Next base: position 29,938,553 of record JBCFYV010000003.1, on the reverse strand, counting down.
TTTTTTGACGATAACAAAACATTATTTAACCGAGGGGTACGAGAAAGTAAAAAAAAAAAGGTGTTTGTTAATTCACGTAACAATTCTTATTAACCTTGGTATTGTCTGAATGGAAACTATTTCCTTTGAACATATTGCATTAGTGGAGCTCGACTTGTATGTAGGTGCAGTGTCAGGTGGGAAAATTATGGATATAACCTTAATGTGGAGAACCAACACCCAGCCTAGTTTCAAACCCTGACCTCCTTGTCGATGGCAATCAATGTCGATGGTAGGATGTAACTATAAGACTGCTGAGCTACCGGAAGCGGGTAGCTATTAATGGACAAGGTAGGATGATGACTTGAGGAACGACCTAAAACATCTCAACATCCACGATGACTGGAGGAAAAGGTCACAGAATAGGATGGTCTGGAGGCTAATGATTTGATGACGGCGCATTATCTAAGTGGTCCGTGACCATTGGACGATGATGATTGGAATCATCCGTTCTTCACTGCGTGCTTAAAAACATCGATACGGTCACAGTTAAAAGTGTAATCTATTATTTGGATGATGGGAGTTAATTTACTTATATACTCTTAGACCATAACCGTTTATTGGCTATAATATATCAAAAAGAAATTTACGTTTCAGCTTGTGCCTGTCTAAACGTTAGCAAAATACATTAGGACACCTTCTGAACGAAAGTTACGTCAGCTAGGCCGTGGTGAAGAAGGATGTTTCGTGATCATCTAATGACACTGTGAGTGACGCTAAACAACAATGTAAGAGGAGAAATGGGTAGAGAAGAATAAAACAAAAAGTTTCCCGACATAACAAAACTGTTTACCCAACAAGGAAGCTTTCACCTTTTGACATTTCCAATCTTTTATCATCCAACTAGTTTCATCCTGGATGCAGTTTTCTTCACTTCCGCCGCGTGATAGATGATGAGTCAGCTGCTTTTTTTTTTCAGGTTTTGTTTTATCTGTACGCTCTGATGTCAGTGGTTGACAAAACTGTTTGGATTAAGGTAAAATGATATGGAACGTCCCTAGCGGTTTGAAAAAAGGAAATAGATTGAAAAACTCGGGTTTTTTTTGGAACAACTACCCCCGTTGCATGGTGAAGGAATCGATCCCACAACTTCTTAAGAAGAGTCAGGTGTGTGGATATCTCACTTAGATCTACTGATATTGCTTGCATATAAGTGACCCACATAGTCTGGGGCTTAGAGCTCACAAAATACTGAATTGCCGAATACAGGATGGTCGATTTTCGAACCTCAACCAGTTATACTGATGGTTATTTTTCAAATGTGATTTATTACTGTGCTCTACACATCCTCTACACACTATTGTGGGTACATTTCATCCAAGTTACCAAATATACCTACGGCCAGCCACAAGTTTTTGAAACAGATATTAATATTAAATGAATAGTTAAGTTCTCGGTCACGGCACAGATTTATCTGATTACCAAACCCTTCCTTCACCTCTGACAAGACATCTTGTGAATGTGGGGAATGCCAGCCAGGCCTCCACCGTGGTTCGGATTCCACGTTAAACTGTAGGTCCTCTATTTCATCTCACAATCACCCAAACCATTACACATTAGCGTAAGTGCGTATAACCCGAACGGGTAGTAAGACCGGTGCTAATAGTAATAGTAATAGTTAAGTTAAAAAACCATTTGTTACCAACTCTTTTATATACATATATAGATACAAATGATGTCAGTAACGTTGATGAAATCAATACCAAGTAAATACTAATCAGAACTCAAATTTTGTTTTTGGTAAATCACAAACAATGTTCATGCGTACATGAACTCTATTCATGAACAATCTTGGTTGAAAAAAATTTGTTTTTACCTGTGTTTTGACATTTTTGGATAATATTTTATTGTTCTACATATTTTTTAGAGGTTTATCTAGAATACGTATACACGTCACATAAAACTTTTCACCCTACAGTTGTCAGGATGTGAAGATAATTCTAGCTTCAATTAAACTTTGTACAATAACTACCAGTGTGTTTTTAGAAAATTCACATTCCTGTTTAAACAGTGAAAAGAATCTGGAGAGGGTTGCGCTGGAAGAGGAACCGATTATATCTGAAGCAGATAATTATTTGAAAATCAAATTTTATATTTAACAGAATTCAAACGTAACTAAAGGATTTTTGTTATGTATACATTTTCTAATATTTAAATATAGATGTATGTTTTAGTTAGTCGTGTGCATTCATTGCGATACTTTGTTCATATTTTTAAGTAATTATTGTTAAATTTGAAGTATTTTTTAATGATATTTAGGGTATTTTTATAGATAATTTTTGGCAATTTTTAAAATCATTTAAGTCCATCTTCTGTTTAACTCAGCCTCTTTATATTCTCAAGTACACGAGAAAGTCTTGCAATAGACTAGACTCCTGACGATGGGAAGATCAAGGTTCAAATCTTAATCGGGTGTACTTAAGGATAGTCTTTCAAAAATGGCTTTCCACCCTACTCCCAAGCAAATGCCATTACCCTTCTTATAAATATAACCTTCTTAATCTATAACACTGTTAGACTAATTAGTGCATACGCGTATTACCCGAACGGGTAGTAAAATGTGGTTTTAAAAAAAGTTTGTCTTGAATTATTTTTTTATGTTGAGACTTCACAATAATCTTGTAGCGATCCTACTATATGTTCATGGTTTACATCCAACACAGGCTAATGCATGTGGTTTTAATAAGCTATTATCTTGTGAAGTTGTGTGTATCAGATCATAGTTAACGAACCACTAAGTATAGTAACTACACACATTATTACATACGTTACACAGTAGCTAGGTAACCACTAAGAGAAAATTAGTGAAGTAATGGAGAGACTAAAAAGGAAGAGTAGACCATTAAAGTCATTCCGAGAACAATGACGGAGTAAAATATAGTGTGTAAAACACTAGAGTGGTACCTTGGAATGCCTAATTTATATGAATAGTTCCACAATAGTCCAATTTGTATATAAAAGACGTTTTAAAAAATACAAAATTGGTAAAAGTTTTGCTAGAATATTAGTAATAAATTATATGTACTGTATTGACAAAATTGATGGCTTTAGATGACATGACTTGACGTATGAATACGTGAAAGTAGATCTAGTAGGATTTCTAGCTGTCGGTTAAGGAGTCTCTAAGTATTAATATTTAATTGTAACACTTAGGAAGGAAGGTTTAGAAAAAAAAATAAGGGTGTGTTAAGCTTCAAAAACTTAGGCTTTGTATTAAAAATATGTTAGTTTAGGGTTCGCTTCGGGAGAAAATAAAAAATGTCAGCTTCGACAATTACGAAGATTTGTCAATAAAAATAGTTTGTATGCTAGTATGTGCAGTTATGTAGGCCCAACATTAAAATTAATGTTCATATGAAAAAAATATTAAGGTAGTTAAATTAATTGTTGTGACAGTAGATTGATTATCATACACATCCTTAGTACAATAATTACTCTCCGGGATTCGAGCCATAATATCCTCCTCCCCAGTAAACTAGTCCACGTCAGTGGCGTATTCTGAGAAAAATGTGTAGGTATGCTGTACTCTAAGAGTTGCAACGGAGATTTGGGGCCGAGGACCCTCAACCACCGTTGTCCAAGAACGTCAAGGGATTATTTTAAGGGATATAGTTGAAGATGTGTTTATATAAAACAGTGGTTCTCGAACTGTTATTATTTCCCTTTAACTGTATGCCATCTTAGGAAATTTTGAGCCCCCTCTCACATATTCTCTCTTCTTTTATTTATCCATAACGATGATTACCATCCACTCAAAATGTAATAAAAGTAACTCCATGGTGTCAGCCCATATTCAGGATATACCTACCGAGTGGCTACCAAACTGTTTGGCGAATTAGTGCCAGCTCTTACTGATAGAGGGTGTCATGTGGTCAGCACATCGATGACTCTAGCCATTAAGCTCGGCTTTCTATACCAGAGCCACTACTACTTTATTGGAGTAGCTCCATATTTATCCACCCTAGGATGAATCTAGCCCGTTCCAGACCCACTGCTTCCCAGATAATCTGGACGTGCCGGGAATCAAACCCGAGACCTCTGGTTAAGTAGCCAGAACCTATGATCACTAGACCACATTTCTGAATGCATAAGAGAGACAGATCCTATTCAACTAGCCTCGTGTAGTTAAAGGCACACAGTTAGCAATACTCAATGCAAACAATCATAATAAGAGTAAAATGAAGTGATACATCGATCAAGCGTCCATCAGATCTTGGTGAGAGGGAATCAGGTGGATTGTCCAACTCACGTTGCAATTAAAACTATTTTATAAAGCCTAACTTGTCTCACACAATGCTGCTTGGAAACAAACGATCTCCCAATTTGAGAATTTATGCTCCAGAAGCTATTTAGATGCGTAAACTCTGACTAACATAGGGGAGATTATTTCGGACTATTAATACTCTATCGCTACGTCATTGATTTATTGCTAAGATATTAACACATACTTTTGCTTAAGCAGCGGTGCACCCAAGGGGGAGAGGTGCAAAAGGGTATTTGACCCCCTTCCCCCTCTTTCCCCAAAACCAGAAATAATGTTAATAGAAATTTAAATAATATTAAGTATAACTAACATTGAAGATGTGTCGAATGTATATGCTACATTTTAATACCGGGCTTAAGACTTAAGCCTAATATTCAAAATGTTTACCTTTACACATAAAATTAACAATTTAAAAAAAACACAAATAATAGATTCGATACCATTTCTATTATTTAAATTACTTAATTACTTTAAAATTACTCAAAGTTATTTATAAAAGCATTTAATATTCATAAATATCTCGGCCTTCAGGGCTTAGAAAGGCTGTGCAACCCCAAACCCGCTCTCTCCATCAAAATATCATTCGTGCAACAGCCTTGATTGAATGCCTCCCCCCAAAGTAAATGGCTGGGTACGCCACTGATTAAGTAACTAATAAGAAAATATATTTTATTCTACCATTTCTTCTAAATCATCTTGAAATGGTGGACTCACACTCCTGACTTTTGGGATTCTTTGGTGTATAATTATATAAAATCACAATGATTAATAAGTCGTTAATTTAAAACAAAAACTAAAAAAACACTATTGAAACTCCACGATCCTTTCTACTAAAGAAAAACAAGAATTACCGTCAACAACGGTTAAAGTAGCCTAGTCATCCACCTTACACCCCCATACCCCCTACCCTACTATATCAGTGCTAAAATCCCTAAGTTTGATAGAGTGGTTAAATGTGTTTGCCAAATACATGATAATACATGTGACTAGAATACCTAAATATAAATCAATGTGTTTAATTAGTGTATAATTTAAAAATTCTTGCGTATTGTTTTACAATTAATTATATATTTATTTTATGTATATTTATTTTAACTATACTAAATTAGCTTAATAAATAAACATTGTGATTTTGAATCTTTTTTCAGTAGTTGGCACAATGCTTAGCTTGCTTCACAGGAACAGCATGACCTGGGTTGTGAGAACCCGAGCTCATTGGCCAATTATTTATGGGCGAACGGAAAGGAATGTGTTGCCACCCCCTAGACATTGGGCAAAGTCATTAGAGCCTCTCTGGCTTGCCTTGCGTTTTTCAAGTAGCAAACCCTGTGTTTCCTATTGTGTTAAGTAGAACCTTTTGGAAGAATTACTTAAAACACAGTATTCTTGGAATATGAACCAATATTAAATTTAAAATTAATAATTCATTACATGTATATCTACTAACCATTTAAACATTAGTGTTTACACAGTTTACACAAACAGCATTGAATTAAACAAAAAACTAGTCCACATCATTTTGGGTATGCGGCGCAGGACTAGCATATCCAGAGAATACGCCACTGGTTCACGTGCTCAGCAATGCAGGAAAGGGTTTTAAACAGAGTACACATGGCACACATGCTTCTTTTTAAAAAACTAAATAGTACATAACTACATAAATAATTGTAATATCTTACTTACCAATTAAATCAGGTACATAGATGAAGATATCCATTACTGTAACTTCTCGCTATTACTAATAATTATTATATTTAAAAGTTGTATAAATAATCACGTTTTCTATAGATAATTATTACTTTCCAATGTCCAACACACTGATTTTAGTATCGATTTCACCCCCTGAGTAGTGTGGTATAAAATTAATATAATACATGCAAGAAAACGAATCGCGTTTGGTGTAGTCAGAAAACAGGTGCCCTTTACAATCTTCTACCGAAGAAGATGTTATAAAACAGCTTTTTTTTCTCTTGATTACCTAACCTTCGATCTTTTTCAATAAGTTACCTCTGTAATTGCGTGACCTTCCTTGTGACATATGAGTATGGCTTGGTAACTTTTTCAGTGCTAAAACAAACTAAGGGTCGGTCTTATGACTACCGTATGAATATTTCTATCGGGAGGTTAAATTTATCTACCAGAGAAAGGTTATCAGATACTTTAATATGTTACGCGTATTATGATCTGAATTTATCCACCGGATAGCTATCTGTAGGATAAACATATTTTCATGTAGAACACGCAAGGTTGGTACTGTTTTTACTGGTGCGCGTATGCTTATAAGCCTTACTGATAGAGCTACAACCTAGTGTTGTGAAAACGCTTTATATTTGTTAAATAATGGCGGCTAAACGAGTGCGAGGAAGCAGATGGCATCACGAGGGTGCAGAAGCTAAGTTGTCTTACAAGTACTAATTTCGGTGTCTGCCAAAATGTGGGCAATAGTTGGATACAACGTTTACAAAATTTAATTTATTTTACTCACATTTAAATTGTTTATTCTTATATAAATATAACTCTACAAATAACTTGTCAGTTTATATAAAATTGTGAATTAAATGTTCTAACTTTACATAGTTAGAGCCCGGGCCTGTGCTTACTAAACACGTGAACCAAGAGTTTAACCTGAAAACAGATTCTGATAGGTGAAACCTTATTAAAAACAACCCATCACTATGGCAACAACCATTTTAACTTTCAGATAAAAGTTATCATGTACTTAAAAATGTTATGGATAAATACATTTTATCTGGCAGATAAATGCTATCTGGCAGTCATTAGAAGCACTTTTAACTTAGCCAGCAGATAGAAATATTTATCTACGAGATAAATATTTATCCACAGGCACACTAACAGTGTGTGGCAAAAACAGTTTTTTTTTATTTAATCATTATATGGCGTTTTGTGTATGTATTATAATGTATAACGATCTGGCGTGTTATTGTCGGAGTACTTTTTTAAATTAATATTTAAAATATTCACAAATAGATTAATTATAAGTAAACATCCTCAGATTGTTATATTTTTTAATGAAAAACAATAATACATTTATATTCATCATGTAAAATATTCTTCAAATACATCGTTTGAACAAAATCTTTATGCCAATTTTCGAATACTTTCAAATTATTAAAATCGTGCATCAATAAACTAACCTTTTACTTATAGTCGAAAACCAATACAAACGGTATGCAATAGTACTTATGGTATAAAACTATCCCAAATATAGATTTTGAACAAAATTGTTAAAACAATTTGGAAAAATCGTGAATTTTTAAAATTCAGCTAACCGTAAACTCTTCTTCATTTTAGAGCAGTGTCCCAGTCCATCCCTGTCTGGGACTGATCCCTTAGTTGTATATTCAGCCTCTTTTTCTTGGGGACAGGATGTGACATTGATGGCTGTCCAGTTCCCTATGAATCGCAACCAGCCATGGAGATGACCTTGTGCCCCGTTAGTTTTTACGAGACCTTATGATAGTGCCAGAGGTGAGGTGGTTTTTGAAGGGGAGGTTGCAAGGTCAGTCTCCTAACCAAGACGGTCACATGGAACTGTCCTTTACCAATAATTACTGACCAATTAGAAGAGTGGCTGCATGTCTTGACCATTATCATTAGGGCCGTCGACCACTGAATTAATTTTGTGCTTTTTTTTTATAACATGTAAGGGTTGTTTTTTTCCGAATTGGCACACTTCCGGTTAATGTTGGGTTTTTTAACCAAAGGTCCTCATTACAAAAAAAATTTCAAAGGAGTAGATATGGGACACTTGAATCCTCCATTATTGGAATACCTTGAATCCTACGGTAATCAAAAGGTTCGAAACTCGTAAAAATCTCAAAATTATTTTGAATACAATAAATACCTTGAATGAATATAATAATGTAAAGCAATTGGTAAAAGGAAAAAAGTTGTGTAGTTGGGAAGGTAAAATAATCACAAAAAAAGAAAAAAAATTGTGTTATTATAATTAATTTTCTAAAAAATACAGTATTTTCTTTTTTATGACAAACATTTACAGCGTTTTTCAGTGGCACCCAGATTCTAAGAGTTATTTTTAAATCAATTTTCACTCTAAATAAAACTATACATTTTTATAGATTCGTGATTTGGAAACTAATTTGTGATAAGGGTTCGAAAAACGTAAAGTTCGACCCTTTCCTGTGCAATTAAGGTAGGATGGAAGGTAACGCTATATAAGGTAAATGGGTTCACAGTTTTATATTAAAATAACCTTTTGGATAAAATATTACCCTAGTTAGGGCGTTTATTTAATATTATACACATAATAATCTTAATAGTTATTTTATATTTGTCACGGGCACCGCGGAGTTTTAACATGGCTTTTTATCTTCGTATAAAAAGGTTCAAATGTAACTTTGCTTATGTTAAATATTCAAGAACTGTTTAAATTACCTACTATCTGTAGATAAGTTTTTATATAAAATCATAGAAATAGGAACCTTTAGTCGAATCACTTTCCATTCTACCATAAAATATATACACAATTTCAACTTTAAAAAAAAGCCCTTAACGTTAAGTTTTGTTTATCAAAGTTGACATAAACATATTTGAAGTGCCTCACTAGAACAAACATTGATCAACTGATTCCATAGTTTTATCCAAGAGAAAGTTAAAGTTTGAACTGCGTCAATGTACAGAATATAAGTCAAAATCTACAGACTGTAATTTATTCACAACTGACTCCAGATAGTAAGAATACCTTGATATAATTTTGAGACACAAGATGAACACTAAATATTATGTTGCAATGTCTAACTGGAAGGCTTGTGAGTGTGTTTCTGGGTTCGCCTCATCATCATTACTAAGATTACTAAGAGCTTCCTTGATAGTTACAAAATAATTAGAAAAATGTGTTATAGACTTGTATTTTTCAGACTATCTTATTTCACAAAGACCAGAAATGTTTGAAACTTTTTTTTCTTTCTATGAGTGCTCTCACTAAAAAAAAAATCTAATCACTGGCTTTATTGTTCCAATTGTGTTTCTGATTTCTGGCCCATGGTTGAAGTCATTGACCACTAGGTTCAATCGATGGGATGTACAATGAAAATATACAGCTTTTGGATATTTCTCTCTGATCCTTTATTGAACACCAGTATCCTTACCAGCCATCGTGGAGCATCCGTCAAACCCTAGAACCAATAAGCTTAGTCATTTCTAGTCCTAGTTTTTCCATGAATTGTAATATAGAATTTTCTACACTTTCTGCATATAATTTCTCAAGTTCGGCAAAATCCATAAATTATTCTTTCATCATACAACCAACATCAGCATCTTCTTTGATGTATCTTATTCCAAGAGACATTTGGTCTTCGCCGCTAATGTCAGTAGTTTCATCAGCCAGCAAAGAAAATGCTTCACATTCACTGACCTCTTTTACAATCGTTTCTTGGATTATAGATCCACAAATGTTGATCAAATCATTTTGTACTCTGTGAGAAGTATATTTAGATTTTCCTGAGTGTGTCCTTATATGGTCTTCAATAATTTTATCTCTTGCGTTCATGCGGAAAAGAAGTAGAACCTCAAAATTCCCACTTTGTGATAGTTTTCCACGAAGTTAAATTTCATGAACATCACAAAATATTATTGTTTACAAAATAGATTTAAGTTTGGTTCTGTTTATCTGAAATAGTTCAGTTTTAGTTGAGTCCAAATGTTCAATTACAATTTTTTTTTTTAATTTCCGTGTTATCACAGAAGTTTTTGGCATCAGTCACAGCTTCTTGGTGCCACTGGAATTTGGCTGTGCCCTTGCATCTTCGTAGAAATGTTTAAAGTCCTTTTGAACTTTAACCACGAAGGCAACAAAAACACCTCTTTTTAAAATCTGTTTAAACAACACACAATATACTTACAAAGTCCACCTTTTAAAGAAGGAGAATATACCAACCAGGGATATGCGTCCAACCAACCCTTCTGAAATGGGCGTTTATATTTACAAAAATTGACATCTTTCTTAAAATCGTGAGTAAAAAACTTTACCCGTGGATTTGTTAGCAATTGGTACTTTACATCATCTGAAACATAATAAAATAAACTATCCAAATATTGTACTAAATCATAACGTACAGCAAAAATTTAACAAATATGAATGACTTTATTGTCACTGAAATGTTTTTGCTCAACTATTCTTTCTGAAGTTGAGGGATGAGTAAATGAATTTTCTGTTCCTTTTGAAGGCACCAAAAATTGTTTCAAACCAATCCCACAAGGCGATATTTCTCTTGTAGATTGCTGTTGCTTTAGCTTCACCTTTTTCACTGTTTTGCCATTGGTTTGATCAAAAAACTTCCGTATATTTATTGTCAGACCAAATTACAAAATTAAAATATAAAATTCACAGTTAAGTATCCACAGCTACGAATCAGTTCTATACTTAACAACAGAATTAAAAATAATAATTCACACTTAACAGAACTATCGAACAATAACAAAGTCAATAGCAGACTTTAATAAATGCAGCGTGGAAGGATCACTACAAAAACAATCGCATTCGATTTATAAAACTGAGAAATCTCATAATAAATTCACTCTGATTTGCAATACTTCACTTTTTATAGCGAAAATAAAATTCTAAGGAAATCGACTACAGCGGAGAAAATTATAGTCGTTCCGAAAGCCCTGCGGTAACTATTGGTTAGAACAGACCAATGGGCGGGCAGTCAGTTCTATCATCACGTCACATGCAGAGCCGGGGCGCGGCGCAAATCCACTCATGCGCACACGATACACAACATATACCTCTACCTCTCTTATAAACATTACTGATTCATCGGTTCGTAATAAGATGTGTTGAATCTGTAACCTAAGATTCATTGTCGTACTTTTGAACGCATAGCAAAATCGGGCAAATCAAATTTTTAGAATAAAGAAATAGTTGTAATCAATCATTAACCAATTATTATTTTTAAATGGTTTAATCAAAGGCTTGGTCTATTTCAGTGGTTTAAATTTATCAAAAATTTGGTTATACCAATGGTTAGGGGGAAGCTCTCCCCCTCCCCTTCCCCCGCTTATGGGTGCCCTTGATAATATTAAAACATAACTAATATCACTATAATATAAATAATACCACTAAAAAGTGAAATATAGTCAATTTTTTTTAGCACCACGTCTTACTTCATGTTCAGGTTATGTATACGCATATGTACCAATTGCACTAATTAACTAAGGATAAAATAAATATGAATTTAGAGAAAATATACCCCCCTTTGCATGGATGGAGAGTGGAAAAACATTAAGGAAAAACCACCAGCCATGCACCTGACCGGGATTTGAACCCCGATCTCCTTGTCATCGGCAATATAGTATCTAGTGAGAGTGACGCCTTAGACCATGTGGTCACTGAAGCGGGTACAGTTAATTTTGACTGAAAAACATATTTTTGTAATTTATAAAAATTTCATATAGGTTCAAAGTCCTTTTATAGAACGAATTAATGAATAAACTTCTGTCTTTTGTAAAAATGTAATGTGATATTTTATAGGATAATAATTAAAAATTACAAACATGTAAACCAAAAATAGTTGCCAAAGATTGGTATCGCTATTGGGGAGTGGTTTAATTAAGTACTACTCTTACGCTATCAAGGACAAATTGTAATGCATTAAAAATAGATCTTGAAATGATTAAAGGATCGTCAGACGAGCGTAATTTGTTTAAAACAATCTTCAAGAAATAATAGTTGGGTGTGTTTGATTACTTTATACAATTTATAAGTTTTTAATTTCTTTACAAGGTCTAAGGATGACGAGAAACTATTTTTAGAATGATTTACATAAATATGAGATAGTGGAAAAAATTTATATCTAGCTTTTCAGTCTAGTATAGGTAGATATAAAGGAACTATATTTTGAATTTGGTTGGAAGAACCGCTAAGAAAATTCAAACATATTTCTTTGCTTCCAACGTTGATAACATCTCACATGTGTGTTATTTAAAGGTATTGATAATATCAATCAAAATTTACAGCATGAGATAAAATTACGTTATGTATGAAAACTGTTTTAGTAACTTTGGTTGCTAGCAGATAGTGGTCTTCCAACCAAAATCATTGTATGTTTTATCAGTTATAAAATTTACAAAATCAGTTTTTTATCTATCATATTAAGTCATTTGATCTGCAACTGTCACTTTTCATAGATAATATGAATACATACGAATTAATAGTAATAATAATGTAAAGTCTTGTAAATGTTGGTCGCAAAAAGAAAGTCTGTTTATTTTTATTTTCTAAAGGTTTATTTCTTCAAGAATATAACTATAAATTAAATGTTTACATAATCTTGATTCAATTCTGTTCAAAAATAAAAGATGTCTCGTTTAAATGATAGAACTTCCTTGATATTTGTTTATTTATTTAAAAAAGTGCTTTGCTAAGACTAGTCCAAACGTGGGTAGTTGTAGTATCTCAAATTTATTATGAGTAGAAAGGAAATGTTTGAATTTGTTTGGTTGAATGAAGTAAAATAATTTATTTACGTTGAACTTAATTTAAATGGGTTTCACTTTTATATAGTTTAAAGCAATGTAATGAAAACAATATTGATTGGCCATTTCAGAATCAAAGTGTCTTGTTTAATACTTACTCACATATTTTGTTATTTATATTATATTAGAAAACACTAATAAACTGAAGGGTTCGTAAAATACTATCAAAAGCAAGGAAAACAGATCAATTTAAATCACAGCTTCAGACCACCAGTTTGAGCTGTGCACATATGTACTAATTACGTTAATGTGTTATAAATTAGGGAAGGTTGAATCTATATGAAGTGTACTCGCATTTGCGTGGAGGAATAGTGGGGGAAATATTTAGGAAAAATCACCCTCAGTGCACCCGACCAAGGTTTGAACCTTGATCTCCCCAGTCTAAGTACACTGCGATAATGACGCCTTATACCATGAGGCCAGCGAAGAGGTTTAAAATGAAATTAATATTCCGGAGCGCACCCTCAAGAGCAAACATAAGATTGATTTTTATTTTCATAATGAAAGATTCCTGAGTGTTACTTGAAAGGATGGTGTTCAATTTCAACAAAATCCAACCGGTTTCTAATATTAAGGTAAGATTTAAATCCCCTGCGAGCGGGAACTCCAGTGAAGTTCCTTAAACTCAACATTAAGGTCCCGTTAACCAGTTCTGGCGTATTGGCGTACGACAAAAACAGTTGTATACGTCTTTAATCATAGTATATTCTAAGCAGCTCTCTCTTTCTTTCCCTTTTGTAGAGGTTGGCAGTAATTCTATAGAGTCCGGAGCCATTCGTGCTATTGTAATGCACGTCACATATCTTAGGAGAATGCAGGGACTTTCTTTGGTAATGAGAAACCCACTGTTTACTTTCAAAAAGAACAAATCCTATCAAGTGATTTTACTTTCTTATTGTGAAACTAAATAATTCACCAGACTTATGCAGATACAAATTTTTCTGAAAAATATTTTTTAAAAATTTAATCACACGTTTTTGTGTCCGTTTTAGTGTGTGTGTGTATGTGTGTGTGTGTGCGTGTGTCACCTCAAGTATCTAAATAGTTTAAATGATTGACTTTATACTTTATATTTATGAACGGCTTTTCACCAAGGCGCATTATGTTTAATGTGAATGGATTGATATAGATTAATAATTAAAGGTTGCTATAGTGAATAAAAAGATATAAAATAGTATTGCTTTAAATGTGTTTTGACTATTTTGATAAAATTTGACTTATTTTAAAATTTTGTTAGCTGTATGAGGAATATTAGACTTTAAAAAGTTACTAGATCTACTTTAGTATTTAATAACAATGGGAGGATATTATATTTATAACAAAGTGTAATAGCTATAGAGGTATCTCACTACTACCAACATGCTTTGAAATTTTATCCAACATTATTTTAATAAAATTGACGCCATATGCAGAGTAAACAATTGGGATCATCAGGGTGGATTTCGACGAACTACATCAACAATGGATCAGATTTGTATAACTAAGCAATTTTTAGAAGAAAAAAAAGACTACAACATGATGGCCCATCAATTATACATAGATTTTAAAAAGGCTTAAAACTCAGTTAACACATTGAACACAACACGTAAGTTTATATTGTTAGCATGCCCAAGAACAACTTGGGAAATTGTGGAATGCCAGGCCTCCACTGTGGTTCGGATCCCACGTTAAACTGTAGGTCCTCCATTTCATCTCACAATCACCCTACCATTACACATTAGCGTAAGTGCGTATAACCCGAACGGGTAGTAAGACGCGGTGATAATAATAACATTCCCGAGCTTCATTCGAGTCCTCTTTTAGATGTTTACATACGCAATGGCCCGAGAAACGCTCGGTTATAGTTTTGTAAATCTTTCTTAAGATTGTTTTAGTTCATAAGAAAAATACTAGGTGGCAGAACTTCCCATAGTATAACTAAATAATCTTATTTTTCTAAATACTTCATAAACGCTTTCCTACCATCTGCGTTACTTATCAAAATAGCTTCCTCAAAAGCAACTTTTCTTGACGATTCCAACATAGAATCGATATTATTAGATATTTCCAATTCAGAATTTGAAGATTGAAGATTAATATTAATAGCTTTTGTAACAAAATGTGTACAAATCTTCTTTTATTTCCCTAATTAATTTTGAAAAAACAAAGTTTTATGTATAAAAACTACCACACAAAGTTTATTTATTTATTTATTTCCTTCTGTAAAACAAAATAAAGTCCATAAAAAATTGAAAGAACAGAATTGATTATATAATAAGCACACACAAAGGGTAAATGTCAAAAAGTATTTTCACATAGAAAATTCAAAATATCATAAATTTGGCCAGTATCTGACAGTTCATCATATGATTTCATGCCGGTGTACAATGTGTTAAACGAAACAAATTGTATGAAAGCTTAGTTAAGTTTAAATATTTAGGAACTATTTTAACCAGCAATAACGATATTAGAATGTAAATTAGGAAAAGAATACAGTCTGTAAATACATGCTATTAATCGGTCAATAAGTTGTTGACATTTCGCCTGCTTTCAAGGAATGTAACACTCAGAATATACAAAACAATAATTTTACCGGTTGTCTCTACGGGTGAGAAACGTGGTCGCTTACCTTACATGATGAAAAAGATGTATGCTGTTCAAACACAAGGTGTTTAGGAAGACATTTGCTCCAAAAAGAGATTACGCAAATGGGTAGTGGAGGAGGTTACATAATGATGAGTTAAAAACCCTTTCTCGTCACAAGATAATGTTAGTAATATCAAGTCTCATAGATTACGGTGAGCAAGACATGTAGCGCGAATGGAAGATTCTAGAACTGTGTTCAGGGGATTGACTGGAAAACCCAATGAGAAGATACCATTGGGAAGACTTAGACGCAGATGGGACGATAACATCAGACCTGTAAGAGATAAGGTGTAATGAGGTGAACTGGATAGAACTAGATCAAGATAAAGATCGGTGGCGTACTTTTGTAAGTGCGGCAATGAACTTTTTGAATTCCTTATACCATAAATTAAGGTAAAGGAGGATATTATACAGCTTTCTCTTTTGACTGTGAGTATCGATTTTGACAGCTGTAAGCTAAATATAGTAAATTTTGGCCACTGTCAGGTCATTTTTATATTCTATTAAAATTTTTTTAAAGGCCTACAAAACTACAATAAATTATTAGATGGTATAGCAATTTTTGTTTCCATAAAAAGTTATATTTTGTAATTTCTTAATATGGACAGCCCCACTTGAGTTTCCAGTCAACTATTTTATTAATGTGTTATTTCTAAGTAATTTCCTTCGGCCAACAATGGCTGCAATAATATTTCTGGCATTATGTATTATTATATTGTGTGTGTGTGTGGTCAAATATATATTTAATATAATTTAATTTGTATGTTCTGTTTTATAAATTATGTTGTCACTTTAAATTCCTAAATAATTGGAAATAGTTAAATACTGTATTACCGTTGATATTTATTCACATTGAAAAGTATGTAAAAAATATAAGATCTAATCTCATATATGTCAGGCTAAAATAAAAACACAGGTATTCTATCTCCGTTACTGTGTAGTTGAATCTAGCTTGGAAGATCCTGGTTCAAATACCAACCAGGTATTTTTGGATTAAATTTTCTCTGAATTGTTTCCTCTTGTTCTCATGCAAATTATAGTATATTTACTTGAAATTCCGATTCCTCGCATCATTATATTTGATATTTAAAACTGTGAATTTTCAAAACTGACAATAACATGCTTTTGATAAAATTTATAAAGTAAAAAAATTGTAGTTTGCACCCATCTAATTATTTATTTCATATGATCTACAGATTTAAATATTTTCTAAATTGGCTGGTTTTTTTTCTAATATTAATTATTACAAATGTTTATATTATTATAGCTAACATATTTCTATAATAATATAAATTATATGTATATTATAACTTTAACTGTTATAATATACAAATTCCTAGTATATTTTATTTCAATTTATGATGACATTAATTTGTACAGAAGTATGTCTGAAATGTGATCTTTGCGACTTTATGGCTTTATGGCCAAGCAATATTGATTGCCATTGATTATTCGGTGCTTTAATTGAACACTTTATTTCAATAGTAGATTATGTTAATATAAAAGTGATGATATCTAAATAAAATGACCGTACAAAACTATGCAAGGACAATGAAATACCTGAACTATATGGTGGTAGCATTAGCGATTCTTGTTCTAAATAAAAATATTTAACATATCTTAAATCGAACACTGAAGGCCATGCAGTAACACACCACATGCTCCTTTCGTATGAATTAAAATCAGTTTTAGATTGGAAGCATAATCATACACTAACATTTAAGCAGATAATTAAATATTAAACCTTAAAGGGGGGAAATTTTTAGGATTTTCTATTTAATTTAAAAATTGATTAATATGACTACTATGATTGTTTTTTATTTCCTATATTTAGCCATTTAATATAATGTTAACTAATTTACGAATCTCGTCCAATATTTGGGTGCACTTAGGCCCCCACAAGAAAATATATGGCCTTGATTTTTTTTTATCTTCCTTCATCCAGATATTTTGGAGACAAAGGTGTTCATAGATAGTCAATTAGTGATTCTATGAATGATTGGTGAGGTAAAAATAGAACAAAATGTATAGTTACAACTGTAAAAGCTAGTATTCAATAATTCAAGATATTTTAATATAAAATAAGCGTTAGAAACTGGTATTATAATAATTTAGAATGTAAGAAAAATGTACGATAAAACTTGAAAACTACTTTAAATTGCCATATATTTTGTATCTCTTTACTAGTAAGATTCAGTCAAGATCAATCGCTGGTCAGATAGCGGTAGCGTTTACAACGCACTATAGCTTCTGGTATAGGCTAGAGCAAGTTGTTACTCTAATTGATTCGTCTCAGTCTCACTTATAGCTCTGACAAATATGGAAGTGATAGAGGTATGAACAATACTAGTAGTAACATTCAATATACAGCCAGTCCCTGTAATTAGCGGAGTGAAGGTGTTGCTTGTAGAATAAGCTGCTGTGTGTATTTCGGTGGGCTTGGCAGACTGTTGTGCAATAGTACCTTCTGAGTCAATGAGGAAAGCAACTGGAAACTACCTCACTCCTTATTTCCCTAGTACATATCTTCAGTGCTGCCTAGGCTTTACAGCTGACGATGAAACCGTTGAGGATCAAAACAAGTTTCTTGTTGAGTACTATACATACATTACTAGCCTGATTTGCTGCGTTTTACCTAAAAGATAATACATATAGATTGTAGATTAAATATTTATTATTTCCAGCTATGCTTATTATTTAAATTCTAAACTATCACACAACTTTAATAACACTTTAAATTGGTCCACACATTATCTTGTAGTTTCACTTTTTGGATAAAATCTCCACAAGTATTTACATTCCTACTATAAATATATTTAATAATATATAACTAAAATTACTTGATAAATAAATAGCAATGCATGTAGGCGTATGTTTATTTAAATATAAAATACAGGACGTGAATAAAAAAATAGTTCATCTGCTTTTGTAGTGGCCCACTGGTGAATACCAAATGTAATTCAAACGATACTTTGTTCAGGGTCGTTGTATTTGTCTCTGCTCAATACATAGAAGTAGCAAAGAAGAATACTAAATCATAAAAAATATATAATTACCTCGATATATTGAAGTGTATTGGTCAACTTTTGCATAAAACATATTATCTTCACTTAAAACCAAAGCAAAAAGGTTGAAACATCGTGATGATAATTACGTTGACCACCCTGCGTCTAGTTCTATAGTACAAGAGGGTGACCTGGTGATCTAGGGGTAAGGTGTTGGACTTCTGTGCAGGGGTCCGGGGTTCAATATTTGGCCCCAACACTGATTTATCTGACTGCCAAACCCTTCCTTCCCCTCTGACAAGACATTTATTAATCACAACTTGTGAATGTGGGGAATTCCAGGCCTCCACTGTGGTTCGGATTCCACGTTAAACTGTAGGTCCTCCATTTCATCTCACAATCACCCTAACATTACACATTAGCTTAAAGTGCGTATAGCCCGAACGGGTAGTAAGACGCGGTGCTAATAATCATAATAATAATAATAATAATAATAATAATAATAATAATAATAATAATATAGTACAAGTTTGATAGTTGGGCTGGGAATGTTGGAAACACGAGTTAAGGGAAGTGTTTTTGCAGTTTTTATAGCAAAATAAAAAAAAATTAATAATACTAATAATCGCTAGCACCACGTCTTACTACCCGTTCGGGTTATACGCCTAAGTACTAATTATGTTAATGGGTTATGAATTGGGAAGGTTGAATATAGAGGAAGTGAACCCACATATGCAGAGAGGGAGAGTGTAAGAGCATTCATCCCCGAGCAAGATTCAACCCTCGTTCTCCCCATACTCGGTAGCTTAGCTCTACATGAAACTAGCGCGTTAGCCACCGAGGCGGGTAAATAAAATAGTGTCTTCATTAAAAACTTGAAGTTTAATTTTTTGCACAAGTAAATATCAACAGTTGTTGAATATCTGTCATGGGTATTGCGGCATTAGACGAGAAACTTTTTAAATTAAGAGGAAAAAATTTCATTAAATTACAGGACACTTTTGACGGATATTTAAGAACGGTTGACATCACCATGTGGGAAAAATGTTATCTTATGTTCCTATTGGAGAATTATGTTATTTATTTTGACCAAAAACTGCAAAAATTCTGTCCTTAACTCACGTTCACAACACTCCCGATTTAAGGTCTGGGTTTGATACACGTGTTAAATAGAAACTTTGATAACATCTCACAGAAGCGGAAGCGATGCAAATAAGAGTAGAACGAAAGCTCGAGAAAGACAGCAAACAAAAATTAATGACAGTGTTATATTCCGTGACAATGCCGTGATTTCTCTGCAAGTCCTTGACGGACCAATACTGGCGTAACAGAGTCGGTTAGTACGCCATGAGACAGTCTCATTCATTGCTACGATCAAATATCATCTATACTCTTTCCCTCCCTTATTTGACCTTTATAAAAGAAAAGCATGCTATAGTAATTGCAGAATATGTCGATGTATGTTTGTTTGTTTTTTAAAAGAAGCTGCTAAGTTTATCACACACTTTACACACCAAATGCTACTGTCCTATTTAGACGAGAAGGAAATTTTTTGAAAGTTACAAAAGCTACTAAAATAACTTTCATTTGTTTTTAATGTTGTTAATGGCAAAATTTCCTGTAAATTTGCCCTTGAACATGTAGGGTATTCATGTGACTTCTCCAGTCTCTAGAAATCCAATTTTTTTTTCTCAATATTTTAAACAAGCTTAGTCATCTTGATTGTTTAATTCGTTGCTGAGTTTGACATTTTTATCATAAAAGAAGATACAAAATCATTGAGTTATTTAGGGAACACTACACAGTTAAGGACTTTAACTGCATGTCTTTGTGGTTTAGTGTTCAAAGTTCCTGGCTTCAGATAAGGAGGTCCAGGGTTCAATCCCCGGTGGTTTAAAATTTTATGTGGAGCAATGGATCTGGAACGGGGTCAACTCATCCTCTTGAGGACAAATGAAGAGCTACTTGATCGAAATAATAGTGGCTTCGGTCTATAAAACTGGGATTAATGGCCAGAGGGTTCGTTGCGCTGACCAAACGACAAATGTTGTCTGCAGAAGTTGGCACTATCTTTGCTAACAGATGGTTGCCTCTTTGTTGGTATGGCTAGCTTACCACCAGTTGATTATAGGTATTTCATTGTCCTTGCATAGTTTTGTAGACTATAATCTTACGTTCAATTTATGTAGATGGCATCACGTTTTATATTAAAATATTAATCTACTGTGGAAATCAAAGAGTTTTTTTAGGAAATGTATGCTACTATTCGATCAATAAATGGTTAACATCTCACCTGCCATCAAGGAATGTAAAACTCAGAATACACAAAACAATATTTTTACCAATTGTTCTCTATGAGTTTGAAACGTGGTATCTTACCTTACATAAAGAAAAAAAGTAATTTAGGGTGTTCGAAAACAATTTATTTATGAATATATTTGGTCCAAAAATTGATGAGGCTATTGGAGAGTGAAGGAGGTTACTTAATAATGAGTTTACATAACCTGTACTCCTCACATGACATAGTTAGTATAATCAAGTTCGTAGATTGCGATGGGCAGGACATGAAGTGCGAATGGGAGATTCTAGAACCTTGCTCAAGGTACTGATTGGAAAACCCAATGGGAAGAGACCTAAACACAGATGGGAGGATAACATTAGAATGAACATGAAAGAGGTAGGGTGTTATGAAGTGGACTGAATAGGACTAGCTCAAGATAGGGATAGGGTTATGAAGTGGTCTGGATAGAACTAGTCAAGATAGGGAGAGGGTAATGAGGTGGGCCGGATAGAACCAGCTCAAGATAGGGATAGGGTATAATGAGGTGGGCTGGATAGAATCAGCTCAAGATAGGTATAGGTGGCGTAGTTTTGTAAGTGTGGCAATGAACTTTCAAGTTCCTAACGCCATAAAGTAAGAAAGAAAGTATATTGTTTAAATATATTAATTGAAAATTGATAACAAAGTATTGTGTCAACATATTTTAGAACATGTTGGGGCGTTTATAAAAAAAAAATTATAAGGCAGTTAATATTTTACTTTTATTTTTACCACTTCTTACTATCTCTCCTGAGTCTTCGCATTTAACTATTTTGATGGGCTAAGAATATGGATTTTATAATAAGAAGAGATATATCCAAATTGTCATGAAGTAAGATTGGGAGACTATTTAGGAAAAACCACCCTCAGTAAATTTGACCCATATTAAAACCCCTACCTCCACGTGATAGGAAAAACAGACCAGATGATTTTTACGCAACTGATGAAGAGGGAAATACATTAAAATTAATAGCTAGCCATTTATTTTTAAACAATAATAAAAAAATCTAACACTTATTCCTTTAAATGAAAGTGTACAAATTGACCAGACCCAACGCTACGAAAGGTGTGTAGTATGTGCCTAGTAACCCAGAGAGGACGGTATACTTAATATAACGGTTTGTTGCGTGTATCTTATGTAAATCCAAGGCTAGCAGGATCATCTTCTTACCTTAAGACGTTAGAATTTAGCTTTCTCGGAGGTCGACCCTGAACTTCAACACAAGAATAAACTCTGGCCTTTTTAAAACCAACACTCGCCCCCCTCTCCCCTTTTCCATATCAAAGTCCCCTCCTCTAAAATATTCATGGCCCGCGAGTTGATTCCAGTTACGGTTGAAGTGACTGAAGCGATACTTCAGGTTACGATTTTAAAGTATTATTCTTCAGGCAATTAGAAGTAAATCAAATTGGGAAATGTTTGTTAAATTGAGGCAAGGTTTGTGGTGACGTTGGAACCGATTTTAATGAGGTTTAAACAGATTTTTATAGGAAGCGCCTTCTGAAAGGTCTTGTTTGGTACCATATTCCAACTGTAAAGTAGTATTTTAATAGGATAAAAGACCTTCCTAAACATACTTCTTACTACCATTCTGTAAGGCTTTGTATCTTACCAAAATCCTACCAAACAATAGGATTTTGGTACGAAATAAAGCCTTACAGAACGGGATTCCTACCGAAATTAAGGTGTAACTACTCAACTAAAGAGCCAAGACTGTCCCCAGCTAAAACTCAAGAGTCGGAGTCAAGATCGGCTCTCTATGGTAATCACTATGCCTCTTTCTAGAAAGCTGCTTAGTAGTGGATTTTCGGCAGGATTGCCAACTGAGCTTTTTCCCAGCTAGATATACCTAGTAGAATGCACTTTTCGAGTGGTACACAAGGGGGGATTCCCTACCTTGGAGTTCAGTTCAATACAGCTTTGATTGTGATTGGGTATTTTCCCTCCAACTAATTAACTACTCCAAACTGTAGTTTCCTGTAGAATGTGCACTCAACCAATTGCTGGTTTTGTTAGCGTTAAGATATTAAATAATATATACGATACGCTAAAAAATAAAAAAATAAGTTGTAATGTGTGTGTATTCTACAGAGTGGGGCCAAAACAATTAGACTGTTTGTAACTTGAAAATTAGCACTTTAATTGAAAAGTAAATACTCACTATCTAAATAAAAGCAAATTACATATTACTATTTTTCAATTTTTAAAGATAATATCAATCAGGTGAGCTCCCCCGGACGTCAGTCAAACCTCACCACGTTAATCACCATTTTCCTCAGCATAGATCGTCTAATTGTTTCAATCCCACCCTGTTAAAATATATTTTAAACATTGTAAATAAAATTACTATGAAGATGTATATTATTATAAAACTATGCGCATTCAAATAAATAAAATTAGAGGGATAAAATAATGGACCTATATTACAAAAGTAGGAAAGTTTCATCCTCGCTAATGTTTAATATTAAATCATTATAAAATTTATTCCAAAAATTAACTAATGTGGCGGTTTTAAAGCCTATACATATTCATGAATATTTTAATTTAAAAGAGGTGAAATTAATTATGCACAGTTTAATCATCTTCACTAAACATTCAATTCTATTAAAAATAATGAAAAAACTAGGTCACTATCTCCATTCCCATTTTTTTTAACATATTATGTTTTTACAAAAAAAAAACTAGAATTAATTTGACAAATTGGAGCTTATCACAAAGTAAAATGCATTCTATAACACTCCATCCTTAATTTTCTTGTGTATGTAATTACAACAAGACTAAATTTCTATGGATATGCTATATATTATTAAAAGTTTTATATTTTTAAAGAGTATATTCATTTTTTTTTAAGTTTAAGCCATAAAACAAGATGTGTTACAAAACTCTAAATCAATTTGTATTCTTTAAATATAAATATATATCTAACAATTTGTGATTTAATGTTCTTTGTATACATCACCATGTGTCTATTATATATGATAGAAAGAGGTAATTTAGGATTCTGGTAGAAATGTACTTTTAAAATATACAAACTTTACTACGACCAACTTTGATAAAACTATATTTATTATCTATGAAAATTTACAATGTCTAATCACATGACAGGTTTATTTTTATTTATTTAAAAGGTAATTGAATACTCAAACTTCCTAAAATAAAGTTTAAGACTTTATTAATTTCAAACAAGTTTATTTTTATTTATTTAAAAGGTATTTTAACACCTATATCTCTTAAAAATATTTCATTAATTTATAACTTATTGGCCGGACTATTTTTATTTTTAAAAGGTAATTTGAACCCATTTACTTCCTACAAATAATTCACTACTTTATTTACAACTTCCTGCCCGGTATATTTTTATTTGTTCTAAATGTAGCTTGAAAACATCCGAATCACGAATCCAATTTTTAAATTTTCTTTTGAACCTTGAATCCAAATTCTAATCCTAGAATCTTTAAAAACGTACAATTTTATTTTAATTGGAAATATTTAAACGTGAATTTAATAAAAGTTGTTTAAAGTTTGGTGCTACTGACATTTGATATTTTGTTTGTCATGTTTATTACGTCATAAACAACTATAAAAACATTTTTTTATCAAATTAATTATATTAATACGATTGTACCAATTTTTTTAAATTCTTGTTACTTTTAAACTATACAATTCCTTTTTTACAGTTGGTTAAATTTATTATTTGAAGCATTTGAGATACTTTTTTGAGATTTTTACGAATTTCACATTTCTAAAATTTACCATATGTTTCGAGGGATTTGAAGAATTAAGGATTTGAGCTTCTCATCTCTACTAAATATGGATGTATTTTCTTTTAGAATACGTATACTTTAGTTAAATAGACATTTATTTTAATGTATAGTACTTGATTAGTTTCTTGTGTTAGTGAGGCACTTAATTTTATAGTTTGGACAAAGCCTCCTCACGTGGTCTATCAGTTAGGGGGGCTCCAACAGATTTAGTACAAGATTAAAAATACGACTAAAATAATGTAATATTTGTATATTATCTAATGGAGTGTCACAAGTTAAACTAGTTCATAAATAATATGCTTCTACAACAATTTGTTCCTAAAATACACGTTAAATAATACTTCAAATAAATCCAAAAACAAAGACTCTTCAATAAAACTATTTTATTTAAATATGTTGTGTATTTGTCTAGTTTTTTAGGACCTAATTCAATTATAATGGCTAGTATTGACCTGAAATATATCATGTAAGTAACACAATGAGAAGGGTGAATTTTAAATGTTTAGCTTGGCTAACAGTTTGGACTAGACGTATTTCAACCGGTTATTCTAATGTTTTAGGAATGAATAAAGTTAAATTTAAAGAAGTGTAAACATATTTGTGTGGGAGGCGATTGTAAAACCATTTAGGAAGAACCACCTTAAGTACACCTGACCGGGATTCAAACCTGATCTTACCGTCTTCAGTAGGCCAATCTAATACAAAAGTGACGCCATAGACCATTCGGCCACTGAAGCGGCTATCTTCTAATTATTACACTTATTTACTTACAATAATAGTGTAGGGACGAGTAAGATGGAATTTAAAGGAAATGTATAGCATTTGTGTGGAGAGGGAGTGCAGAACCATTAAGAATAAAACACCCAAAATACACCCTTCTCTAGTTTCGAGCACTGACCTCGTCTGTGGCAAGCCAGACTAGACGAGCTTGACGTGAATATGTTGCGTGCCTATCGATGTGAATAATATTTATCTGAGTTTGGTGATATTTAAAACATTTTAAGATGGGGTGAGGTAAAAAAAAAACTTTTCTGTGCAAAAAGTCAGCGTTTATGGAGGTAATTGATAAAAAAAAAACAATTGACAAATCACGGTTCAAAGATAAACCGGTGTCAAGAATTCCTCTCAGTTATTTCGTGCTCAGTCAATTCTAAACACTCAATTTCTGAGCTTGAAAGTTCAAGAGGTGAAGGTGGAATCGTGGATGCCCCCATAAAAAAAAAAAATTGAATTTTAATCTTTTCCCTTTTTTTCTCTTTCTCCATATCTATTGTTTGTTGCATCTAATAGTGGGTGGTAGGCTGTCGGAGCCTTGAAGATGATCATTACGATTAATGTTTTGATGCTATAGGTGTGTACTGTCACTTCATATGCCTCCGGCGCGCTTGTGCAATCGTGTAACTGTGATGAGTTGACCCCTTATTCAATAGACAGATTCTTAAGAGTAGTTGATACTTTTCACCTACCTGATAAAATAGTAGTATGAAAGATAATTTTCAACAATAAAAAAAATCATTTTGAAAGCTAGTAAGAAGAACTTAGGCCTATACTGAGAGCTGATAATTTGACCAAGATAATTAATATATAGAAATAGATGTGGAAGGGAAAAATTCAAAAAGGAAACCAAAACTGAAGTACATAAATCAGATAGCAAATAATGTTGGCAGAAGATTATTATTATTATTATTATTATTATTATTATTAATAGAACCACGTCTTACTACCCGTTCTGGTTGTACGCACTTACGCTAATGTGTAATGGTAGGGTGATTGTGAGATGAAATGAAGGACCTACATTTTAACGTGGAATCCGAACCACGGTGGAGGACTGGCATTCCCCAAATTCACAAGATGTCTTGTCAGAGGTGAAGGAAGGGTTTGGTAATCAGATAAATCTGTGCCGGGACCGAGGATTGAACCCCGGCCGCCAGCACAGGAGTCCGACACCTTACCCCTAGACCACCAGGTCACCGTTGGCAGAAGAAGAAGATACAAAAGATGTAAAAAAAAAGTCCTGCGATGGAGAAAAGTGGACATCTACAGCAAACCTATGGCACGTGCGGTTAACAAATATTTCAATCTGTAATTTTCAAAATATAAAAATACCCCTAGATCACGGCGAATCTAGTAACCACCATATGGAATTATATATCTAATTTATCGCGATCGTGCACTGTTTCCTTATTTAAAAATATATATATAACATTAAGCTTTTTAACAGTTGATTTTGTAAAGAAAAATCATTATAATGTCAAATTGTTGAAAACATTTGTTAAATTTGGGGGGGGGGAGGAGGGGGGGAGGGGGCTCCAAATATTTACAGTCCCGGAGCCTTCACAGCTCCAGATCCAGCCCTGTTGAGACCACAATGACAAGACTAAGTCAAACATCTTGGGATGACAAGAGACAAAATAACTGAAAATGAGAAGTCACACAGATAAAATAAATAATATATCAATAAGAATATTAATTAAAATGTACTCATAAATTGATACAACCAATCATCTTATACAACTGTGTAATAAGGAGTTATGGCTCAATAACAAACACCCATAGTCTACAAGTAGTACAAAACAAAATTCTATGACTCACTCACTGGAGACCACAAACGCACTAGAATAACAAACCTTCACACACACGTACACATACACACTGCAACCAACTACAAGAAATATAGAATTCTTAGAAACAAATGTTTTACAGCTTGATGGCGACACCCTCAAACTTTTGAGAAGACTCTGACAATATTATCCGACTGAACGACATCACAAACCAGACAGTTGAACAATAATAAAATCCAAAAAATAATAAATATGTTTTTTAAATTACAAAATAACAACCTTAGTTGATAATCCTAGGTAAAGAATATTTAAAAAATCATATTCAAAACACATTAAAGACTTAGAGGTTAAATTCTCAGTGGGTAAAAAAACTTAACTGGTACTTAGCAATCGACTAGGCAAGCATGAGAGCAGAATGGTCGAACTATCTCGCCACATTACCAACCTTCCTTCACCCCGACCTTCATATACAAATTGCATATTTCATCTCATTACAATCCTCGTCACCGCAAGGACACAACTTAGAAAAACGACTAGGACAGCGAGTTTCAACATTTTTCAATTCACATAACTATAAACAAGACGCTAAAACTGTCCAGATAGACTAACAGTTATTTCTAGGAGGTATTTTATCATTAAAATAACGAGCATTAATATTGTGTTCAAAAGTTCAATAGATAAAATTCTTAAAATTGTATTATTTAAAAAAATAATATTGACCATGGATTTTTGAAGAAGAAAAATAGATATTTCTCAAAAAATAATTATCGCTTCTTTTTTATATTTTTATATTCCCACATGAAATTTTAGGTCACCCTTGAAATATATTCACTAAACAACTGTTTAAGTCACCATGTGAATAAAATTAAACTCTATGTTTGTATGGAAGCAATATTTGATTTAT
This sequence comes from Timema cristinae, assembly GCA_039000515.1. Lineage (NCBI taxonomy): Eukaryota > Metazoa > Arthropoda > Insecta > Phasmatodea > Timematidae > Timema > Timema cristinae. The sequence continues at coordinate 29,910,553 of JBCFYV010000003.1, read as the reverse complement.
TTTAACAAAAAAATGTTTTGCTATAAAAAAAAACCCTCCAAAAACACTGACCTATCTCATTATAGGTTTAATGGTGAGCTTACGTTCTGACGACCATGAACATCGATTTCCTTAAGGCCATAGCTAGCCAAATTTCACAAAAAATTCCTTACCTTAGTACCTTAGTGTATTATTAATTTATTAGTTTAAAGAATATGGGAGGGGATTGAAGTGGGTGTCTCACATAATATATATATATTTACAATGTAGAAATTATACAGACGCTATAAATCAAAATTTGCAGAGAAATCGAATAAACTGGCTATAAATCGAAGCACTATTTGTGAAATAGAAGAAGCTGTATATGAAATAGAATATACTTACTATAAAATGGAAGGACTGTCTAGGAAATATAAGATACAATGAAATAGAAAAAATATCGAGAAATGGAAGAGACTGCCTATAGAATAGAAGATACTGTATTTAGATCTTAAAAAAAGATAAGGAACAGTTGATTTTTTTTAATATATAATATTGCTTCCATCACAAGTGAATTGAGGAAGAGGAACCAGAGATTATACCGGCTCTCTCTTGGAGTCTTAAAAATAAAAAATCTTCAATGTCACGGTTCTGGAATGAATAACAAGAGACACTCTCAACTTTGAACCTACCCCTGAAGGGGGAATACAAGGTAAGAGACAAAACAACTCGAAGAAGAAGTCTCGAGGACAAGATAAGAGGACAACGGATGAATTGATGCATAGAAGAAGTCACTAAGCCACCAGATGAATACGCGCGTGCGCGCGGCAGCCATCATTGAAATATATACCCGACGTCACCGGCTGAGAGAATTTCTCCAGCCAATGAGAGTGTTAGTACGGAGAGGGGTTTGTCCCCGATAGACAGTCCGAATCTTGGAGCATGTAGGCCAAGTATAAAAGGCAAGAAGAGGCACCGCCAACGTCGCATAGTGTGAGTGTCCACGCGTTAAAAAGTGATGGCGTGGCGAACAGGAATTGCATTGTTGTGTGCATTATCTTCACTTCAATTAGGTGAGTACATTATGTAGTATTGTTGTAGTGTGTCATGATTTGTTACTAATTTTTTTTTATTTAATCGTAATTAATTATTTTACTAAACAAAAATTGTGTGACAATGGCTTACGTGCGAGGTTAAACGATCGTGTTCACTTTAGGTTAAGAGTGTTAAAATGGTAAGTTTGGTTGATTTTTTTTTAATGGACTTCCGGAACTTCATAAGTGATCGAAGAAGAGTGAAGAAAAGTGTTGTATTAGATATTGTTGTGCTAACGTGCGATAATTTAATACAAATGGTGATATAAGTTTCTACCTTGGTGACCAATTTTCGACAAAGACATGAACCTTTGTTAAATTATTATCATCACTACAGCGTCTTACCACCCGTTCGGGTTATACGCCCTTCTGCTAATGTGTAATGGTAGGGTGATTGCGAGATGAAATGGAGGACCTACAGTTTAGCGTGAAATCCGAACCACGGTGGAGGCCTGGCATTCAACACATTCACAAGTTGTGATTAATACACGTCTTGTCAGAGGTGAAGGAAGGGTTTGGCAATCAGATAAATTTGTGCCGAGACCAAGGATTGAACCCTGAACCCCAGCATAAATGTCTCGACACCTTACCCCCAGACCGCCAGGTCACCCTTTTGTTAAAGTTAACTGAAATTGTACGCTTGTTTCTAAATTATTATTTTTTTAATAAGTTGACTAAAATTGGGTTCTCGTTTCTAAATTTTATTTTTTTAATATTTAATATAAACTTTTATTAAGGTGACATACTTTTTTGTTATATCGCATAAAAGTGATTTGTTTGAGTCATCAATTTTTTAAATACTATCCCGGATCAACAGTTACGTAATTAGGGTGAGACAAAGGGAGCACGTGTCCAGAGCGCCAAATTTATTAGCATTATTAGTAACAATATTTTAACATTAAAAAATATTTTATTATTTTATTATTTTGTAACTGATATTAAAGCTAGTAACCAGTTTGAGTACCGCTATAAAAGTTCAACCGAATTTAAAATAGTAGTTTTAAAGGGGCGCAATTTTTGTATTTGATCTGAGAGCCATCATTGACTCTAGTTACGCCTCTGTAGAACAATGGGCATATGGGCTAGGGCGTCAATATAATCTTGTTTGATTTTACGGCGATGGATAGGTCAGAGTTTAAATCTTGTTCAAGTGTACTGAGGGTGCATTTCCTCTAGATTCTGACTTGCTCGTCTCTTTACAATAAGTGTAAATACTCGGATAACCTTGACAAGAAAAAGTGGTGCACAGAAAAAAAAAGCTTGTCATGATATTGGCTTATACGAATTAAAATTGAATTATATTTTTTCAAAGATGACTAGACAACTGGATTTATTTTTAGATAAATAATATTATGTCTCAAGCATTTTTTTATCATCATGTCTTACTACCTGTTCAGGTTATAAGCATTAAATGAGAATTAGTCTAACGGTGTTGGGATGAGGAAGGAATCATTTTAAATATAATTTACTCATGTTTTCGTGGAAGGAGATTGGGAAACAACTTAGGAAAAACCCACCCTCAGTAGACCCAACCGAGATTCGAACCCTGCTCTCCCCTTCATCAGCAAGCCAATCCAACACGGGAGTGACGCCTTAAACCATTCGGCCAATGAAATTGTAGCATTTATTTGAATTCAACTTCAACATACGACTAAATAATTGCCTTCACTAAATCAATTTTGGAAAGAAAAGGATACGCCTTCTACTTTGCCACATTTTGGTCTAATCTCTCTATTTGGCTGGGAGGGGGTGGCGGGGGAATGTTGAGGTGCAATGACAGTGTCCTTCTAAAGTTCCTTGCAACAAGCCAAGTCTTGTGTCATGTGAAAGTGGACAACCCAAAGCTGGATTGCAAGACACCAGAACCGTGTGATGTTTCTCTCTATCTATTTGTTTTTCTTCTCTTGTTGCTCTCGGACTGCAATCCCCGACACACTTGGCGAACTCCGTGTCCACGTTTCCCCTCTAACTCCATTTCCCTCATCTACATAGGCGGACGAAAACTCTAGAACGGGTTGCGAAACGTTAAAACTTTAATTTTCACCGCTTTGAAACAGTTTTATTTTCCTTTTAGCGTAGTCTTCTAGTAAAAAATAATTTTTAAAAAGGACCAGGTGCTCTAATCTAAGTTACGCTGCTAAGCCAATCACTTTTTACGGCCGAAACCCGTAAACTTTAGTACTTTTATAAGCCATCATCGACTTGCGATACACTAACTAACTGAACAATTTTAGAATTTGATTTTTGTCTCTGCTTTCTACGACATACTATCCGTCCAGGCTATCCGTATATTTTCAATAGTTGGGTAAGGATGAGGAAGCTAGGATTTTAGAGGATGAATAGATTCCTTTTCATGGAATAAGAGGGGGGAACCATTTAGTGGTGGGGGAGAATTACTTCAGTACAACGGCTCTGAAGTTCAACCTCCCGGCTGCAGCAGAAACCGGACAAGGTGAGACTAACACTAGGGCTGCGTGCTCACTGGTGTTGGTTTGATGTATCAGCTTTCATTTTTATGTTTAATATGAAACAATATTATGGTATGAAACAATAATAATGAGACCTATTAAAGATAGAATACTGCCCATCATCCTATAACAGAAGCAGAGCCGCAGGCGTAAGATACCAGTAAAAGAAAAAATTGTTTGCATTTATTTATAGAAATTTTACACATTTGACTAACTTGCTTAGATAAATTTAGACTGCCACCCCTATGTCATCATTTAATAACTAAGATAAAAGTTTGATTATAATTTTCAATAGTTATTGTTGGTGAAATGAAACAAAAACTCATTATGATTTGAATTTCTTGTTTTCTACTCGTGCATCAAGTATTAAAAGGTTAATTTGGTGGAAATAGCACTTTTACTTACTAGTAATATGTTTTGTTCTAAGCGCTTCATGCCACTCTGTGTAACACTTGCGAAGCTTTCTCTTCCGAAAGGTTCCTCAAATAGAAAAAGAAAAATATTAATTTCCTCTTTGTAGCTTTCTCAAACAAAAATGTGGACGCCTTAGAGCCAATGACTTGCTTTTACAAAATTACATAAACAAATGAGATATCTGCAGCATATGGTACTATTAACAAAGCTTCTCTTTCTGCAAGATTAATTGGATTTTGTACGTGACGTATTTATTTAATTGTTCATACTAATTATTTTAAAGAATCGTCGTAACTCATATCGGTGGTTCCAAAATCTAGCGTGAGGGTTTTAATCTCTTCCATGTGTGTTCACGGCGTTGGAATTTCCACATGTCATTTATCTCGGTGATTTTTCTATTCCTTAAACCATTAATGTAAGCACACTTTCTATAAACTACCTTCTTCATCAACCAACATTTTACTAATCATGGAATGTGTGCAAAAAAAAATCCTCAATTTTGAATCGTTTTGCCAGTCAATTTATATTTATTTGGTTTGGTTATTTCAAAATACCACCTTACGTCATTAAGTCAAACACAAATTCTCAACAGAAGATGCGACAATTGGCCACCCAAATATAGAATTTACAAACATGTTTTATGACGTATACACTAAAGTAATATCACTGGTTCTTGCAATAAAATATATGTATATAGTAAATATAAATAATACAAATATAAGCACTCAGATACTCAAGTAAATGTCAAGGACAAGCATGTTGTTGACTTGATTTTGAAACCACCTTGAATTATAGGATACATTAATTTAATAAAAAATATTATCGTCATTAGGGTTTATGTAAATAGATAAAACATTATCTCGATTATTAAAAAGGAACATTTCATAACTTAATAAATCAAATCAATATATTTATTTTAATTTTCGTTTTAAATACAAACGTTTAATAAAAAGGAATGTGTATTATTAGTAATAATTAACAGGTGGGTTGTAGAAAGCTTGTAACATATTAAATTTCTCAATATTTATAAATATGTCATAGATTATAAATTTTATTCATTTATATTGTGTCTTCATTTATAAAACCGTGAAAAGGCATATGAATACGAAAATAAAAATTATAAGAAAAAGTGGGTTTTTTTTTCAAGTTTTAGTTGGATAACACAATAATATACGAAGCCTATTAAGTTTGTATTAATCTTTGCCCAAATTCGTGACTGAGGATTAAACCTAAATCTGGGATTAATTGCCTAAGTGTCCACTATGCTGACCACATGACACCCTATATCAGCAAATGTTGGCACCATCATCGCTAACCGCGGCTGCCGCTCAGTCGGTATAACTTGCTTACGGGCTCACACCATAGAGTTATTTTTAATTAAGATGGTATCAAGAATATTCTATATTTAAATTGTCCTAAAATGAATAATATAATAAAATGTTGTTTCTAATAAATCTACTAAACCATACAATTTAGCTGTTATTGTAAATATCAAATTTATTCACTATTTTTTTTGTTTCGTTCAAGGTTATTTTTTTTTTCATCTTCTGAAAGCCAGAATATTTCCGGTTTATTTAACCTTGAAATTTTTTCACACGCATGCTTACAGCAATATTTTTTCACACGCATGCTTACAGCAATATTTTTTCACACCCATACTTACAGCAATATTTTTTCACACCCATGCTTACAACAATATTTTTAACTTTTAATACAACCATTTGCAATTAAAGTAAGTGAATATAAAACCAAAATCGGTGAAATCGATCGATAACTATTAAGATAAATTAAATGACTATTCCACATTAGTATGTACCCAGAATTAACGTCGAGTTTGTATAGTGTGGCTTTCTGGTGACTAAGGTCTGGGTTCTAATCCCAGACAAAAGTTCTGAAAGTATTGATATATACATGATTTTCTACTCAGTGGTCGTGCAAATGTGAATAAATTTCCTCTAAATTAAACTTTCATTATATTAACCCCTTAGTGTATTAATTATATTTAGGTATGGGTTGTAAGACGTGGTGCAAAAATATGTATATATATGGAACGAGATACATACTTGTAATTTTTTTTTTTTATTTATTCGAGGTATTTAACGTGCAATTTTTGAACTGACCAATTATATCAAGACACGAAAATTTCTATAAACGAGAGCGAAAGGGCTTATCAAGTTTGCCAGGAAAGGGATTTTCACATACCTTCTAGGGTTCTTTTACATGGGATAGAATGCTTTACTTCCCCTACGAAGGAAGTTGTCACATGGCTTTTCTCGATCAAGAAAAATCCGTCAACCCAGGCCAGGTTTTAATCCACGAACATCGGTTCATGAGGCAAGGACCTTACCCCAAGACCACAAAGGTTGATCATATTTTTCAAATTATAGCATTTTCGACAAGATCCGGAAATGTTTTGTATTATTTAAATAAGTTTTTGTTAATGATGTACGAAGCCAGGATATAGTAGGACTTTTAAGTTATTTTGTACAATTTATTCCCATCTAATTTTAATGATGTCTACTTGAAGATTTTGAAGCTATTTGCAAAATGGGTTACATCTTAACTTGACGCACCAAAGCAGTCTAAGCACTATCACACTTAGACGCCAATGTATGAAATAGAAAGAGAATGAAGAAATTGAGAAGTTTACTCTTGGGGGGCTCTTGTCTAGATGCTGATAACCCTTTCCCTCTTCCTTTGACGAGTTTACACAGTCACTTTAATATTTGTGCCTTGAAAACCTTGACCGGCTTTTTATTTTACCTTTCCCTTGTTTCTTATTCTAGTTATGCTACCAGGTACTTTTTAAATCTACATCCTGGCAGAAAGACTGCTAAAGGCAATTTTTGCGACTAAGACAACCAAATAGTTTAATTTGTAGGTTTTATAAAAACTACTTTTACAAACAAACAAACAAAAACTACTTAAAGATACAAATATTTTTGTGACACTGTAGGACTATTTTTGGAACTATTTAAAAATTTATTGTTTTTGTTTCGCCGTTATATCTTTAAAACTCACTGGAAAAAACTCAAATTAATTATTATGGGAAATCATATCTTGACCGGCTGTGTCGTCATAGGTAAGCAACGTTCTTAAAGAGTTTGAGATAAACTTAGGATATTCACTATATTATTTAATACTTTCTTATGAACATCTTTATTATAAAATGTTTTTAAAAACATAATAGACTTACTTTGTTGTAAGGATACAATCATGTCATTAAATTACACTAATGAGTCTAAGAAAGAATGCATTTTTAGCTATACATACATATATGAGTGTGTGGGCATTAATATGAGCAAATTATGACATACTCAAACCCAATTGTACATATACATTGTACACCTCCATTTTACAAAATTATTAACCAGTAATTAAAAAAAACCTCCATGGCATGAGCCCACAAGCGAGCTATACCAAGTGGCAACCACAATTAGGGATGATAGTGCCAACATTGGTGGATAGAGGGTGTCACGTGGTCAGCACAACAAACTTTCCCTTCATTAATCTCAGTTTTCTAGACCAGATCCAGTACTAAATGATGACAAACCCAATTCCATATATATTCAAAAGTTATACGTTTTTACAACATATATTTGATCTTTAGATTTAAAAGCGGTGTCTACTTAAGGTGAGGTAGAAGGGATAGCAAGTGTTTTTACAGTTTTTATAGAATTGAAAGTTTTTGGCCAAAATAAATATAATATTTCTCCAGTAGCAACATAGAGTTTAGTTTTTTGCACATGCTCATATCAACAGATCTTGAATATCTGTCAAGGGTGTCCTGTAATTTTGACAAAACTTTTTAAATAAAGAGAAAAAGTTTTGACAAAATTCCAGGACACCCTTGACAGATAATCAAGATCTGTTGATATTAGAATGTGCAGAAAACTAAACTCTATGTTGCTACTGGAAAAATATCTGATTTATTTTGGCCAAAAACTTTAAATTCTATAAAAACTGTAAAATTACTCGCGCTCCCTTATGCCGCACCTTAAGAGAGACCGTAGATTTATTCACCCGAAGGGAGGAATGGAAAACTACCCTCAATGTATCTCTTCAATACTTAGTCACAGGCCTTAAATTTGGATACTTTGACATAACGTATGAATAAGTGAAAGTATAATTAATCATTTTTCTAAATGTCGGATGAGTTTCTTCATACGAAAATTGGACTGTATTTTTTCGTAGCTTGTTGATATTTCGGTTTGAAGGCGTCACCTGTTGAAATGGAAAACCACCGGTAAGGTTGGTATGACGTGCCCCAACCAGAAAGGAAAGCAGGAAGAGAGGAGACCCCAAACTAACCAAGGCTGCCCTCGCGGAGACCGCAGTGGTGCCAACAACCGCGTCTGCTAGCCCGGTTATTTTATAAGACAGTCTGACACTTTCACCCAATGACGTGGAAGGTTCAACTAATGACGTGACTCCGGGATTTTGCGTGGTGCGACTGAATGTTCCAAAAAACGGCATGTCTAGGGAATGATATAATGTCAGTTTTACGTCACAAATCAAATATGTAGAAGATAAAAATTAATTAAAGTGTTTAGACGTTCTACCCCCCCGCCACATAAAAGTTGTGTTCAAATTATTTAAACTAGCAATTGTGAGCGCAAATTACGCAGTACTTAGATAAAAATAAAGACTTGGTCTCAACTAAAAATAATGTATATTTTTATCAAATGAATAAAACACAAAAGAAATATAAATTTTAATTTTAAAGAAACTTTATTTAAAAATTTAAAATCTATAACATATACAATTATACATGAGGCATTCATATTTAAAAGTGTTTGAGACAACTTCAGTATAGACAACATTACTTTTTACAATCTAGCTCCTCATCCCCAGTGGTTCCAAAGATGAGTCTAGGGTAAGGTCTCAAAGGTTACACCCCACTGGAAGATGGGTCACATAGCCCCAGTGGTTCCAGAAATGTGTCTATGAGGAGTGGATGGAATAGGTGACCTTTTCAATTTCCGGTAAAAATTTAATGGTAGTACCACATATTCTGGTCAACAAATATATATATGAAAGTCCTCAATTGTCAATTTAGACCCATAAAAATGGGCGATATTTGGTCTGACAGGAATATACACAATTAAATTAAATAGATGGATGAGAACAGTCTAAGGCTCCATACATACATTTTTGGCCTTCACTTCTGACTGATCAGTTTTAAGTGATAGCCGCTTCAATGGCCGCATGGTCTAACTGCCGATGACGGGGAGATCTACGTTTAAATTTCAGTCAGGTGTACTGAGGATGGTTTTCCCAAAATGGTCCTCCACTCAAATGCGGATACACTTCCTATAGATATAATCTTCCTAATTCCTAAAACAATTATCGTTATTAGTACTTAAGCGTATAACTCGAAAGGGTAGTAAGACGCTATGCTAAAAAAAAAGTTTTGACTGATACAATAAGCTTATTGTGTGTGATATTTTTATCGTTTAGTTATGAACTTATTAGTCTGATTGAAGAACTGAAAAAAAGTCCTTCAATTTATCGACCCTTCCAACTGACCGGAAATAAAATTGGAGTTTTTTCAAATGTCCTCGTGGTCAAAAGATTTTTTTAAATGTTTTTACTTGTTTTATGGTCGAGAGGCTTTGTAGAAATTGAAGTGCAAAGATTAGCATAAGAATTGAAAAGAAACAAATGTTGCGACATATTGTGACAAAAGTAAAAGAAACTGTTCCAAATTCAAATCGTGATTTAATAGGAAAGAAAACTAACAGCTTGCGAAGCACTTTTCATAAAGAACTCAAAAAATTAATATAACAATTCGGTCTTATCCATTGTGGTGGGTGGCTAGGGACTAAAGAAAAACAATAAGCAGAAAATCAAAGCAATGGAAATAGAAATCTGACAATGTGTGTACATACAATCAGATAAGTGCAAATTGATCAGCTTTAACTGTTACGAGCTCACTGAAGGCCAAACTTACTCTATAGTGTATGGGACCCTAAGGCTACCCTGGGCAACTTACAGCCCGAGAACTGCATGCGGTCCATCAAGTAATTTTATGCATCCCGCAAGCTGTAAATGCTGTATCTAGCTAAGGAATCAAAATTAATGCGAAAAATATCAGAGCTAAAAAAAACACGTTCTTATGGAGGTGAATACAATTTATATTCAACACAAATCGGTGAATGAACTTCAACTTGAAATGATAGACCTGCAGTGTAGTTTAAATCTACGAGAATTATGGCCTCGCGAAGAAATACTCGAATGATCAGTTGACAATTCTCTTGATTCTGACAAATTTGCAAACATTCAAGATTTTTCTCTAAATATGTTGGTTATTTTTTGATTAACTTAATTTGTGAACAAACATTTTCTTTAATCTCCTTATAAACTCCTTGCGATCAAGCATTTCCGGGATGCATTTACAAGCAGTTTAAAAGAATATCAACCATAATAAATTCATACCTGACATTAAATAAATTATGAAAGATATTAAAAAACTGCATATAAAATAATGTGAACCAACCGAAAAATCGTATTCTATTTTGCAGCCCATTATTATATTTGAATTCTCAACTAAGCCCTTCAGGATAAAAATTTGTCCAATCCTGGTCTAAGGTATCCTTTTACACTTTATGACGTAATTTATATCTCCCTTTTTTTTTACTAGGAAACAATTACTTAAGATTGGCAAATAGCTCAAGCAATTATTGTGACTTGCTTAAAATGCGCATTACTTATTATATAATTAAATACCTTTTTTTTTCTCAAACCAGTTTTGATATATATTATTTCGGACAGGTTTTAGTTAACGTGAGGGGATTTTAGTTTCCAAATAGGCTACACTACACTATGATAGATAACTTATTCTGGCACAGGCTATATTGTAGATGTGAACAGTTTTGTTTTTTGAACTATTCAAAATACGTCACGTTACAGCATACGCTTATCCCTAGAGCCCAATTTTTGTATTAATAATAAAAAAAACACTAGCTATTTTTTCATTTAAATATTCCCAAAAATGTGGTAACTATAATAGTAAATCCTACATATTGTCATTTTGTATGATTGTATTAGGTATGTAATTACATTAATAGAGTAGGGATTAGGAAGTTAAAATTGTGATGACATGTATTCGGATTTTCAGTAATTCTGAGGTATAATTTTTTTATGGTGGAAAATAAACGAAACTAACGTTTAGTCAGCCTGTTCACTGATACGGGCTGATATAACGTTATTATTGTCAAAATTATTCTTGTTCGCGTACAAATGCTCTTACCACAGAAGAATGAGCTCATAACTATACATTGTGCATTGTGCAAAGTGATTCAGCTACATTGACCAACCTCAAACAAGTTGCACGGAAAAATAGGACAGATAACAAACAGACTTTCAATTGTATTGAATGAAAAGAACACTAAACCTAATCATTTGACCATTATTATTCGTTATTGTGTCAACACCTGGTGATATAACACAAAATAAAAAGTTGATAATTTTCTTTACTTGAGTAAAGCAAAAATAATTTTGACTTCTAAAAATTAGATATCATCATCTTTATTTTATATTTCTGACCCTCGATCAAGAATAAATTATGAAAAATGTTTCATTGGCTTGATTCAGTGTTAATATAAGGGAATATGAAGAGAAAATAAACAATGCAGATAAAGTAAATACACAATCACATTTGCATTTTTTGTTCGTGTATATTGCAATTACTTTTCTGCTACTTACTCATGCACACAATATATTTAGTAAAATGTAGGTTTATCAGCCTATTTTTTGCGATATTTAGTTTTGTTTGGTTTTATTAATAATAAAATCTACTCATCATTTTAATGGAAAAAATGTATATCCATCTACTGTCTCATCTTAGACTGAATATAACATACAACGATAAATATCATTTAAATAGAGCCGTCTATTCTAAAGAAGTCAAGCGTGTTATAGCTTTATGAGAATATATATTACTAAAGCTTCAGTTACTAACATTCTCTTTGATTCTTCCAGAAATAAAACGTCTTATAGCTTCATGAGAAGATATATTTCTAAAGCTTCAGTTATTATCATTTTATTTGATTCTTCCAGAAATAAAACGTCTTATACCTTTATGAGAAGATATATTGCTAAATCTTCAGTTATTAACATTCTCTTTGATTCTTCCAGAAATAAAACGTCTTATACCTCCATGAGAAGATATATTGCTAAAGCTTCAGTTATTATCATTTTCTTTGATTCTTCCATAAATAAAACGTCTTATACCTCCATGAGAAGATATATTGCTAAAGCTTCAGTTATTAACATTCGCTTTGATTTTTCCAGAAATAAACCGTATTATACCTTCATGAGAATATATATTGCTAAAGCTTCACTTATTAACATGTTTGTTGATTCTTACAGTGGTTAAAATATTTTACAGTGCAACATTGAAATATTGTTATCTGTTGATTTGAGTTATTGATTTTTTTTTTTTGTTCCAGTGTGTGGTCAGCGCAGTCACAACCCCTACTTGAGGGTAAAGCGACAAGAGCCCGAACCTATTAAGAAGGAGGAAAGTTTTGAAGTGGAGTTATGTAAAGACAAAGATGCCGGAGAATGGTTCAGGCTAGTCGCTGGAGACGGCGATAATTGCCGTGATGTCATCCAGTGCACATCATCGGTAAGTGCTTACTACGGTCAAATAAACTTTTTCTTTTTTTTAGATGATGAGGCACTAATGACTTTATTCATCAATGATAATAATATTTATATAATGTGAGCATATTTCTCTTGTCAGAAAAAAATAATCTACTTCAGAATTGTTTTTGAGGTTTTACATATTATCTGAATTGGTGTGCGGTGTGCCAATTTTTGGACCTTTACCATGTGTTTTCCATAGAGGTGAAAGTATTTGCAGTAATCGGGGAAAGTTCACTATTCACTTAATATGAGTATTCAAACCTAAGACGTGTTATTAAACTTTGCAAACTATTCGAAACTTTGGCATTCTATGGCAGATAACGAAAGCTATTTTTGCTATGGAAGGCTTGAAATAAATAATTTAAGATATATTAAAGAGATTATTATATTCTTGGTGTTTAATCAAAGTAATAGATTTTTTAATTCATTGTTTATAGAGTATGGAACTTAAGTTATACGTAACAAAACTTTTATCACTATCTAGCTTTCATTATTACTCTAAGAATCTTAAATTTACATTTTATTCAACACTGTAAAGGATCAAACTATAACAGTGAATAATTGTATTCATGTTGTGGTATCGTTTTGCGTTTTTTTTTTTTTAGGGACTCCAAGCTATTAGGTGTCCAGCGGGTCTGTACTTTGACATTGAGAAACAAACATGTGATTGGAAAGATGCAGTTAAAAACTGCAAACTGAAGAATAAAGAGAGGAAAGTGAAACCTCTTTTGTACACTGACGAGCCTCTTTGCCAGGTAAGGAAAAAAAAACCTTAAGTGTATAGTAAAAAACTAATTTATTGCATTGAAGAATCCTTCAACTTACAGTTATGATAGTGATTAGGTAAGAACAGATTTTCATTAGAAATAGGTTACATAGAAACCATATTCCATTAATTCAAGAATTGCTTTCAGTATACATATAATTTTGAGGAATTAAACTCAAAGAGAATAGTAGCAGAATTACTAGTTAAAGAACAATAAGTTAATCAGTTTGTATAATGCGACGTTTACTATTCTTACACTTATTTAAGGTTATAAATATATATACAAATTTAAAAAATGTACATAATAATATATCGTGTTACTATAGATATATAGAATTTAGTTTCTAAACAAACTCAGCCATCCAAATAAAATGAGTTTTATTGTTTTCAACCATTCGGCAGTTTTTTTTATCTGGCCTTTATGTGAAACCTCATCCTATTTCAATGTATTAAAACAAATTGATTAGTTCTAATATATAAAATAATAATAAAATACATCCTATTAAATAGTTAACTCACTTCCTTATTCTGCCATTCTGACTTTATGATTTAACGTAGATAATAATTTTATTGATCATGCTGGCGATAAAGCTAATATTCCTGAGTCAGATCCGTCATTTATTTCAGGAAAATTAACACTCCTCAATCCCCCTTTAACCTTCCTTTATCGAAAACATTAAATCAAACTGCTAATAAAACATTATTTGGCTTACTGTGAATATAGTAGGTATTTAAATTTAAAAAAAGGCAATGTAAGTGTAAAAAGGGGTAACACTTTAGGATATGTGCCTGCATTTGCTTGTGTAAGGTAAAACGAAACCAGATAAAACTGTGGTGCACAATGTTGATCATTAAACTCTTGAGGTTCGACCCCCCGCCCCCCCCCCCACCCCTTGTGTGAGGCTTGTTTCCCAAAAAATGAAAGAGTGTATATCGAGGTGTGACATACGTTCTCCCTTACAGGATGGTTCTCTGGCCTGCGGTGATGGCAACTGTATTGAGAGAGGTCTCTTCTGTAACGGAGAGAAAGACTGCTCAGACGGATCTGATGAAAACACCTGTGGTGAGTTCTGATACCGCTTTATGATTGGATGTCTTTGAGTGAAAGTACTTTCTTGTATTTTAATTTCCCCCACAGATAGTTTTGTGTGTATGCTAGAGTCAACACAATCCATTGGGATATTTCAAGTAAATAATGTCAGTGGCTTAGTGGTAGAGAAAGTCAAACGTCCCAGGTTTGATACCCGTCATTTTCAAACAAAAAAAAAAAATTATTTCCAACAAATATGTTTCACAAAAAATAATTCGATTAATATGAGAGTCTACAAAATAAATAATTCAAGCATCACTTATAAAAAATTGTCCTCGGTTTTAATAAAGCTTGATTAAGCTTATTACTCAAATTCCTGAGACTTAATAGCTCTAGCCTTGGATAAATCAACATTTGCACTTCACATGATACAAATTATTCTGAGTTTCTGGTTCCCAGAACCTGTAAAACCTAAAAGTATGTTATGTATAAAAAAATAAAATCATAAATTTTAGAGTTGGGTTGAGTTCACTATTTTACGAAACCAAATCTCAAATTTACCTTCAAATCCCGTATCTTGGGAAAAATTATGAACATAAGAGGAAACAAATATAATATAGCACAAAAAAAATAGAAACCAAGTGTTAACATTCTTTCTTTTAATCTATTCACTATAACACTCATATATTCAGTTACGTGTTAAATTACTGGTCTGGGCTCTTGTTGCTAAGTTTATCCAATAATTATAATTGGTTATGAACAACCAAAAAGCCGTATTAGAGCTCGAAGAGAAATTTATCTTGAAAGATTGCAAAAAAAATGTAAGGGTGATTTGATGAATGAATCCAGAATTTTCTCAGGATCCTAGCATCCCGAATATCCTCAAGGATTCAAGGCACTCGAAGGATTTGAGGATTCTAAGGATTCAAGGTGTCATCCCTAATGAATTTAGTTCCCTCCTTTAAAATGTTAAACACATTTGTGATATTAAATAATCCTTATGTATATCTTATTAAACATTGTATTAATATGTTTTATATTTTGAGAGTTTTATTTATGGGGAGAGGCAAGACAAATTTAAGCTCAATTTCTCTATAGCCATCTGTTATGTATATGACCAAATTGTAAAACCTAGCTATGATTGACTATCCCTCTACAGTTACATTAGAAAAGGAAAGGAACTTTCACTGTAAGTAAAATAAAATGAAGCATTCAACAGATTTTATGAGTTTAATGCAAGATAAATATATAATTAAATTTCAAAGATGACTTCACTACTTTCAGGAAACTAAGTTCGAATACCAAATTAATAAAAATAAGAAAAGTTAGAATGAATGTTTTTTGTAAGCTACATCTTGGTTAAGTAGGCTAACAATTACTGAATTATTCTAAATCATTTGATTAGTGTTCTTTCAAAGTGATGATAAGAAATTATGTAGAAATTAAAAAAAAACTCAAACGTATCTAATCAAGTATCGAGCCACATACTTTTGAGTTAGGTTAAATCCCTCTCATGCACATCTAACTCTCCTGGGGATATGTTATCAATAGTTTGGGATATTTTATCACTTTAATTAGTTGATTAATTAGTCAATTAGCTACCGATTTAAAATCAAACCTAATTGTATAGTATTTATTATTCATGCGTTTCTATTTATTTTGATTGGACTGTACACGTTCAAAACACAATACTATTCCCACCCATGACTTTAAGAACTAACAGTACCTAAGACACGGATTCAAACCCACAATCCCAAAGACAGGATCAAACCAAGCTCTTGAAATCCTCTAATCTGCCTCGTCAGCCATTCTATTAGGGGAAATCGAACATTTAAATTTTCAAATTGTTTTGTGATTATGATGTGTGTGTGTGTGTGTGTGTGTGTGTGTGTGTGGAGAGAGAGAGAGAGAGAGAGAAGGAGGAAGAGGAGTGGGGGTGTTGGTGAGGGGGCAGTTTTAGAACAAGTGAAACTTTGCGCCGAGCTAATAAAGTGACAGTCGATACCACACACACACTTTCTATCAAGCGACTGAAGCAGATTCCAAATAAATAACTTTCTTCGTCTGTGCTCACTAAGAGCTGACTAAACAGGGTGTGGTGGGCTTGGCTCCTGCAACCTCGTCAACAGCCATCCGACCACTTTCCATCCATCGCCTTCTCTCTCTCTCTCTCCCTCCCTCTTCTCCTCTTTTCAAAGTAAAAACCTCATCAGCATCCCGACCCCTCTAAGGAGGACCTTCAATCATATCTGGACCAAGGTACATGTGTTCTCACCATTGTGTTCCATAAGGATTTAGAAGGTGGGAACCATTTTTTGTTTTGTTTTTTATTCTTTGCGGGAATGCAAAGTTTCTCTTGAGTACAATGAATTTAACCTTGTCTGAAAAGAAAGGAGGTTCCGGGTTCAATTTGTGCCTAGGCCACAAATATTGATGGTTATGAAACATGGTATCATGCCTTAAATGACGAGAGGGAAAAAAAAGTAGATATGTTAGTTTTTTGGCTGTCGGATGAGGCTCTTTCCATGAAAATTGGACTGTAGAAGCAAGTTTAAAAAAAGGTTAGCGGTAATTTTTTGTAAATCTCTCTTTTATATATAAACATAAAGTTTTTATTTACAAAACGTGTAGTTGTTAATGGCTGTTATAAGATAGTTTTACTGTAATTAAATGTTGTGAAATGTATTTGTTATCAACTACGATAGTTAAAGGCACTACTTTTCTCATTGCAGTTTTCTTGTTTTTTTTTATTCAAGACCAGTTAAAGAAATAATAGTCGGATTAATAAACAAAGGATTTTTTTACCTCTTCATATAACACGCATACATAATAATTACACTTATATGATAGAAATGACTGAAGTTTTTATTTTTAGCACCACGTATTACTACTCATTCGAGTTATACGCTATGGCGAAAGTTGAATTTCAAAGCAAATACATCTGTGTTTGCGTGGAATTAGAGTGGAAAACAAGAAAAACCTCACGACATCCTATATGGATTCGAACCCCGACCTCCCTGTCCCCGGTGGAGTATACTAAATAAGCTTGATATTTGGATCCTTATACCATACATTTTATATTAATCAGTACGTGGCTATAAAACTATTATATATCTATATTTATTTATATTAATAATATTTATGATAATAATTTCATCTTGTGTGTGTATATATATATATATATATATATATATATTAGGGTGTGTATGTGTGTGTATGTGCACGTCCATGTGAAAGAGAGAGATAATGTCGATTGAATACGAGCCACACCTAAGGACGAATCGGATTTCCTTAAGGTGTTGTTGATTGTTGTTTAAAGTGGTAAGACAGCTGAATACCGACCTAAATGGCTTTCTCTAACCAAATATTGGCTAAACAGACTCTCGACAGTGAAAAACATAGCGGCTATAAATTCCAAAGATAATAAAGAAGAGGTTTTATTTATATTCATACAATAGTCAATTAGAGAAAGAATGGTGTAAGGATAGAGGAAGATGAAGGCATTTTACTAAACTGACCCAGCCAAGGGCTTGAAACATTTGATGGATGATGATGATGATGATGATGATATTTTAGTCAAAGCCACATTCACTCACTTGTTTGAAGTTGCATAGCTGCATACTATTAGCGTTCGTTTTTAAATAAGTCAATTAATTAAACTATACTTTGGGAGAAAATATCTCCCTCACTGAACAAGGTTAGAGTTGAAACCCAGCCTGTTGAGTCTGAATAAAAAACACTATATATAAATTGTATTTGTAATGTTTATTTTATTTCGATTTTATTTCCTTCGTATCATGAAACTTAAAAGAATTAAATATAATTATATTAGTATCGTGGTCGTTTCATTTTATTGAGCAAAGTAATGAATATTTTCAAACAACAATTTTAAAGGAATCGTTGTAATGTGGGCTATATGTAGGGGAAGCTTCACTAGAGGCAAACACAATCAACATTATTACTATTGCGTGTTTAATTTAAATTTATAAAGCTGTACCATATTAATAAGTACATTTTAATTAATTGAATGGTAAACAAAAGACAATAGCGTTGATGTTACGTACATTTTATGAAAATGTCAATATACAAAAGTTGTGAAGGAGGAGTTTCTATAAAATATGCCAGAGATTTTTTTTATTAGGAAAATATAACTTACACTTCTTAATCACATGTCTCACGATTATCTTAGCTTAGCATCTATACCTTGATTTTCATACAAGCCTATTTTAAAAAATAGATTTTTTTTGCAACAAGCATTGATAATGTTTTAATATATTACTCTATTATTAATATAGGTATCTATAATAATAAAAGGAAGGGTTTGCCTTTGTGTGTTTTGTGTGTGATTCCCAGCAAAATATACGGCACGCAGAGATCTGAAATTTTTAACATAGGTGGAAGGGGGTTCGAATTCATATCGAACCCGGATTTTAAAATTTTTAATTAGCTTTTTAATTAGGTTATTTTTAACAGATTTTTGAAGAAAATATTTTTAATCTGATAATTAAATTCTCATGGCAAATCGAGTACCATGGGGGTTGGGGGCGGGGCTTATATAATTCTTATACAACAGTGGGTCACTAGCAACGCAATGCGGGATTGCTGGTTGATAATATATATCAAAAGATATATCTACAGATCACATGACTTAACGTATGAATACATAAAAGTAGATCTAATAACTTTTCTAGCTGTCAACGAGTTCCTATGAAAATCAAGGTAGGCCATAGATGTTTTCTTTTAAAAAAAATTTATAGCGGAACAAGAACATATGCTCTTACAATTGTTATGTGAAATGGTGCGTATTTAACTTATACTTTATACATACAAAATACATGGCAAAATACATGGCAAATACATGGCAAAATATTTCCAAAATAAATTTTAAAACAGACACAACCTCCACTTTTGTGGCCGACAATTCATCACTGCAAAAGTGTAAATTTCAATTTTCATCAGTGATCAATGTTTAGATCGATAAGACCCTTACCCGCTTCGGTGGTCCCATGGTCTAACGCACTACTCTTGCAGTAAACTAGACTGCCAATGATGGGGAGATAAAGGTTCGAATCTCGGTCGGTATACTGAGGGTGATTTTTCCTAAATGGTTTTCCACTCTCCCTCCACGCGAATGCGGGTACATTTACTTTAAATATAATCTTCCTAATCCCTAAAACCATTAGCATAATTATTACAGAAGCCTATAACCCGAACGAGTATTAACGCGGTGCTAAAATAAATAAAGACCCGGGCTATTAAGTTAACTGAGAAGTAATACCAAAATAATTACTAAATATCATCAATGGTGCACCTTAGAATCGAACTAGCACCCTCTTAAGAACTTTTATCGGCCACTATAATCTCTTATCCTCAAGGACATAATTCAAATGTCGAAAAAGAAAATGGCGTGACTAGTCCGAGTAAGGCTTTTCATTGCGTCAAGCAGATAGAAAAAAAAAACCTTTTCATTTTATTTATTTCAACTCAGTTGTTGATAAATTTAAAAACATCTTGTCATAAATTTAAAATTCCACTTATTTTATATTAATTTGTCATTCCTCATAGGAAAAGTTAAAGTAACACTATTCTTAGATTTTAAAAATTGTCATCTTTTTAACAAATTATATTAGTATTTTAGATATAAATCTTTCAAGCATATCCATGAATGACAACTTGACTTTCAAGATAAGTTTATCTTAAACAACAGTTAAAACCCAACAACAGAGCCACAATCAGTTGGGTTGGGGTAAAACCCTACACGGGTGTTACCTTATTGTAATCGTTACGTGGAATTGAACCTGCTTCCTCTAAACCTATGCTTCACCTCTATATATACTTAGTAAAGGTGGGCTCATGCGTTGTTTTAAAACCCCGCCCATGAATTACATCTTCACCAGCTGAAAAAAAACATGGCATTCTAATCTTACGACATTAATTCAACATTCACTCAAGGGCTTTTTTTTTTTTGCACGCTTCTTGAAGATGTTGAGAAAAGCACTTTTAAAACTGGTTTTCATAGAAGACTTTCAATAGTCTCCTCCTTTTTGTCCTTGGATTGATTGATTTATAGATAGTGTTCTTTTATTTATTTATTTTAAAATCAACACCTTTCCCTTTATGACAGCCCTCACGACAAAAACATGATATTTTAAAGTCCGTTCACCGTAGGAATTGTTTTCTGAAAGGCCTTTTTCCCTACCAGAAATCTATTATATAGTAGGATATTGGTTGGAAAAAAGACCTTTTGGAGAGTATTTCCTACCATGAATGAAGTATATTTATGTCATAATTAGGTATACTTTAATACTACCCAGTGTTATGGTTATTTGCAATACATCCCAAATTAATTTTGGTACCCGAAGATCCCAAGTAAAAGAGAACAACTTCAGGTTTACTAAGATTAATTCGGTATACACACTCTTGGATCTTTAGATCATTGGTTCTCAAACTGGGGTACGAGCCGCCCAAGGGATATGTGCGCGACTTTCAGAGGGTACGCAAAAAAAAAACCAAGAGAAAGGGGGCAAAAGACAAGAGAGCCAAACGGGATTTTTTTTAAGCAACTAAGGGAAATTTTCTCCTTTGATTACCTGATTTTTTTTTATTTGGGAAGATTTCATCGAAGGGGTACATTGGACTCTTAGTCATGACCAAGGGGTACGGAAAATTAATTTTGAGAACCACTTCTTTAGTTAATTAACTAGAAATGTATTACCTCTACTACATACGTAAATAAATCTAAAGCATCTCTTCTAATAGGCTTTTTGTTTCGATTAACTTTTATGCATTCTTATTATAATCAGCTTAAATCATCTCAGAATAGGATTAAGAAGGGTGATGACTTTTCAAAAGATAAAGTGAAAATATACAATAAAAATATATAAGCCCTCTCAGTTCATCCAGGCGTAGCGCAGCTTCATTTTGACTAAGAACTTTTTATTTATCCGCGTCGAGAAAACACTCCAGGATGAAGTTAAAGGATACCTGTTGAAACAAGTTCCGAAGCAAATAATTAAAATATATTATTCTAGCCTTGAATATTGAAGCTTCAACGTCACCTACCCATAAACGTGTTTTTGAAGCTGTGTGACATGTTTGTACACTCCTTTATTTGTGTATGTTTATCTCAAGGTAACGCGAAGGGCATAATAAAAAAAAACTTATAAGCCAATAGATGGACAGTCTACATTTACAAACACTTTTCTTCTCTTTTAATTGTTAAATAGAATGATAGGGTTTATATTATATTATTCATTGCAGATTTATTCTTATTAAAATATTATTTCTAACTGAATAAGTAGTTGTTCATTTCGTTTCTCAATATTTATCATCAACTGTTTCCAGACTGTTTCCGGTTAAGTTTAGTAAAATGCCTCCCTCTTTCTCTTTCCTTCCGCCACTCTTATTTCTTTATTCACTATCATTACTCTCTTTTCAATCGCATACTTGATGTTACCTCATCCTCCCATCTCTTTTTTTCCCCTCTTTTGTGGCCTTTTCCTTACGTACTTAATCTCCATTACTCTCCTCGGGATTATTTTATTTTACACATTCATTACATGAGCATACTATCTCAGCCTTTCTTCCTCTACTGTCTCATTTAATCCCTGTACTCCCAACTCTTGCTTGGTCAACTTAATTCCTAATCCTGTTTCTCCTCGTGACAGCTCAAAAACGTAATTACCATGGCATAATAGTATAGCTTTTCCTATGAATTATTTATTGATCCGAAAGCCTACCAGAGTATGTGAAAGATCATGTCCTTGTAGTATTAAGAACCTTACATTCATGAAAAGGTGAAATTATCTCATTTCAAACAACGTTTCACACGGAATATCAACAAATAGTAAAACTTTAACGTGGTCACAAAAGAACATTTTAGGAAAATTGGGATATTTTTTTAGTGGGTTTGGAGCCTCACGATTAAAACATTTTCATGAGAAATACCACATTTTAAGGATATATTGCTATAAGTGGGTGGTACCCACCGCTAATAATTCATCTGTTACAACCTTTTCTAGTGTACTTCATTGTAACAATGTTTCAAATCATTGTGTCTTTTTTTTCTTTCGTATCAGTTTAAGTAATCTCCCGAAAGAGTAGTGTTAGTGAATTCGTTTGTATTTTGTAATTCTACCGAGAGAGAAGGCGGATGTTTTACTATACATCCAACCGACGATGAAGCACGCCTTGGTGAAGGGAAAGTAGTCAAGATCTGAGACCCCCACCTATTGATGTCATCTCATTCGGTTATGGTATTTTTGTGAATGTTACAAACATGCTCACTAAAGACCTTGAGCAATACCTTGCACTCTGTCTCGAGGCGAGGTCTACACCTAAAAGGCGGATCAATGGAGTCATCTCTTTTTTTTTTTTTTTTACAACAACCGAACACAATATTTTTTTCTTACTAGTTAAACCTGACACGAACCTGACACTGCTCGTTCGTTGGCTGTCTGGTTAGCTTCTCATTGGTTACGACATAACTAAACGACCTACTTGTCTCCCCTCAGATACTTACCTGTATTACTTGAAGTGAAACTTTGCATAACGTTTACACTTTGCCCACATCTTATAATCTACACCATAGTGGTAGGAAGGCTTGCTACTTTTCAGGATAGACGTAGTGTACATATGTTCTAACCAAAGATGCTATATTAATCAAGAACCAACTTGATAATGTCACTATGGTAAAATCCCGTTGTTTCGTTGTAGTCTTCAAGGGTAATGATTTAAAAAAATATATTTTAAGGATATTAATTCAATTTAATGTTCCTATTTTACATAACAAATAAGATGTATTATTTGTTCTTAGGGCCATTTGAAAACTTTTGTATGTACTAATGACCATGGTATTGCCTGAAATTTATTTTGGGCGGGTGGGGGGGGGGGTGGGTGGGGGGGGGTTCTGCTGGCAGGGGTTATAAGTATAGACCCTAGACCCACAACAGGAGTTGGAAAGGGACTAGTTTTAACAATCACTTCACCTTTAAATAATTTAAAGCTTAAAAACAAAACATGATTGGTGTTGTAGGTGTTAAGGTTTTCCAATACTCCTAAAAGATACTATTCAAATGTTCATAGAAAGAACCCTTTAGAAAATACAAACTATTTTTTTCGTTGACAATCAATAGAATTTTACTATTATATTAGTGTTATTTTACACGTAATCTATTAGTAATATATATCTAAATTGACATTTGCATAATACGTGGCTTGAAATATAAATACATGAAAGTATATATAGTAATTTTTATAGCCGTCAGATAAAGTTATTCCTATGAATGTTGGACTGTGACGTATGCAAGGAAGATAAATAGAAAACTACTATATTTATAATACTTTCGGAAGGGTTTAAACATCCCAAAACACAAACACCCTTATTGATAAAACTTTGCTAATTATTATTTTATTTAAAAAAAAAGACTATGGTGCAAACGAACACGCTCCTCAAATTTCCAACTTTTCCATCTCTTTTAGATAACGACAACGACCCTAATCGGGCACCGCCCTGCGACCCGTCGGTGTGCGTCCTACCCGACTGTTTCTGTTCCGAGGACGGGACGACCATCCCTGGGGACCTCCCCGCCAAAGACGTCCCTCAAATGATCACCATCACGTTCGACGACGCCATCAATAACAACAACATCGAGCTGTACAAGGAGATGTTCAACGGCAAACGAAAGAACCCTAACGGTTGCGACATCAAGGCTACGTTCTTCGTGTCCCACAAGTACTCCAACTACTCCGCCGTCCAGGAGACGCACAGGAAGGGTCACGAGATCGCCGTGCACTCCATCACGTAAGTCTTACCAATCCACTTAGATATAACTAACAATTATCTTATGTGACTTACTTAACCTTTGTCCTCATTATGACCCTCAAGAAGGTTAGAAAATACCATCACCAACATGTTTATATATGTATATATATAGCCTCACACATGGTTTGGACTGTTTAAACGTTGATATTCACGGGGTAACCGACTCCTTCAGATAGTCTTTGGTAAAAAATGCCGATACCCGCCTTGGTGGCGTAGTTAGCTAACGCGCTAGTCGTGTTAAGCTAGACTGCCGAGAACGGGGGGAAGATTGAGACTCGAATCTCGGTCGGGTGAACTGGGGGTGGTTTTTCCTAAAACGGTTTTACACTTCCCCCCCACGCAAATGCAGGTTCTTTTCCTCTAAATTCAACCTTCGCAATTCCCAATCCATTAGCGTAATTAGTACTTAAGCGTATAACCCGAACGGGTAGTAAGACACGATGCTAAATAATAATAAATATCGATGGAGTAATATTTAGTTCTAGTTGGATAAAAAAAAAGAATGTGTGGTAAGAATAGTTCAGAATGTTACTAGTACGTTATACGCACGGGTGGTTAATGACTTAATAAGATGGTGGCCAAACAGTATAAGGCGTCACTCTGGCGTTAGACTGGCTTGCTGAAAACTGGTAGATCAGGGCTCAAGTTCTGGCTGGGTCTAATGAGGGTGGTCTTTCCTAAATGCGGTTATATTACATCTAAAATATTTCCTTCATCATTTCTACACCATTAGAATAATGATCATATATGTGTATAACCTGAATAGGTAGTAAGATGCGGTTATAAAAAAAGGCAGAGGCTGAGAAAGTTATATTTAAAAAGCATCCGCATTAGCTTGGAGAGTGAAAATCGCATATGGAAAACACCACCTTGTCCAGACTGTCGGAGAGTGAACACCGACCCCTCACGTCACCGACAGTTCGGTTTAGAACGAGAGTGACTCTTAAGACTATACGACCACTGTTACGCGTTCATTTATACCAACGAATTAAAATTTCAAAGCTAAAATAATAGTATAAATAGGATGAATTTTAAATCACCGCATTAAGGCTCATCTAGGGAAAGTATGGTAAGCTCCACTGGACACATTTCCTGTTTTACCGGTTAGGTTCAAGTCAGGTTATAGTAAGTTGTGATGAACGCTAACCTAAACCTATTGCTCAGTTCTCGTTCAGTACTCCTAGCGATGGGGCGTAATTTATCTCCCACAGTTTGTATAGGTTATATTATTAGTTATTACTGTGCTTGGACTTAAAGGCAAGGGGTTCAATCCTGACCCGATGAAAGTATTCAGTTAAGTCGCTAATAGCCTTGGCCGATGAAACCAGTCGATCGCAGGTGTCTTTGTTGGTTTGACATTTGATCAAACCTTTCTACAGACCCAGGTTGCAACTTTCCCTTTCCTCTATAGTGAGATATGAAAACTGTTGAGAAATAACAAAGTCACCCCTTACGTCATTAGGATAGTTATATTATACTTCCTATAAAATAGGTCTATCATTCTATGTGTTTCATGTAGGCCTATATAAACTCATTACTTTAAAAGCTTTAGTACTTTTATGGTGTATTGATAATTTTCATTTCTCTCTTACAAATTCACTGTAAATGCCATCACATACCTCATCTTTTGCATATGCACTTTTCTGCTTTAATTTTTATGTATTTATTGTAAAAAAAATCTCTGCTCTGACCTAATTGTATATAATCACTCTTTGTATAAAACAAAACAAAAAAAAATTCACACCCAAAATGTAACATTAATTACATATTTGGTTAAAATACATTAAGTAACCTTCAGTAATTAATTTCAGTGCATAAAATAATTGAGAGAAACATAGTATTTAGAGTAACATTTATAGCTAGATGTTTCAGTAAGATTTTATATTTAAAAAATTGTTTCTGGTCATATAGTTTCTAAAGGCCAACTCGAGCTAACGAGATAAAGTATATAGATGGGCTAATCGATATGCATGGTTGTTATGAATTGAATGTCAGACTACATGATAATCAATTATGACAAGCAAGGAGGATTATACGAGAATGCTTACTTTTCCAGCAAGCTCAGACCCAAGCAAATAAGATGGCGGATTCCTGTATTTACCTCCTTGTTTCTTACTATTGACTCCCATGATGTTTTTTAATTCACGGTATGACCATTTGGGAGCGCTGATGTAGTCTGGATAGCCCTTCTAAATGCTATGCCTCGTCGCTTCAATTAAATCCAATATAAACTGTTTCATAGTAAAGTTAATAAGAAAACAGTTTTATTATTATTTAATGATTTTTTACTTAACTGACAGGAAAGGACACGAGACGGCTTCTCATCTCACAACGTGAGTTCTACAGATTGGAATACATTGTTTCTTTCAACCTTCGCTAATATCTTTAACTGCTTGCCGTATTTTATCTGCTCAATGGTCTACTTAACTAATGCAACACTATTCTTTCCTTTTTCCAAGACTAATGAAGTTCTCACAAAATGGCAGAACCAGGAAGAACTGTGTCATTGTGCTAATTCCATTCAAGTTTAAAACCCCTGGTATTCAGTGCGTAACGTAGTGGAAAGGAAATTGGATGTCGTGAAGAGGTTACGCTGTCACTCTTTAGATGAATTCTTTCTTGATATTTTCAGATTATGGGAGAAGATTCAGCCAATCTGAAAAAAAAAAAGACATAAATATTTTGGGAACATAAAGGGTTGATTTTGAGTGCTCATTTATTACTGATAACAGACATTAGTAACATTAATGATTGTCACAAATTATAAAATTTAATCTCTCGATTTTCTGTAACTTTATTTCAAAGTAAGCACATTTTCAAATAATAATAATAATAATAATATTAATAAGGGCTTATAACTACTTAAACATAAGTGATAAGAAAGATTTATTATACGTGCTCATTAAGTTAATGTTTAATATCAATTGGGTTTTTTTCACTCAAGGTTAACATTGTTGACTATAAGGTCATATGCTCACAATGACTTACGAATTTTACTTGTAGTATCAAGATTGTTCTAAAGAATAAAGTACGTCCCAAAAGAAATCCATTTCATTCACTTCTCAAACGTAACTTCATTAAATCTCCTTCTAACTCTGCTACTTTATTATATTTTTACCAACGCACGTTTGTTTGCAGATTCGGTCCTCAAAAGTAAACGTATTTCTAATAAATAAATAAAGTAGATATATTTAGGTGGAACAAAAAATAAAACTGTTGATATAACTAGTATTTTATTATGAGGGAGTTATTTCCTTTTGTGTGTGTGTGTGTGTGTGTGTGTGTTATAAAAATAACTCTACAAACCTTTCCACAACGCGACGCGCCTCTTTAACTGGACTTCTTTTCTGACTGAAAATAAAAATCCAAACTTCTCTTTTTATTCATTCTGAAAAAATACTATGTCCTTAAATTAAAAAGAAATCTTGTTTCCTTGTGAAAGTGTTAGAAACCACTGGAACAACAACTAAAATTATATTTAAAAAAAATTAAGCATGCTAGTTTAAAATTAATACTCAAAAATGTTCCTCTTCTGGTAATAAATGGACTTTTTTTATATTTTGTTTAATACATAACAAATTAAATAATAATATTGTCAATAATAATTAAATGTGGACGTGAAATAACAATAATACAAAATCTAGTTCATTTAGTATACGTCATGCATAGCATGGAAACGTGTAACATATATTTGGACTGCCAGGGTTCGTGCATTGAGCTAGACAAGGCGTGTGTGGGATTTGCCCCAGCGGATTGTTTCATTTTTTTAAATAGTTTTAATTTGTAATGGTTTCCTTTAATGGGGTTTTGTTGGTTGGTTATTAACGTGAACAATTAATTTACTTACGTGACGTGGAAGTTTAAGTTTTATTAAAGCCACCTACAACAATCTTGAATAAGGATAGGAAATCTAGTGCTGAAAAAATCACTTCCACGTTAAGATAGTAGGGATCGAACATCGCCAATTACATCAAAGGCAGATAGACTATTCGTGCGGCCACTATTGCTCGTTTTAAACACGTAGTTGGACAGTTTTGTTATAAATGAATTACCTAAAATCATATTGGGCACGTTTATAGTTTGAACTGGATCATTAGATGCTCAAACCTCCTTACCTACATCTCAAAGAAAACAGCCGATTGATGAACATAGATCTTAAGCAGGTTTTAAAAATATAAAACTTTTTTTTAGGCACAATGACGATGAACAATTCTGGAGCAACGCAACGGTTGACGACTGGGCTAAGGAAATGGCTGGAACGAGGATCATCGTCGAGAAGTTCGCCAACATCAGCGACAACAGTGTGGTTGGTGTGCGCGCACCCTACCTTCGTGTAGGTGGCAACAATCAGTTCACCATGATGGAGGAACAAGCCTTCCTTTACGACTCCACGATCACCGCCCCTCTGTCCAACCCACCTCTCTGGCCATACACCATGTACTTCAGGATGCCCCACAGGTGCCACGGCAACCTGCAGCACTGCCCCACTCGCAGTCATGCTGTTTGGGAGATGGTAATGAACGAGCTCGACCGCAGGGAAGACCCTCAGTTTGATGAATACCTGCCAGGCTGTGCAATGGTGGACTCCTGCTCCAACATCCTCAGTGGCGACCAGTTCTACAACTTCCTCAACCACAACTTCGACCGCCACTACGAGAAGAACCGCGCGCCACTTGGTCTCTACTTCCACGCCGCTTGGTTAAAGAACAACCCAGAGTACCTTGACGCTTTCCTGTATTGGATCGATGAGATCCTCGCCAACCACAATGACGTGTACTTTGTGACGATGACCCAGGTTATCCAATGGATCCAGAACCCGCGCACGGTAACGGAGGTGAAGAACTTTGAGCCCTGGAGAGAGAAGTGCTCCGTCGAAGGCAAACCATCGTGTTGGGTGCCCCATTCTTGCAAGCTCACGAGCAAGGAGATTCCCGGGGAAACCATCAACTTGCAGACATGCGTTCGTTGTCCCAACAACTACCCATGGCTCAACGACCCAACCGGAGACGGGTTTTCTAAGTCATCATCTTGATAATTTTATTAGTCATATCACGTTCACTCATAAAACAGCTTGCCTTCTTCCCATCCTTCATCCAGTTGCCTTTCTACTAACGTAACTACATTATATATGTAACAAAAGACTTATTCCTTTCAGATTAAACTAGAATTTGTTTGTAGATACGCGACTTTTTAATACAGTTAAATAATCCTTTATTAGTTTCATAACAATTTGTAAAGCAACAGTATATTTTTGCAATAACTATTGATCATTTGTTTTGTGTGTGTGTTTCGTGGTCATTCATGACTTCTCATGCATAACCAAAAACTTCCACTCGTACCAAGACTTGGAAAAGTGAGACTCATTTAACCGTTAGGTAAAAAAAAAAAATCATAACCTGTTTGAAATAGCACATGAGATATTAGCAATATCGCGCGTTACGTCATGCCAAGTGGTTGTTGTTGTGCAAAGGGTTAAGGCACTGAGTGACTCAAGATTCTTTCTCTCTGGGAAAGTTCCTGAAATTCGTCCTGCGGAAAGGGTCCGAGATTCGAGGCCGGGACAAAGTCAATTTACCCATCGATAGTATAAGAGCTATTGTTGTGGAGACAATATTACAAGAAGTAAATATTCATATTATAAAACAAGTTAATAATTAGGGCGAACATTAAGTCTCGCAACGTGAAGGAGCTAAGAACACAAATATTTAATGCAGAATATTAAGCGGACATTGACGGAGAATAAATTCAAAGAGTAGTTCTGAAACAAGTAAACTTGCAGTCCTGTCACTGGAGGGCTATAATTATTTAATGACTGTGATGTACTTGTTTACTCCATGCAAATTTTGTAATATTTTTTAGAGCGTGCCCAGATGCTCAATGGACAGTCAAATGACGGAAAATATTTGTTTTTGACCATTTTAAAATAAATTGTGTCTAAAATTAAACATGTGTGTTTTATTTCAATGTGTTTTTTCACTAATAAGTAAGGTTTCCATTCATAATGGCTACGCAAATTTAACTCTACGCACTGTTTCAAACCTAGTTAAAAGCCAATAGACTTATTAAATAATCAATTATCTCACTTATGCATAGTTAAAAAATTAGAAATAACTATATTAAATGTGTCCAAACAAAATGACCTACATACAAATATATTTTCATTTCTATGGGAGGATTTTAAATGTTGTCGAAGTGGTGGATTTCCTTATGGGGAAATTCAAATTATTTTATAGAATACACATAAGTATAAATCCACCAGTTTTGGAAAATTGCATTTATAATTTTTTAAGGTGGAGTAATAATTTAATTACAGATTACTCGTCCTCTCTCCAAGCTAATACTATCTTATTTTAAAACATATTCATAAGTTCCCCCCTCCCCTTGCTTTTTAATAAGTTGAGGGTGTTCCAAACATGTAGTTAGATGGGTACTAGGCCTAATAAAAATATACAAGACAGGTGAGTAAAAAAACTTCTTTAATGTTTATAAATGAAATCTCGTATAGTCATTTTTTTTTAATAAAAAGTAATTCAAAAGATCCCAGGTGTAACCTGTAATTGATGTTATTCCTGCTTTGTGTGCGTGATTGGCTCACCGTGACGTCTCAGTAGAGAGCGTGGGATCGATCCTTTGACAGAGTGAGTAGTCATGCTGGAGAGTTGCGGGCTTACATAACTATAATAGTAGCAGGGGACCATGCACCCCCCGGAATCTTTTATAAATTGTATAATGTGATCATATGACAGTTCAACAGTTAGCTGTTGCCTAAAATATTCGGTATTGTCTCTAATACGGAAAAATAAAATGGCCTTGGAGTCAAAATTCTAAAATTAGGCACATAATTAGGTGTTGTACTAATAATATAAATTAATGCTGCCCCACACATACTCTCAACCACTTTTATCATAAAATAAATAGACATCTTTGTCCACAAAAGAATCAAATTAATTTTCCAAAGAGCCGAATTAAAAAGTATATATATCTGCTTATAGCTCATAAATTAATAGTTTTATAAAATATATATTTCAAGTAAAAGATTTTTATCTTTAATAGTACTACAATTTTACAGTGGTAAATTATTACGTATCTCAAATAGTTGCGGAGAAATAAATAAAATTGGAGAATTTCCCGGATGTAAAGTACACCCAAAGTCATTTTTATGAGAAAGTGAGAATTTCCATCACGTTTATTATAATAAACAGTTCTTGGACTTAAGATTTAATCAAAATGGTCAGAGCGAATGTCAGTCAGTTGTGTCCAGTAATCGTGGTATAGGTGTTTTCAAAATTCAAGAATCTTCCTCAAAGTGGTATTTATTTGTAGTGAATTAAGCTAAATATTTAAGAAAGCACTAACGACGTTCTGTTTATCATTTCTTGAACAAACAGGGTTTGAAGATTCGTCGAATTGGAAGGTGGCAGTGTTAGGAGTAAACATGTGAAAGAGATATGTTATACACGGTTAGGACACATATGAAACCAGGCGTGGCTGGCCGTATGGGTCCCTCATAAAAAAATGAGTGTGGTTTTTATTTTAAGGCAGTTAACACGCATGAGCTACTACAATTGAAAGCAAGAAAAACATAGTGGAAATTGTTGCAATAAATATAATCACAACAAAAAGAAGCCCATGGGCTAAGGAAGTATTTTAGTAAATTAAGGGTTATTTGACTTGCAATTTCGACACACAGATTTATATGTGCATAATTTGAAAACTATATTGACCTACTATCGTAACGATAAGCACTGTCAAGCATACTTACTTATTTTATGGCTCTAGGAACTTGAAAGTTCATTGCTGCACGTACACAAGTACGCCACCTATCCTTATCTTGAGCTAGTTTTATCCAGTCCACCTCATTTCACTCTATCCCTATCCTGAGCTAGTCCACCTCATTACACCCTATCACTTTCAGTTCCATTCCAATGTTATCCTCCCACCTGCTTCTAGGCCTTCCCGATAGTCTATATCCATTGGGTTTGCCAATCAAGAGCTTGAACAAGGTTCTAGAATATCTCATCCACACTGCCCACCATTATTTGCAAGATTTTACTATCCTAAAAATGTATTTTGATGATTATATAATTATATAACCTTCTCCACTCCTAAATATCTTCATCCTTTTTTTTTAATTAAAGAGCTTCCTAAGAACCTTGTTTTCAAACACCCTAAATTTGTTTCCATCGTGTAAGATAAAGAGACCACGTTTCACAGTCATAGAGAACAGCTGGTAAAATTATTATTTTGTATATTAGTATTGTCAAGCTCAGTATCAGTTATTACATTAATTGGTATTAGGACTAACCCTTCCACAATTTTTTAAATTGTTGTATCTGATACTTAGGACCATACAAGTAGATCTAGAAACTTTTCTAGCTTTCATATAGTACCCTTCCCATGAAAATCTGTTGCAAATTTATGGTTATATTCATGATAGTGTTTTAGTCACTGTGTCTAATAGAAATCATAATTCTGTCGTGCTACTATATGAGATGATGGACTCCAAGAAAAAGTGTTACCCACGAGTTCGTTTAGTTTAGATTTTTTTACTTCTTTTGGTGCTCCATTTTGAATCCAGAGGGATCAACACTTTAAAAAATTAAGTCTAGGATGTATCTTCACTTAACTTATGTAAGATGTTGCAGTTTTTTGGTGAAATGTTCATTTTCAAAGGTTAATTATATCATTATATTAAACCATTAGCTCCAGTTTTAAATAAGTAAGTGTTCCATATCTTCCACATCAACCCCCTGCAGAAGATGTAAGCATTCTACATCAGCCAGTTCCCGCCTTTACCAGAGACAAACCTGCATGATTACATATATTGCACTAAACGATCCATTTGTTTTAGGTTTACCATATAATCTAGGTAGTAACAAGTAATTGAACTACCATAACTCAGAGAACGTGATGAAGAACATGAAAATTTTGTAAATGTGATTAAAGTTAATTATTTCTGGTCAACTATCACTGTATTATGATACTAACTCAAACATGTATTTGGTTTGTAGCTCTACATGGTCTAAGGAATTAATCTTACAGTAGACTGAATTGCCGGTGACGGGGAGGTCAATAATCAAATATCATCTGGGGAGGTTTAATAATATAGTTTAAAAATTTGATTCCCCAATTCCCTATCCACGCTACTTTGGGAAAACTTCCGCTAAACAATCTTCCTTGTGCTTTTCCCTTAAATAGAGCCATTGGTCTTAAATAAGAGCGCAAATATACATGTTATGCTATAAACCTTCCTTCTACTACTATTCAGTATAAAAATAATCAAGCATTTTTTTCTCTGTACTCATTATTTCCATTGCTTAGACTTTATAGAAGCCCATACCTGGTTGATTTAGTTTTGTTAGGTAATCATTAGGAAGCTGTTGCAAGAAATTCACTCGTTTCATTAGAGGCTGGTGAAAGAATCGGTTCATAAGTGAACGCTGAAAAAGATTGTGATCACACAGAGAACACAAATTAAGGACGATAATTGAGAGATGTCTGTGAACAACCTATCATTTTATTTCGTTAATGAGTTTAGATATTAATGAAGAATTTTAACTAGCAATAACGAAATTAGAGTGACAATTAGGTAAACAATATAGTCGATATGAATGCTACTATTCGGTCAACAAGTTTTAGACCTCTCTACTAATGTCAAGGAATGTAAAACTCAGTATGTACAAAACCATAGTTTTATTGGTTGCTCTCTATGAGTGTGAAATAATGGTATCTTACGAGAGTCTTACCTTACATGATGAAAACTTACTTAGGGTGTTAGAAAACAAGGTGCTTAGGAAGATATTTGCTCCAAAATGAGATGAATATATTGGGGAGTGGAGAAGGTTATATAATGATGTACTCATCAAAAGACATTTATAGATAATACAATCTTGCAGATAACTGTGGGCAGGATATGCAATGTGAATGGGAGATTCTAGAACCTTGCTCAAGGTATTTACTGGCAAACCCAATGGGAAAATATCATTGGGAAGGCCTGGATTTAGTTGAGAAGTTAACATTATAATGGACCTGAAAGAGATAGGTTTTGCACGAGGTATAGCACGATCTCAAGAAGGGATAGGGTGTAATAAGGTGGACTGGATAGAACCAGTTCAAGATAGGAATAAGTGGCATACTTTTGTAAATATGGCAATGAACTTTCGAGTTCCTAATGTCATAAAGTAAGTAGGTAACAAATGTAATAATTTCTCAAATTATTCAAATTGCATATTACATTACTTTTTGTTTTAAAAAAATCTTATTTGAAGACAATTTTGGGTAAACCATTTAGAAAATTTGGTACTCTTTGTAGTGTTTCTAGATTGCCATTGGAAGAACTTTTAGATTAAATAGAAAATTACTGAAATCATCGTTAATGACACAATCTCAGTACATAATACTAAATGCGTCAGCAGTAGCATAACTTGTGAAAATGGACAGGTAAAAAACAAACAGTTCTGTTTGAGAGTACATAAAATTAGATTTGATACATTTTTCGATCTGTCAAATAAGGTGATTCCCATGACAATTTGAATATTCGTCTGTGGATATTTAATTTTGTTATACACTTAAGATTTTTTTTTAAACGCATGTAATTCCAAGCCATATACAATATTGGAGCTAAATAAGTCCTCCAGAATAAATGAATGAGACCATAACTAGCGACATTAGGAAGGAAGTACCGGCAGTCACTGAAAGCCAAGTCACCTCGCCCCAAGGCAAGGCGGGTCTAGGAAAGTGTCAGGAAATTGGAAGTGACGTCATCCAAGGATAAAACCACTTAAGTCATTTGCATTGTGGTCTTGGGCGTTCTTGGCTTTATTTATATAGCGCATGCGAGTATTTCAAATGATACTAACCAGTTGAGGCCATTCAGTCCTCAGAACTCCGGATATACTGTGGCATTAGGTTTCTAAATAAGGGTTGGGTATCTGTCTCGCGCTCAGCATCTTACTCCACCCTTGGGCTATCAGAGAGGGCTAGGAGAAAGAATATATAATTAAGATTGGAATGTGAAGAACGTGAGCAAAATAATGTTGGCCAAAATTAATCAATATTGCCCTAGTATAAATATAGTTTAATTTTCTTCACATGGTGACCTCAACAGGTGTTGAATATATAACCATGAGCTTGGAGGCATTAGATGGAAAACTTTTTTAATAAAGATAAAAAGTTGTGATAAATTCTAGGATTCTAGGATTCGGGGGCCTAACAGTCATACGTTCTTTAAGCCTCGTCAGTCTGAATTTAACTAAATTACATGTACGAGCATTTCTAGGTTAGGTTAGGTTATGTCAGGCAAGTTAGGTTATGTAAACAGTAGGTAGGGTAAGCTTGGCCAAGAAGAAAACCCCGGTGGCCGGTGGGTGCACCCAATAACCCCTTCAACCCGTGTCGCCACCTTCACGTAGTAATTCCCGCGAGTTGCTCTTTTACTTGTTAGCAATCTGGACATAAGATATTTAGGTGGCCATAACATTTTTTGGGTGTGTTTGCAATTAGGACAAATTTTGCACGGTTCACAATCTGGATTGTTCAAGATCAGAATAAAAACTCCTGGACTAGGAACAAACAGGGTACTGTTGGACCACCCCCGTCTTGGTTAGATTTGTAAAGAATCAATAACATCAGTAAATCTCATGAATATGTAATTAATTATTATGAGAACTACAATAGCTAGAAGATAGCACTTGAACGTGTTTTTTAACTACTACGTGTTATGCTATCCTGATCCAAAAAAGACATTCAATGCCGAAAACCCCGAACAACATTCATCACACATCTATGGTAATTTGAAAGTAAGGATGAAAGTACCTTTTTAAACATTCCCTCATCTCCATTCAATAGTGTATCCTCCTAAAGAGAATGTTTGAGAATTTACGAGGTTATTGCTCTACGTTTAGTTCAGTGTACTCGATGAAAGTCATTCGTTGAGATAGTTAGTTATTGGTGCGTCGTTTCACAGTCGACAGCTCAAGTGAAGCTCTAGGACAGGGGTGATAAAGATGTTGATATTTTTGGCCACGGCTCGCCAAAAATATAAATGGCAGAAACATTTTTATATCACTTGCATCTCAGAGACAGTTTTACATAGCTGACCAGTTGGAACTGTGTGCAGTTGATAGGTTAATGGAAGCGTTACCCTGACTGATTATAATTAAGGCTGCATCTTACGAATCTGGGGAAATTGTTCAATTTGTTAATGCAAGACTTAGAATGATTTTGTGGAGTTGTGCCAGTGCCAAATTACATACAGGTTTTATTGATAGCTATTTATTTTGCTAATAGTTGCCATGATACATTTTTTTATCTTCGTTTCTTACTACATGTTAACGTTATACGTATATATGATATTTACTCTAATAGGGTAAGAATGAGGAAGGAAGCATTTCTGAGGTAATCTACTTGCATTTGCGTGGAAGGAGAGTGGGAAACTGTTTTAATAAAAACCACCCTGAGTATAACCAATCGGGTCTAGAACCTTAATCTTATCGTCATCAGAGGACCAATATCCTCACAGTGAAAGGAGAAACCCTTATTTCACAAAGAAACATTTTTTTTTGTCGGTTATAACTCAATTATTCAGTACCGAATTAAGCACATAAACACGCCTCATGTGTGTGGTTGGGTATACGCTAAGAAATAGTGAAACCATGCAAGGTAATCTTGTTATAAAGGGTGTGCGAAACTTTGAAATGTCAAGGTCGAAGATCAAATATCCTTTCCTTCTACTTCGACACCCACAATAACCTCCGCATCTGAGAAAGAAGAAGAAAACTTTGATAGGCTAAATTATGAACAGACTTGAAATATCTCATTCGATATTGTATATTTCAACTCATAATCGTTTTTTAGAACAGCTATTTAACAGTATTTTATCACCAATTAGTGACTATAAATTATATCTAAAATGTAATCATAGATACATCCAGTTGTGTCATTATATCAGTGACAACATGGTCTAAGGCACTACTCTCGCAGTGGACTAGATTTTTGATGACTGAGAGATCGAGGTTTGAATCTCGTTCGGGTTGACTGATGGTGTTTTTTTTATTCCAAAATGGTTTTCCAATTTTCCTCCACAAAAATACGAGTACACCTCCTCTTAATATAACCTTCCTAATCCTTAAAACCATCAGCGTAATTATTACATAAGCGTATAAGAACCGGTAATAAGAAGCATTGTTAACAAATAAAATAGAGTATGATTTGCGTTTTTCTTCAAACCTTTCTCTTTACCAAAATACATTAAATAGATGGTTTGAACCTAAATGTTTTAGGGGATGAGGGAATGTTTAAAAAGGTACTTTCAGCCTTACTTTCAAATTACCATTAGATTTGTGATGAATGTTTTGTTCGGGGTTTTCAGAATTGAATGTCTTTTTTGAATCAGGATAGCATAAAACGTAGTAGTTAAAAAAATAATTCTTCAAGTGCTATCTTCTAGATGTTGTAGTTCTCATAATAATTAAATATACAGATTCACGAGATTTTACTGATGTTATTGATTCCTTCCAAATCTAACCTAGATGGGGGGGGGGTCCAACAGTACTGAGTAAATTATAATGCAGAGCCATAGTGTAACTAGTAGAGAGAGAAACCGCTAACCTTCCGGGAAAACAAAGTACACATATTGCAAAGTCAACGTTATATGATATGATCACATTTACGACACACTTATTACATTTTCTTAGCGTGTCATTGGTTAGTCACCCCTGGAGTAAGACGATGCGAGTAGTGCACTATGCCATTAGAAACACTTCAAGTGAATATTGTAGTCATTCACTCCTTCACTTAACCTGATTAATATGCTTCGACTGTTCAACTGTTATTTTGTAACTTTTACGTCTTATTATTTAGTGATTAGACATTTACATGGCTTAATTAAGAAACTGCATACTTGACACAGTGGACATAGTATTTCGCTAACCAAGACGATTAAACTAAATATTATTTAGATGGATTAAATAGCCAAACTATTATATTTTGTTAATTATGGTTGTAACTGCATCTAGATATCATATTCTTTAAATCGAAAAATCACACTTTACACGAGAATCAAACTCTGGACCTTTGGCTTAGCACGTTAATGCTCTAACCATTGAGCTGTCCAGGAGTCATCCCGGGCTTAGGGTCATTCTTCACTCATATTTTAAGGCAGATTCTGTGATGGATGTGTGTAAATCGTTAGATACATTTGTGGGATCAATTATGATCACGAGCTGTCCGATAATAGCAAGACAAATTACATAGCCAAGATATATTTTTAACTACGATTATAGCGGCATCTAAATATAACAATCTTTAAATTGAAAAATTATACCTAGACATGGGAATCCAAGCCAGGACCTTTGGCTTAGGCTTAGATATGCTAATTTCAAGCCCAAGCCAAAGGTCCTGGGTTTGATTCCTGTGAGTATATATATATATATATATAATATATATATATATATATATATATATAAACCTATACTTTTCACGAGTGATGTAGCCCAAACATATATATATACAGTCAACTCTCGATTCTACGACCCCGGGAATAGCGTCCCTCTCGAAGTAACGACCCTTTTTTGGGGAACCGTGAAAAATGTGGGGAAAAAAGGTTGAAAAGTTTAAGGAAATCGGCTGTAAAATGTGTTTGTTGCATTTATTTAGGTCGCTGCGTTGCAATTATATTTGTGAGCGCTGTATTACTAGTAACTGGGGTGGGTCAGGTATAAAAATATACACCACCTCATCAATGCCAGTCAATAGCACTTGACTCTGTCCACACCCTCCCACAAGCAAGACAATGTTTCCCCGCGCGCGACTGCCGCTACATCACGCGCCAGGCTTGCTTTTGCCATTGTTATTTCGATTCTAGATTTGGTTACTATTTTGGTTTGATTTTGTGAACAATTTTTGACGACCCATGCTATTGTTTAGCATTGTTATTTTGATTTGGTTACGTTTTTGGTTGGATTTTGTGAACGATTTTTGATGACCCACGCTATTTGTTGTCTAAAAAATGCAATTTTTTCGTATGAAGGTCAGGGGTGGAACAAAATCTGTTAAAATTCCAATAACGACCCCTTCGAAATAACGACCCTTTTCCAGGGAACCGTGAAAGTCGTAGAATCGAGAGTTGACTGTATATATATATAGGCCTATTATATGTATATAAAGGCGTACATTTATAAACCTTTCAGGAGGTAAACTAAATGTACTGTAATTTCAAAATAAGTGGCAAATTAAAGATAAAATGCCTATAATCATTAAATATACTTTTAGAAAGGATCTGGGTAAAATATTTGAAAATACACATATCATTGTCAGGTTGTTGACCGCTGAACATGTTTCTATTGTCACACATCGCTTGTACTAAGCGGGGGATATCTTCGAATTCCACACATGTCGTCATCACACATTACACTTGGACGTGCTTGGCCCCAGAAAAAAAAGAATATTTTCACTTATTTTCAGTTAACAAACTCGATTTCTAATCTATACAATGCAGTATTAAGATAAAAGTTAAAATTTTCAGTTAATTTATCTTATGTGATTGTTAGTTATAGAAACTAAATGCGCTTGAACATTTAAGCCTTAGATTGTTTTGCGATTATTTTTTAGTTAGACAATTAGGTTTTGTGTTTAAAAAATGTTTAGATCCAAATTTTTGCAATATTACTGATGTTATCATAACTGAAGGGAAAATCTTAATTCGTAGCACGATTTCCGTAAAGCTGTCCAAGGGATTTATAATAGGCCTAACTTTAAAAATATTATAATAACGCAATATGTAGTAGTTCCCGATTATAAATACGCTTTACCAAACTTAGCTAATTTGTTTTTTATTAGAATAAACATGTATATATATATATATATATATATATATATATATATATATATGCATAATATGTATATAGTGTATATTTTAATTTAAAATAATTACGTGTATTTAATAATTGCTATACTATTAAAACACTATGTATATTTTATAAATTTTACAAATTCAATATTGTTTGCTTGTTAGATAAAATATTTAATAATGTGATATATACAGATATATCAAAGCAAGCAAAATATTACATAAACTCTTGAAGAAGAATGAGCTAATTAATTTTAATAAAGATTTTAAACATAAAAAACATACCTATATTTAAATAAATCGGGTTTCCCCTAACTGTAGGTGTATAGTATAAATATATGTAATTTGTTTGTAAAGAAAATTAAGCCTTATAATAATATATTTAGTTTTGCGAAACCGTTTGGTAGTAAAAGGTAAGAGGCTATCATTCCACTTAGAAATATTTCATTTGACATATAAAGTAGATAATTTTTAATCTCATTTAAATCCCATTAGAACGTGTCTTCTAAATGATTTTACTAAACCTATTTTAATGAGCTAAAAGCATTTCTCTTGAGGTTATATGCATATTTACATTAATGGGGTAAGTATGATGAAGAGATAATTTAGATCAAATGTAGGCCAACTTGAAATTTCGTGCAGGGAGAGGGGGAAAAAAATGTAAGGAAAACATTTAATTGACACTCGACAGGGATTCAATCCCCAATCTTCTCGTCATTGGCAGTACATTCTTTGGAGAGAGCTACGTCTTAGATCATGCGACCACTTAATTAGGTTTGTAATAATAATAATAATAATATATTATATTATTATTATTATTATTATATATTATTATTATTATATCTTCAGCCCATTCTATTCAGGTTAGACACACCCGTAACAATTCATTATGGATATTTGGCCTTTAAAAATGTCATATAGTAAATATACCTTTATATAGTTTAAATGAAACACATATGGAAATAAACATATGTTTGTATATTTGGTCATGAATATAAATACTCATGAATCGGCCAAAGGAGTCATTCAGGATCGTGGGTCACAAAAAGAAGGCCCATATAAAGGTGAAACTTTCTTATCGAATAACTTATTTAAAGATTCCCAATAATACCGGACTTGATCAAAACTTGTTGTTGCAAGTAAGTCTTATGACTGAGGGGGGTACCTGTTACAGGCGACTGCTGTTGTTGGCGTCCTAAGTACTTTCACCTCCTGGTCAACAGCTTTCCCTTTTCTCAAGCGCCCTCGGCTGTTGTTTGCAGGGCTAAATCACAGTCAGAGGTTGGCACCACTGAGTAAAATGCCAAACACTTGGATCGGATTCAACTCTGACGTACATTTGAGATATTTTAGAGCGATATAAGAGTGAATCAAATCTGAGAAGAGTATGATACTTTAATTTGTCTTTTGTAGATTACGTGGCGCAATTTCCGATAAGTTCCACCTTATGGTTACACCTTATATGTAAGACTAAAATGTTACATAATAATATATTCTTTTTTTTTTTTTTTTTTTTTTGCATCTTACTACATGTAAAGGCTATACTCAATTAATTATTTTGATGGATAAGGATGATATATTCAGAATTTGATTAATATATCCGCATTTTCGTGGTAAAAGAGCTGGTAACCGTTTGGTAAAAGATTCCTGAAGAGTAGATATAAAATAATAT
Source organism: Timema cristinae (assembly GCA_039000515.1). NCBI lineage: Eukaryota > Metazoa > Arthropoda > Insecta > Phasmatodea > Timematidae > Timema > Timema cristinae. The sequence continues at coordinate 29,868,829 of JBCFYV010000003.1, read as the reverse complement.
GTATATAGGTCATAAAGGTACTATTATTAAGAGAGATGTTCAAAACATCATAAAGAGGACTGCTTTATAACCTCCAAATATATTAAGGATGGGGTGTCCGAATACTTTAAATCCTATGATATTTTAGATTCGTAATAATCTCAAAATTAACTTGAATATAATTATGAAGAACTTGACTTCAAATAAATATTTTAAGCATTTTCAAAAGGAACTATATAGACTTGTGTATTTGGAAAGTAACAAATTCACAAAAAATTACAAAATAGTTTTAATATAATTAATTTATTTAAAAAATGTTCGATGTGTAATTAATGATGTAATAGACATTACCAAAAAAATCATTTGTCAGTGGCGCCCAGTATTAAACACATTTTTTGAAATTAAATGTTAAATATTTTTACTTCAACTAAAACTGTACGTTTTGAAATATTTAATGTTTCGAGTTTGGATTCGAGACTCGAAAGAAAATTTTAGATTCGGATTTGAGAAATATAGGATTCAATCCATCCCTAATTATTTTATACCTAATCTTCACGGTGTTTTGAACACACATAATTGCCTACAGATCACCCAGTCTGTATTCAAACCCCGATACCTTACGTCACAGGATAATCAGACAAGGTGAGTTTGGTGGTTAGTCCGCTTGCCCACTGGTACAGTTCCTAGAGAACCTATCATAATTCACAATAAATAATGTTTGGTACAGAATATTTCCACAGTAAACCGAACATTCGCCGTTAAAAAGATACGTCATATTTTACGTGAAATGTTGTAATACACACAGGGCCTACAAGTATCCCACCAAATCAGAATTGTCCAATATTTTCGAATTTCATCCCAATTTTTCGAAGGAGGCTTGGTAAGAATAGCCTTAACAATTGGGTTGAAAAAAACTATGCCGTATAAATATTGAGGAGGTAGTGAAATATTTTCTAATCAGATAAATATGTGAACTCTCTTACGTTCGGCAACGTCGCAATTATAATCAACCCTGTGTTCGAGTCTTTGCTGTCCATTGCAAAACTAAATCATGTTTAATACACTTCAATTTTGTACGTATCTTTAGTTGTTGTTTTTTACTTCTGAAGACAATATTTTTCAAAACATAATAAATTATCTAACAAAACCCGGACAGCTGTGTAGAGAAATATAGATGATAGATAGATAGATAGAAAGAAAGATAGATAGATGGATAGATCGATAGATAAATAGATAGATGATTAGATGGATAGATATATATATAGTATAAAAAAAAATTGAAATTATTATATATGTATGTCTAAAAAATACCCAATATGGATGTACTTAAATGAATAGTAATGAAATATCCAACAATACAACACCTTCTCAAAAAATAGTGTTGTTTTAAAAATGTCAAACCCATTACTAAGCCTAATCCAACACAATTACTTTACATTATATAAATTAGATATTGGTAATACGGGGGAATTGTTAATGGAGTGGCCTCTTAGCCAGGAGACTGTGATTTGAGAACCGACAAGTTACATCATCGTTGATATATTTTTTTTATTGTTTATTGCAATTTGACTTTCTGTCGTGTATTAAACGACCTTATATTGAATTTAAATAAACCTTATAATTTGGTTTCTCTGGGATTAGAACATTAAAGAACAACTTATTTACTCTTCAACAGACGACAAATCTGCCTAGGTGAAACACGATGATTTTATGTATTTTATATTATTTTTTTGGTGAAAAACTATTCTTTTATTTGTAGTTTCCCATACACATTCGTAATATTTGATCTGTGAGATTTATTTAATTTACTGACAATAGGCTATCAGGGTGGTGTCCATTTTTTTGAGGATGAATGGAGGTTAGTCTGAGAGTTGCCTTACTTAGGGTGTTATAAGACGTTAATTATCTTCCAACTTAGGCATTTAGGAAAAATACAAAACTATATTATTATTATTATTATTATTATTATTATTATTATTATTATTATTATTATTATTAATACTTTCGAGTGGAGGGGTGATTGCTGTACGGTCCTGAGATATATGTTTGAATTCAGACTAATCTTAAAACATCACCGTAATTAAAATAAATAATCCTACTAATTTAATGTCAAAAATGATAAATACGAAACATCAAACCAAACAAAGAGAACTGATTGAGTAATTAATATAAATTAAAACCCACTGAGCTATCTTTCTCGTGGAACTCACTTCACTACACGTTGACATGTGGTCGATTAAAATAGAACTCGATATGTTTGAACACTAAGGAATTTCAAGATAAAGTCGAATTGTCATTGGAAGAACCTTATTTAACAGCTAGAAAAATATTACTGAATCTACTTTCACAGATTTATACATCAGTTCATGTTATCTACAGCTATCACTTTGGAATGATAGTCAATAAATATAAAATAAAAATGTTTGTATTTTCTAAACTATAAAAATGTGATTAGTTTTAAGTCGTTGATGTGAAGTAAGATCATTTAACAAAGGGTAGGTATTGTTAGTCATGAAGTCATGCGGTAGACATGCTTGGTTATAGCCTTGATGTTAATTCTTCTTGGAAGTATCCAGGTCTAAGAGAGATTCGACGCGAGAGTCAAACCACGAAAAAAAAAAATCCAGTAGAAAAAAAAAATGTAATTCTTCTCCATTGAAGGTTGAATTGAGAAACCTTGGCTTCCAAGAAAGAACCTTCCAATACCTAGAGGTTCTGCAGCAGTGCCAATCTTAAAATAAAGTTTCCGTCATCGTATTCTACACAACAAGTTTAGCGGGATCAACACCGAGGGTAATATAGTCTGAGGCATCACGTTTGTAATTAGAATGGATTGCCGGTGAAGGTGAGATCAAAGTTTGAATATTAGCAGTTTACACTGGGGTGTCGTTTTACACATTTGATTTATAGACCTATTTTACTCACCCCTTTTACACGCTAATGGGGGTGAATTTCTTACCAAGTTAATCTCAAATATATTTTTTCAACATTTATAGCATTACAGTTTTATTGTTATTTTATAGGTATAGATAACATTTAATGAAATAGCAGCTGCAGATGACATAATTTGGCACATAAGTATACTTAACTTGTTTAAGGTGGGAGTGTAGTGAACTCTAGTTAAGTGCAGTATTTTTGAAGTTTTTGTATGAAAAACATCTTTTTGATCTAAATATATCAAATATTGATCCATTAGAAGCATATAATTTAATTTCATTAACATGGTGGTATCTGATATCAACAGTTCTTGAATATCTGTGATGAGCATAGTGGCATTAGATGAGAAACTTTTTAAATTAAGGGAAAAGGTTGCCATTAAGTTCTATAACACACTTACCCAATATTCAAGCACTTGTTATAACCACGTGAAAAACTAAAATCTATGTTTCTACGAATAAGCGACCAAATGTACCACTCGGGTGGAAGGTTAACTGCGAAATAGTCTTTAATTACTCTGATTATTTACCCTGCGACAAAACGTACCACTACGTACATAGAAAATGCATAAAAAATATATGCCGAAATTATTATTTTCTTTAGTTTGGCTGATTTCCATCACGCTTTAATCAGACTTTGGACTGGCAAAATGACTATATATCGTTTATAGTCATATTGGCGTGTTTAAAATAAGCTTTGTGTGAGATTTTGATTTTTTATTTAAACTAGAGTAAGCATTTCTTCAGTCTCTTGAAGTTCTTTTGATTCATTCACCCCCAGACAGCATAGAAAGCATGAATAGTTCTTGAAACAAGCTTATAAAGTCAAATGTACAAGCTTGTTTAAAGATTAACCAGGCATTTGAGGGGATTCCAAAACTATACAATAAATATATAATTATAATTATAATAAAAACAGGGTGCAATGTTACCCTTGTCGTGAATATTTCCTAGAGTATCGTTTTAAACCTTGGTAATGGACTTGTCTTCTTCTCGGACCCTTTTCTTAGGCTCTTGCATCCCCTCTTTCACCTCTAACTGAGCATCTTTTGGGACTCCATAAAAGTGAGCACTCAAAGGGCCACTAACCACTTTATTTTAAACCTAATAGGGGTAAAGCCGGCCGGCCACTGGGGGGCTAAGAAGATCCTGCCATCCTCCTGAGTGGTGAGTGGCATGTTTTGTCAGGACACCGTTTCTACTGGATAAATAGCTTATTTATTTTTTCTGGAAAATTTGTTTTGATATAAAAACGAAAAAAAATACTCGTCTTTTCTCCCATTTTAAGAAACTATCATAACAGTCAAAAATGTGCCTACTTATCTAAATTGGACTTCACATAAACTATATTGTTTTATATGTATATATTTTAAAGTACAATGCAGCGTGGTGGATGTATAAAAACATGCTAGAAACTAACATAGTTTGACTTAAAAAAAAAAGCAAATATTCTCTAATCTGATATAAAGATGAGCAAGAAATGTTTAAATGATTCTAAAGTTAATACGAACTGGTCTCAAGGAGTTACATCATAACTGGTTTGGTCAGGGATACAAAGGAGACGGATAGATAGAACTTGATTGAACATACAAGTTCTCAAAGCTTGTTTTCACTTTTACTTGCATACGTCTAGCAAACGTACAATCCAATTTACTAAGAAAGAACCTTATTTGACAGCTAAACAATTGTACTAGATCTACTTTCACGTATCCATATGTCAGCTCATATGATTTGTAGTTGTAACTTTTGATAGATAAAAATACCTATAAAATAATTAACATTAATGTAATAAAATATTTTCAACTTTGATCATGATGATTTTTTACTAGCATCACGTAATACCAGTTCGGAGTATATTCTTACGTACTAATTATTCTAGGGGTTTTAGGGATTAGGAAGGTTTTATATATATATATATATATATATAGGAAGTCTACCCGCATTTCCATGGATGGAGAATATTAAACTGAGTTGGAATAAACACCCTCAGTAAATCGACAGGGATTCGAAGCCCGATCTCCTTGTCATTGGTAGTTTAGTCTAAACGAGAGTGATGCCTTAGACCATGCGGCCACTGAAGTCTTGTCTTACCACCCATTCGGATGATATACATACGTACTAATTACGCTGATGTGTTAGAAAATAGGAAGGTTGAGATTAAAGGAAGTGTACTCACATTTGCATAGAGGTAGCTCGGAAAACATTTTAGTAAAACCATATTCAGTATACGAAAGTGGGATTCTTATGCCAGCAATTTTCTACATTTTTAGACTCAGTGCACACTGAACAAGGAGCTAAATACATTTATTAAGTAAATACCCACTTCAGTGGCCGAATGGTCTAAGGTGTCACTCTAATGTTAAACTCTACTCATGATGATGGGGATACTGGGGTTTGAACCCCGGTCGGGTCTACTGAGGGTATTTTCCCTAAAATTGTTTAAAATATCTTCCTAAACACCTTCTTTTTGAACCCCTTAAATTTGTTTTCGTTATGTAGGCTAAGAGACCAAGTTTCACACCCATAGAGAACAAACGGGAAAATTATTGTTTTGTACATTCTGAGTCTTACATTCCTTCTTCATTCTGCTATACCATTATTAAATATTTAGACGTTGGATATGTAGTATTAGGCATATTGTCTTATATTCTGAAAATTTAAAAATGACACCTGGACACGGGAATCGATCCTGGGACCTTCGGGTTCGATTCCCGTGTCCAGGTGTCATTTTTCAATTTTCAGAATATGATATCTAAGAGGTGCTAGCCTCATAAAATGCATAGATGATAGCTTCGGCTATCTGATTCATTAATACTGTCTTATGTCAGGCTAGTTTTTACTCGTATGATATAAGCTGTGTGTTTAAAACGTTCACATTATCATTAAAATATAGATTTAAAAGCAGATGAGCATTTTTTTGGCCAAATAAAATTATCGTGGAGAAATCGTTTCCTAGTTACAGGTGTTTTATTAAAATTAAAAATTTTAATTTTGAATTTGTACCCGTTGTTAAATAATTTTGAAAGAACAGGCACAACCTAAAGGGGGGAGGGGGGGGGCTGGAGGGTCTAGTTTGGCCCCCTTTGGATACCAAAAATAAATTGTATATAGGTCACCTTTTTTCTACAGAAAGTAAAACTATTGGTTCAGAGATTAAACATTTTAAAAGTAAGTGTCATGACCTAGGTAAATTTAGTAAGTTAAGTCATTTGAATAGACATACTGCACTTGGAGAGAGTAAGTCAGATAATTAAATAAAATACAAACACCCACCAAATAAAATATGGCTCAAAACTAATTATTATTGTTTCGATTTTCTGATTTTAAATAAATCAATATTAAGTTTTGTTTTCAGTGAGTAGAATATTATATGGTAGATATTTTGTTTTATCATTAGTCACTGAGTTTATATTTGTAGTAGTTTCATACTAACCTATCAGTGATATACAGATACATTTTTTACATTACATGATCTACACAGGTGGTCACGTAGTCTTGAATGATATCCATTGCGGTTGACGTGGATGCCAAGGTTCGGATCTTGGCCTGGTTCGCTGGTCCTAGCTCGCTTTATGTGGTTTTCACATTTCCTCTCCACACTATTTCGGATGCAGTTTATCTACTTTCTCTACCTCCAAGGCTGCACCTATAACTTAAGATTTTAATTTTGTCGTTAACATTAATTTAATTTATTTTTGTGGGAAAATTTATGTGATTTATGGTACTTTTAGTTCAAATTGTAAAAAAATTACTGTTGGAAATCTTATATGGTAATTTCCATCGTTATATTAACCCCTTTTAAATCTCTATTCAAATTGTTCTGTCAAAGCCCTAAAACTTCAATAAATATGGGAAACATTTCTCTGTAATGATTCAAATATTGTTAGCTATCTCTAATAATGTTTTTTAATTATGAATAGTTAACTTAAAATAAAGCGCAGTAGTTATCCCATAAAAATAAAAATATAGAAAAAACCAAATGGGATAGGTGAAACCTTAAATTAAGCCAATACTGACCATGTCATCATATACTTGTGTATATATATAACCTTTCTATGTTCAAAGCACAATAAACATTTTACAATTATAAGTTTAACTAGGCCTACTCGCGTCAGTGTGTGTGGAATAAACATAAAGCTCATTAACTCTGGTTTGATGATGACGTGGAGGTCGGGGTTAAATTTTATCCGGTTGTACTGAGAGTGGTTTTATGCAAATGGTTTTCCACTCTACCTACACGAAAATGTCTACATACTTCCTTGGAATTTAAATTTACTCATCCCTAACACATTAGCTTAGTATATAAAAACACAACCCAAACGGGTAGTAAGACATAAAGGGTACCAAAAAATATTTCAAATCATATCCATTTAAAGTATTTTCTTTCAAATTAGGATATTTTAATATCACGTGACTAGTGTGACGCTTCAGTCACATAAAATCACGATGGTCCGTTCAGATCGTAATTGATGACGTCACCTTGGCCCACTGATTGCGATTCCCAGGCTATCGCTAAACCGCAAAGACTAGACAGTGTCGTCCTTTCGAAACCCGGGCAGTCAGAGCGCGTCCTCTTTCAGAAGGTAATTATCATCTCACGTGACCTTTACTTGATGACACAATCTCTTCCCTCGGCTGCAACATCAATTCCCAAGCACTGCACCGCAGTTACACACCAAGGCACACAAGTTCTGATCAGATGTGTTAAGGTTGGAGTGTATGGGACACGAGAAAATATAAATTATTTTGCAATTGTTTAAGATTAAAAAAAAAAATTGTCAAAATAAATAAAACATTTATCCAATGGCAACATAGAGTTTTATTTTCATCACATGGTGATATCAACATTTGTTGAATATCTGTCATGAACAGGATGTATTAGATGAGAAACTTTCTAAATGAACAGTAGAAGTTGTCATTAAATTCCAGTACACCCTTGATAGATAATCAACAACTGTTGATGTCACCATGGGAAGGAATTTACACTCAATGTCTATACTGGAGAATTTATTTATTTATTTATTTTGTCCAAAAAATATAAAAACTGTAAAAACACTGCCATTCTCTCGAGTTCCCTGCATCCCCACCTTAACATACCCCTTTCACACAACCCTAAGTAGAAACATACAAGTCTTTCCCTTCCCCTGAGTTAGCACTTAGTTTAGGTATGTACAGTCAAATTTTAATATAAGTGTCTTTATGAAAATACATTTTTTTATAGGCAAAAATTGATAGTATTTTACTACTTTGTTAGTGTTATTTTATGTATGTATCGGACCTTAGCTCAGTCAGTAACGCATCTGTCTACTGAGCTAAGGTTCCCGGGTTTGAATCCAGACATGGCTGAAAAATGTGGATTCCCTCTTTCACAGTGATGAATTAATTAATGGTCTGGATCTTGTGTATTTTATACATTTAAGTCAGTGTATATGCTATGTGCTGATATAATAAAATTAGTCAGTTCATAAGGTACACGTTAAATTACTAATATATATATATAAAAACGTACCTATTTCAAGCGACAGCTGCAGACAACCATAATTTGTATATGAATAAATGACGGTCGAGATATATCCTGTTCCTGTTAGGAAGGAACGCCAGAAATGTTTTTCTCCTACTAAAATCCCACTATAAAGTAGAATTCTAACAGGAAAAAAATCTTTCAGACCACCCATCCTATCATGAACGGGGTCTAGTAACTGTTATGTCAGATGGAAACCCTTCCTATGAAAATCTAGTAGGTTTCCTTCCTGTCAGATGAGGCTCTTCATATGGAAATTGCAGTAGCTCTTGTAACTGTCCTACCTGTCAGATAAAGCTCTTCCTATTAAAATTGGATTGTAGATCAAGTAATTTTTTTTTCAAGCTGTCAAACAAGACTTTTCCTATGGAAATTGGATCGTAGATCTAGTAAATTTCCCAACTGTCAGATAAGTCTCTTTCTATGAACATTGAACTGTACATATAGAACTTTCCTAGCTGTCGTGAAAGACTCTTCCTTCAAAATTGTACTGTAAATATTGTAAATTTCCCAGCTTTCAGATAAAGCTCTTACTATGAACATTTAACTGTAGATCTAGTGACTTTACTAACTGTCAGATAAGGCTCTTCCTATTAAAATTGGATTCCAATACGCCTTTAACCAGCGTACCTTCGTAGTGTGGTTTTCGTAGGGCTGTCTTCGTTAAAACGCACTGGAATTGAGACCAGTGAAACCATTTTACCATGTTTAAAAAGAATCTAAAAGAAAAAATGTTTTATTATAAAGAAAAAACAATCTTACTTGCCACAATTTCGCTTTTGTCACATTGATCGTTAATAAAATCGCAATTCAATATGATATTTAGTTTTTAAGCGCAATCAAACATATAATATTCCGGCTAATCAGTCTTGATATGGACTCTTTAAGAAAACGTGTTTCTGAAAAGTCGTGTTTATTTCCTACGTGATTCCCTGTTACGGGATATTGATTAGAACTCTCTAGTTTGAGGGTGCCACCTACTAGAAAGTAAATACTACCTCAAAGTAGGTAGAACAGACCAGACGTTTTTGACCCACGAAGGCTCTAGACAGTTGAGTGATACACCGGACGGGACGCGAACCTGAATATCTTAGTCGGTATAACGTTCGGTAAGTAAAAGTTGAAGGACCATTCATTCGCTTGAAACAACTAACTTCCTAGTATATGGCCTCCATTGCAGGAGAGGTGGTATCTGGCAGCTAGCAGAAGGTTCTTTATTACTAACATTAACTGAACGTGACTAATGTAAAGTCAATCTACTCGAAAATAATATTATTTTCTTACTTATACTATATTATCAATAAAAAGTTTTATAAAACGTGTCTAGTAATACTTCCCTAAGTATTACTGTAAAATTGACGTTTTCGTTACTTATATAAAAAACAAAATGTATTAATAAATTTAAAAAAATTATTTTGTGGTTGTGGCAACAAGATATATAATAACTTAGTACATGAAGAAGTAAATTAAAAAGTATCATATTCATATCGTACCTTGTTATAACTGGCCACTAAAATAAATAAATGTGTTTTATAACTTGGAGAGAGAGAGAAACAAAATATTAGTTTCAAAATAAAAAGTTTTTATTTTGTTAACAGTAGCATGGACACAACAGACAAGACGGTTTGCATGATGTCATCAACCATCCTTGTTTAGGCTGGTTCTCCATCTTGTTTTTTAGATTACGCGTTTAAAGTGAACGACAGTCGCCGCTCAAACAAAAGAGAAACATCCAAAAGGTTATTTTTTGTATGGTTGTTTTTTTTACATTCATTACGGTTTTTGGCCTGTGTCAGTTTTTTATTCAAGTCCTATATTTTCCACTACCAGCTTGATAGACCTGTCATAGCTTCATACGCCTTATAATCTAACTTAGGGGCTAGGACCAGCACAACATACAGTCCCCAGCCGTTAATTTATCAATGTGAAAGATAAGCCCATATTTCATCAAATGATGAATTTCTTAGCCATGTCGGGAATTGAACCCGGGCTCTTTAGCTCTGTAGGTAGTCACACTACCGACTTATGTAAGGTGTCGGATAGTTTCAATAATGTAAAAAACTGTTAATTATTTAAAAACAAAGGGTTTGTGTGAATGTTATGGCTGCCAAGAGTAACAACAAATCAACATTATGTTATTGCAGATCATATGATTTGGCGAATGAAATATGGAAACTTTTTCTAATCTGTCAGATACCACTTCTCCCGCCATAGATGCTCTATTGTTTGCCATCAAATCCTAAAGTTGTCGTTCCCGACATATTTATAGGATTGTGAACACCATGACTAATAGGCGCATGTGGTCCAAAAGGCATATATCCAATATAACAGAGTGCCTGAGTGGAAATTTTAGGAGACTGATTGATATATTATCTTTGAAAACGTAACGAGAGAAACAAAGCTTCCCGTGTTGAACATATTCCTTAAGCCTTGCCTCTGATGACATCCCATTGGAACAATTTAACAAAATAAGCTTCACGTGATAAGAACCTTCCTTAAGCCTAGCTTTGACGAGAACCCAATGGATCAAATAAAAATAAGATTTTGAATGCATCGCTTCACATTGAGGACACTATGCGTGACATTTTGAATGTTACGTTTCTGGACCAGTGGATCAGGTGGTATGTGGAGAAACACTAAGGTCACCGGACCTTGAGATTTAAATATATATTTTTTTATTTGTGGCCAGATGAATGATATCGTTCAAAGTTTTAGAACAAGATTGTTTTGAGTGGGATAGAAGTTTTGTTTGCGTCGACTTTTGGGAACAGTGATGTGATGAGTACAGCTTGGCGTATGTAAGGAGCAGATGGAACAGGCTGATCTCTTTGTGTCGACACGAACGGCTTTTCAATCCTTTCAGTTCTCTTTATAAAGATGGTAGAAGAGAACTCTGTTTTTGATAATCTCATACAGTCATAGGTAATTCAGTCTAACACGAAAATAGAAAGCTGTTAGTTAGACCATGCAACCATCGTCTATTTTAAATATTATTTTTAAAAATTTACGCTTTTTTCTTACTAAACTGAAATTAAATCTACAATTTTCGTTAGGTCCTATAAATTATGTTTATAACTTTCAATACACACCTTTTTGCAATCATAAATATATCTGCTAAAAAAAAAGAGGCTATGTTTGAAAACACAGATGTTAACTAATAATTGTGAACTAAAATCCGGGCTGGGTACACTCAAGTCGTTTTCTCTACGTGGCTTCCTTCATTCATTTTCTCCTACCCCATAGGTGTAAATATGAGGATAGCCTTACGAGTAATAGAACTTGTTGTAAAATAACAATCTATGAGCATGTGACCGTGAATTCCATATTTCGTGTTAGTAAATAGCTCAAAGGCGCTGGCCAAGAATTTGAATATTTGCAGAGAATAAGATGTAAGCCCCGCGGAGCGCTACTTTTGTGACAACCTCTAGATTAAATGTTTTGTCACGCAAGCGATGATATAAAAACTACAGGAGATGTATCAAGGAAAGATGGCCCAAAATTCAGGTGGCTGTTTTTGGAAAAACAAATCAAATCAATATGTGTTCGATTCCTAATCTTAACACCTGCACTTTATAATAATTGTATTCTGAGTGATAAGCTTTACGTCTAAAGGATTAATTTGTTTCTTTTTTTTATCACTGCGTGTTACTACCCATTAGAGCTATACGCTTATATACTAATTACACTAATGGTTTGGGTGATTTGAAAGGTTATATTTAGAGGAAGTTTACCAACATTTTCTTGGAAGGAAAGTGGAAAACCACTTTAGAGAAAATCTTAGTACACCTGACAAAGATTTGAACCTCAATCTCCTTGTCATTGGCAGTCTAGTTTACTGAGAGAATACAGTTTTAGACCATGCGGCCACTGAAGCGAGCTTAATTTCTCCATGATAATCAAATGAATCAATCACCTTAGTATTCACGTAATGGTAGATTATTTTTACGTCGCGTCATAGGATTCTAGTAGGAAGGAACTTTTGAAAAATACAAGAATTATCTTTATATCAACATTGATAACATATTTTATTAATAGTAGACTTATTATTTAATATGTATTGATATTATCTGTGAAAAAATGGCAGTTGCAGATCACATTACTTTCTATAGTGAAGACTGTTTTATTAACTTTTATAAATAACAAAGAACTTCCTTCCTATTTAAACTGGACTGTGTACAGGTTTAATTACTCTAATTGAGAAAGGATGAGGAAGGTAAGAATTAAATTAATACCTCCATCTACGTGTGGGGAAATTGGGACACCATTTATGAAAATACTCAATATTCTCGGCCGGAGCTCTATCACAAACCTTTCCATCACCGGAAGTGCAAACTACATTAGCTTGATCTTCTGTACACGTGCTCACTAGTGTTGGTAGTAACATTTGTTAAAAGCATCAATTAAATATATTTGTTAATGAAAGCTATTTATTAATTTACCAACCCTTTAGTAACAGTCATAATTCTAGTTGAAAATGTCCTAGCTCAGTAACAGCTATGTACTTTTTTCAACTGATATGGTATTTTCAACTCCAAGTGATCTAATTAAGGCGAGATACAAAGTAAGGTTAATTAAAGTTAATCTGAAGTACTAAGAACAAAAACCATTTTAGATCAAATATGTAAAATATTTCTTCAGTAGATACGTTTATTTTAATTTTCTATACATTCGTAATAATCCCAACAGTTATTTTACTATCTCCATGGGCATCGCAGAATTTGAAAACGACTTTCACTCTTTATTTAAAGATTTTCTGTTCAAAGGCCGCTATACTCATGACAAATATTCAAGCACTGTTGAGACCATTATGTTTAGAAACTTAAGGAGAATATATAATGGGAGAAAATGGTATCTTACCTTACATGAAGAAAAAAAACATAGGGTATTTGAAAACAAGTAGCTTAGGAATATTGCTTGGTCCTAAAAGGGATGAGGATACCGGAGAGTGAGAAGGGTACATAATGATGAGTTACATACCTTGTACTCATCACAAGACATTGTTAGGGTAATCAAGTCTCGAATATTATAGTGGGCAGGACTTGCAGCGATAATGGGAGAATCTAGAACCGTGTTCGAGGTATTGGCTGTCAAAACCAATGGGAAGAGACCATTTGCAAAACCTGGATGCAAATGGGAAGATAAAATTAGAATTGACCTGAATGAAATAGCGTGTAATAAGATGGACTGGATATAACTAGCTCAAGATAGGAATAGATTGTAATGAGGTGGACTGGATATAACTAGCTCAAGACAGGGATAGAGTGTAATGAGGTGGACTGGATAAAACTAGCTCAAGTTAGGGATAGAGTGTAAATGAGGTGGACTGAATAAAACTAGATCAAGATATGAATAGAGTGTAATGAGGTGGACTGGATAGAACTATCTAAAGATAGTGATAGGTGGTGTACTTTAGTAAGTGAAGTAGTGAACTTTCGAATTCCTAATGACATAGAGTAATTAGTTATTATTCTATTTATTTAGGTTAGAAATGTGTTTTTGTATAAAAACCTTATAAACCCAAACGTACACTCACATTCACCTCCATCTCACATTAACAACCACTTGAAGTGTGGCCATCATTTCTTGGGACAATCTGCATAGCGCTAAATGTCAAAAGGTTGATCTGATGAAAAGTTGTGTATCGGTGTGAAACTTCTCTTTGGCGCTGTCACACGCTACTCATAGAGTTCTTGTATTAATTAATATCTGTAACTGGCCTGGTGATATAGTGATTAGAGGCCCTGGTTGCATATCTAAAGGTCCTGGGCTCGATTACCGGCTAGTATAGGGAATTTTTCTTGGGAATAACTCCCAATTTCACCAGGATTTGGTTAATTGGTCTTAAAATAGTTTAATACCTTTATTAGTTTTAACCTCATCATATTCACTACCATATATCCCAAACATTCCATTACTATTAAAATTAATAATAACTAATAGTTTTTACGTAGTGAGTACCAGACACAAAAACTTTGGTCAAAACTTCTCCGTTACCCGTTTCAGTGGCAACATGGTCTAATGCACTACTCTCATAGAAGACTAGACTGTCGACTGTGGGTAGATCAAGGTTAGAATCTCAGTCAGGTGAATTGAGGTGGTTTTTTTTTCATAAAATGCTTATCCACTCTCCCTCCACGCAAATGTGGGTACGCTTCCCATAAATATAACCTTCCTAATCCCTAAAACCATTATCGTACATAGTACATAAGCGTATAATAAGAACGGGTAGTGAGACAAGGAGCTAAAAAAAGCTTATCCGGTTGTGTCTATGCCATTTATTACTGTAAGCTTAGACACAAGGTTTCTAATCGAGGCGGTAAACTATATATATAATATACGCATATATATGTATACTAGATAGCTGTTGCCTGTGGCTTTGCTCACGTGGAAGTTGATTATATACAAATACGAAAATATACATATGTATTTACAGATTAATTTAAAATATTACGTTACGTTGATGACCATAACTTGACCTCAGATCAAAAATAATGCAAGTCCGATACAAACTTTCACCCCCTTTTTCATCCCTTATTAAATAAAATTTCCAAAATTCCTGAAACACGTATTTATTTGTTTTACGTCAGTAACCGAAATACAAAATTTTGTTTATGTACTTTCAAAATGACGACTTTCATACATATTATCATACATATTATCATCCCCTATTTTGACCCCTTTGGGGTGGAATTTTCTAAAATTCTTTCTTAGTGGGTGCCTACATAACAAAATGAATATACAGTACCGAATTTCATGCGTGTAGCCTTGATAGTTTGCGCTCGGCGATGATGAATCAGTCAGTCAGTCAGAACATGTTATTTTATAAGTATAGATGTATATGTATATATACCTATATATATAATATATATATATATATGTATGTATATATATATATATTATATATATATTATATGCATATATATGTATTGACACTATAATATTATATATTAATATATAAATATATATATATATAATATATATATATTTGAATCATTAACAGTGCATCGCCCAAGTCCTAGTGCGGGAATAAACTGTGTGCTTCTGTGCCCACGGTACAATGATCTACAAAAGTTGTGTGTAGCGTTATTTGTTCTCGATTTTGTGTCAAGACTACTCTTGTATATGAACAGATGAGTAGAGTATGGATTTCTCTTTGTTAAAAAAGAGAAATCATGAATGTTTGTTTAGGAAAGTCAATTTTTTTTAAATATAAATGTGTTTTTATTTTTGTTTAAATTTGTGTTTTGGCCATATTTTCCCCCCGACAAACGTCTTACTACCTATCCGGGCTATCTGCATATTCACACTAATAAGATAAGTGTAGGTAGAATTTAGGTTGAATATACCAGCATTTAAGTGAAAGAATAGTGAGCAAACATTTAAGGAAAAATATTTAAAAATACCTGGCTGGGATTCTAAGCCCAACCTTTCCATCATCGTCAAACCATGGTATACGACACTTTCGCCTTTGTGCCCTTTATCATCGTGACGGGTTCCCCCACATTAAACCCCTAGCCTTAGTGTTCGGTGTGTATTGTTAGCTATGTTATTTTAGGTTAAGTATGCCTGCAACATGTGTTAGTTTACTGATGTAGCTATAGTCTTAGGAAATGCACGTTATACACCTCAAACAAAGATGTAGGTCACCAGAATACTTTAAAGTCATTTTACCCAAACTTCGAGGATCGATTACACGCTATAGTTAACAACATTACACTTTAGACTGTACCATCTGAGATATCTTGGTGAATGCAGTGTACGTAGATGTTTCCTAAGATATTCAAGAAAGGTATAACCTCCTTCAAGACTCGTTTGGAATAAATGACAACTTCCTGGTCTCAACTCGATTTTACATTGTCATTTAAGTTAGTAATCAAAATATCAAAGTTGCCGGATATGTGGCTTTCTATTAATGTACAATAAAATATAATCAGTAAACCATTCCTTTAAACCTCTTCAAAAAAAAGTATTAAAACTATTTAATGTATTAATACCTCGATTATTTGCTCTTTAGCTGCCATAGTAAAGAAGTGGTGTCAATATTTAGAACTATCCGATAAATTGATGATGTATTCAATTTTGGTATTAATGTATACCTTTTTTTTATTTCTTATAAACACATCATGGTAATAAGATATTGATATATTTTTAGTATAATCATAATGGAGTGTCTGGGCTACAAAAATACGCTGCTCAGTTTTCGGAAACATTTGTACAGCCCAGGATCTCGTCAGCAGCCAATGGGGCTCTGAACGCTACACAACCAAGCCTACTTATTTTTAGTGTAAAATTCCATAAATAATCTAACCGAAGTTACATAATTTACAACCAGACTTTTTCAAGATAATAATTTTTATGTGTGGTAAAAAATATAAGTGATTCAGAATAAATACAGTACTATCAAATATTTTCTAGATAAACATAAACTATGTGCTACCGTATAGGCCTAATATAAGTAAGTAGAAGCCAGAATATAGAAAAAAATGTTAATTTTAATTCATGATATTTCCTATTTTATTGAAGCTAATGTGTTTTATTTTTTTCAGTAAACATACATAAGTCCTACTTCTAAACAATAATGTTTTACTATAAAAACATTTTATGATGGAAACAAAGGTTTTTTTTTTTCTAATCAATCAAGATACAGAACATTATGATTAACACCACAGATGTAATTACCTATTAATACATTTTGATCAATTATTTCGTAGTTTTATTTGTTATATAGTTTTTAAAGTTCGAAGTAGTTAATTAAAAATGTACATTAATATCATTATTGAATATAAAGAAGAGAATAAACATTAATAATTAATCCAAAAGAAAACTAAACAATTCGTTTATGTATACAGTTTATAATATATTTTGTAATATAATATTGGCTGTGCAAGTTTAAAGATAAGTTAAAGAAAATCTTTGTAACCGTTACGTATGGAATCAGATGTTTTTAATTTAGTTTGTAATTATAGTTTTCTCTTGACCACATCGGATTCCTAGTCGACCGTTGGGGAAGTTAATATAACCGTGCAACCAAACGCTTGATCTCAAAACCCACTACCTAAATATAAATTAGGTCACAAGTGGGAAAACCAAATAATTACATTACAGTGTCACACAGTCTTGCACAATAACCATAATTACCGCTCTCTTAAGTTTTAATTCAGAACTTTTTACCACATATCTGTAATTAACCTAAATATGTAAAGCTTTGGAATCTGTCCAACACATTTATGGCCACGCTGTTAGTGAACACTTAAAACTGAATGATTGAATTTATAAATAATCACTTATTGCAGCTAATGTCGAAAACTAAGGTGTGATGGAAGGGGACGTGATAAAAGGTAAGTTTTTTGTAGTTTTTATGGCAAAACTTTTTTTTTATTGGCAAAAATAAATAAAGTATTGCTGCAGTAGAAACATATAGTTTAATTTTCTTCACATGTTGATATCAACAATTCCTGAATATCTGTCATGAGCATGGTGACATTATCTAACAAACATTTAAATCAAGAAAAAGGTTGTCATTAAATTCCAGAAAATCTTGACAGATATTCAAGAAATGTTAAGGTCACCATGTGAAAAAAATTAAATTTTATGTTTGCACTGGAGCAATTTTTTATTTATTTTGGCCAAAAAAAGTTTTGCCATAAAATCTGCAAAAACACTGTATTTTATCACGTCCCCCCCCCCGTCACCCCTTCTATCACACCTTAAACCAATCCTATACTATTATTCTTGAAGAGTTCCACTGTAATTTGTAAAAAATAACAAAATTTTAGGGTAAAGCAAAAAGCCCATTATACACAAAATATTCAACAGTGCATGAACAGTACAAATTTTCAAATACAGACAGAGTCTTATAAAACCCCTAGGATCATTAATATATCCACTTTCACGTATTCAAACATCAATTCATGTGAGCTTCTGCAGTCACGTTTAATATGTCATTACTTTTGAAATAATACTAATACATACAATAGTAAAACGTTATCAATTTTGGCCTATATAAAGTTTGTATTTTCTAAAAGACCATTTCTATAAAAAATTGAACTAGATAAATTCATACGTAATGGTGAAACATTAATTAAATATTTAAATTAGCTTCCACATTCACTTGCACACTTATTTATTATCACTGTGAAAGTATAAAGGAAAACGATCCAACATATAGTTTATCTCACATGAATTTCTGACGCCACGTTTTAGTCTTTGTAAGTTCTTCACTTAACTTCATTGTTTACTTTACCGACCCCGTGGTGTAATGGTCAGTGCACCTGGCTACGAACCTTTGGGGTCCCGGGTTCAATTTCCGACTTGTACCGTGGCTATTTTTTTCCGAAAGGGGAATCACCCCAATGGTCACCAGGGTTTGGTTAATTAATATTAAGTTAGGTTTAAGTGTTTCCACTGGTTCCACAACCTCACACTATCAACATCCCTCATCTCATCGGGACATGGAAAGAGCCTCCAAATAAAGATGTACGATTAGTACATTCAAACTTCCCTTGGGCAACGGTACATTAGTACTGGCTTATCTTCCCACTATTGGGCTACGGATGATGTAACCCAGACGCACAATATTATTATTGTTTACATGTCGTGCCCAAACCTATTCGCAAGTTCATCTGACGTGAAGATTCTTTTACCGTATTTTACCACCTATTGGTACATATATATCACAGTTGCTTAGATTGCGTCATTTGTCAAACCGGGGTTATTCAAAACATAACTTTATTTTTGAACCACGCCTTACTACCCGTTCAGGTTTGTAAGATGGAAAGGTCACAGGACAAGGATTGTTGGTAGGAGTTGTGGTATCTTACAGCTAGCAGAAGATATAAAAACTGTTCAAAAATAAAACTCCATTGCGTCGGCCCCTAAGGGAGCTAAAACGACCGATTGGTCACCGTGTGTTGATGAATATAGTGCTAACATTCGCGGATTTTATATGACCCGGTCAGAGCGACCACACAAGACCCCTCTTCAACCTGTTATACGACGAAGAAGAGACTCTCTTCAACCATTCTGACAGTATTCCATCTTGGACTAAGCTTGACTATGAATTACTGAATTTAATGTTTTTACATTATTTCCTTCCATTTTTACCCTATATCCCTATTACCCACTTTATCCTAAAGTAATAACCTGTTTGACCTTTTTTTTCCTTATTGCCCTTATTTACTCTTTTTATCCTTTCCATCCCATTTAATTTTTTACCCCGCTAACCTTTTACTCTTTCTTTCCCTTTGTACTAATTTTGAATCTTTTTAATCTTTTTAACTTTATTAATTATTTAACTTATTTTAACCTTGATTTTCTTTTTTATGATTTATTTTTTGCGATTTTTTTAACATTTTTGCTCTTTTGGTCTTACTGCTCTTTTTGATTGGATCCACTTTTTAATTTTACCCCCCCTATACCCTTTATACCCTACAGCCTTTATTTCCCTACACACTTTTTACCCTTTTTACCCCCCTTTACCCCGTTTAAGCTTTTTACTCTTTAATAACTTGTTTATTTATACCTTTTAAACCTTTTGCGGATTTTCAATCTGTCTACCCTTTTTAATTCTTTTACATCTTTCAACATTTATAACTTTTATTTTCTTATAATTTACTACTAGCACTTTTTACCATTTTTAATCTTTCACCCTTTTTATCAATTGCTCAACTGTGCATTTTTTGCCCTTTTCAACATTTTGAACATTTTTTCAAATTATGCCATTTTGGTCTTTTTGATTGAATTAACGTGAACAATTTTTTATCATTATTAGCTGTTCAAACCTTTTTAAATTAATTAACCAGTTTAGCCCTGAAGAAATATTTTAGAGTAAGAAGGTCAAAAAGTTTAAAACGTTCTAAAAAGGTTAAAAAGGGTAAAAAGCGTGGACGCTATAAATAGTAAAGGGTTAAATGCTTAAAAAGGTTTACAAGTAAGAAAATATTAATATATCAAAGCTATTTATTGGAAATAAATCAAAACATTTAAAGAATTAATATATGATTGAGACATGAGAAGAAGCGTTTATTTTAGGTACCAAAATCTTCATATTTACTTTCCGTGACAACCAAACTTCCATGACCACAAAATTACATATTATAAATGGTTTGAAATATAGTAGTTAAGCTTTTTAGCGACATAATTTTTTTCCTGTTATAATTAATTTAAAAAATTATAGTCAAAATTTCAAAATTCTGGCTTCGAGGTACCCATTTTCGTGGATAATGGCTACTAATCTGTGGCAGCTCGTGTATAGGCACTGCGGAACTACAGCACCCCCTATTTACACTTGATATTATCGATAACATTTAATATATTGAGTACGTGTTTCTTTAATTCTTGCTTTATTTTTGTAGTACAATATATATTACTTAAGCTTAATGTCAGTACTTCAGTACCATCCCCCAGGTTATGAAAAAGATAAAAACATCTTTGTATGGAACTGTGCGCTTCACAGTGCCAGCGACGTGGTGTTTGACTGTTGTACGCATGCGCACATAGGAGGGGATGGGGAGGAAGGCGGGACTGACAGGCGTAGAGAGCACTGTTGTTCTCACAGTCCGGCTCTGGTGTGATGGTAGAAGGATGTTGTTTTTTTTTTACTCAGCGTGTGTTGTGCTTAAAAACCGTGTACCATATTCTTGAATGTGATAAATTATAGAAGAGTGTAGAATTCGATTATTATTCTGCTTCCAGCTATTCTATTTGATTAATTTTTTTTCGGTTCTTTTATTTAACAGAAAGACTAATGCGCTTGCAGTACTTTCAATGGAGAAAAATTTCCTCAATTGTCATCCAAGATCAATAGGAAGATTATTGAATTTTTGGCAAATTAAAACAAGAAAAAAAGATTTAATTTTTAAATGAATAGATCAAGCTTGAACTGTAACAATTTAAGTTAAAGTAAGTAAAAAAGTTTGTTTTTTTGTTAAGATTTTATCAAGTTCCTGAATAAATTTTATTTTTATACATTTTTTATCCTTTTACACAATTTTAAAACAAAGGCTAAACATTTTCTTGAGCATCACCCCAACTAATTTTAGATAGAAGCCGCCACTGCTACTAATATTTAAATTTCAAACCTCTGCGTGAGGTAATTATCTCGCAACGCTCATTAATGAACAAACTTTTCATTTTATTAATGTAGAAGGGTGTGATTTACTTGGAATTGTATATAACTATAATATAAGGGTCTGAAAATTAATAGTTCTGACACATTGTAAAGTCCTATATTACCGTTGTTTCTGGGGAAAACTAGAAGTCAGGTAATTCGTTGATCTGTATCTATTTAAATGTAGGGTGTATATAACTTGACTTACATCCTTGTCTAGCAAAAATTACCATGAAGCAATCACCTTTATATCCTACCTGATTCGTGATTATCAAATACCCAAACCCACAATGATTCATCTCATAATAATATATTTTAGCAAGTGGAATTCCAGGCCTCCAACGTGGTTCGAATTCCACGTTAAATTGTAGGTCCTCCATTTCATCTCACTATCACCCTACCATTACACATTAGCGTAAGTGCGTACAACCTGAACGGGTAGTAAGACGCGGTGCTAATAATAATAATATAATAATAATAATAATAATAATAATAATAATAATATTTAACAAATAACAACGTTTGTAAGGTATACATATATTTATGATATTAGATTACGTATTAAAACTATACCCATCATATTTTGTAAACTTGTCATCACTATGTACTAAATTAAAACTTTATTATATCAATATTATGTTTTTGACCAAAAAAAATTGCAAGAATGATACTAAAAATATGTAAATTGGGGGGAAATATTAAGTATGCCACTTACTTGAAAGGAAGTATATTCATACATGATTATTTCTTATTGGAATGGCAATCCTAAGGCTTAAGAATTTTTAAAACTATTATCAGTAATATCTTTGCTTCTTTTTTTTTATAGAAGGCTAGCTCAATATTTTTAACAATCTACTTTGAACTCAGAAATTTGGCATTTCCTATGAAACGTCACTAAAAATTACACATAATTTCACCTTTTTGATTAAGTTTTCTTAATGGTTGAATACTTTAACTGAAATATTTTTAATTCAATCAGGATGTGCAGATATATTTCACATTCAATTTGAAATTAACCCTATTTTAAAATAACAAATCGCTTATTTGGTAAAAAGGAGTTTTTTAACATCTGCAACGAGTCTCAACACTCCAGTTGCCATCCCCGCCTTTTTTTTTTAAAAAAAAAGGACAATATTATATATCTCAGACATATTCCACATCAATTTAGGGATCAGCATCAATAATTAACAACTTCCCTTTTTTTATGGTTTACAACATTTATTTATAGTACAATTTTCCTAAGACAGCTTGACAAACTACTATATCTGATTTCACATGTTCATACGTCAAGTCGTATTATCTGAAGTTATCACTTTAGATAGATATTATCATCACCTATCAAATAAAATTGGCAAAATATTTAAATGTTATCCCTTTTGGCCACAACAAAGTTTGTATATTCTAAAATGCTCTTCTTAAAAAAAAATTGAACGTATTTTTACTTAGGATTTTAGATGAATAATCATTGGTCAATTCTATTTATTCTAAACAAAAGTATGGCTTATCCCAATTACTATCCATAAAAGTGACTTTTTACCTTCTTTTCCTTCCCTACTTATTCTAGAAACTTTCTCTCATACACTCTCACTTTTTTTTAAAAGAAGAAGTTTGTGCCCCGCTCTTAAGGACCACAATCCAGCATTATGTTGAAGAATGCCAGCCGGTTTTTTTTTAAAGGTCATCGAGATATCTAACTGGAGTTAATAAATAGCATAACTGTACTAGACAACCTGTTTATCCTTACGCATTGGTGCACGTATACCCTAGCGCACTGGAACACGTCTGCGCATGCGCACGTGGTCAGACGACCCACGATGGTTAATGTATGCGCGTTATCCCCACCAATAAGTTTATTCAAGAACTAGGTCAAGGTATGGGAGGGTCCCGGACGGGTGACCCAACACACTTAGCTACGTACAAAAATGAATCAAATTCAAAATCGTGTTAATTCACTCCGGTAGACTCATCGTCTAAGGCATCCCCTCGCACTAGATTAGACTGCTGATGACCAAGGTTTGATCCATGCGGTCGGGTGTACTGAGGATGCAAATGCAGCTAAATTTCCTCTAAATTCAACTTTCGTGATCAAACTCTCAGCCCCAGCCGTGAACGGGAGTGTTTGGCCAATACTACGACCCCAGTTCCGCCCCTCTTCACTTCTTCTTAGACCTTCTCTGAATAATAATAATATTTAGCACCGCGTCTTACTACCCGTTCGGGTTATACGCTTTAAGTACTAATTATGCTAATGGATTAGGAATTGGGAAGGTTGAATTATAGGAAGTGAACCCGCATTTGCGTGGAAGGAGAGTGGAAAACCATTTAGGAAAAACCACCCCCAGTTCACCCGACCGAGATTCGAACCTCGATCTCCCGTCTCAGTAGTCGAACTCAACACGACGAGCGCGTTAGCCAACTACGCCACCGAGGCGGGTTTCTCTGAATAAAATGTACAAAACGTATGGTACAAAAGAAGGTGGGATACAGAGATTCGTACTTCACTAAGTCATTTTGGGCAAGGGGGGGGGGGGGGGATCACGTTTTATTTCTCATTCAGGCTATCTGAATATTTACGCTAAACGGGGTAGGGATGAATTTAAAGTATGAGTACCCTCATTCACGTGAAAATATAATGGAAAAACTTTCAGGAAAATAGATCACCATCAATATAACCAACTGGTATTCCAAACCCGATCTTCCCATTATCTCCAATCCAGTCTCTTGTGAGAGTGACCACCTTATACCGTTAGACCGCCGATGCGTAGTCTCACTATAAGGGTTGTTTCAGGTTCTGCAGCCTCTAGTCGCCGATAAAGGCAACCTCGTAGCCGAAGAGGGTTGTATCCTGATTGCGAACTGGGCAAAACTCGTCCAAATTACGAGCACACCCAAAAGTGGTACGCCTACCTAAATATCCAATGCCCAGATTGCGAACAAGTAAAAGAGCAACTCGTGAGAATCACTAAGTGAGGGTGGTGACACGGGTTGAAGGGGTTATTGGAAGCACCCACCGGCCACTGGGGCTTTCCTCCTGCTCAAGCTTACCCTAACCTAACCTAAACTGCCTGACATAACCTAAACTGGAAATACTCGTGCATTTAATTTAATGTAATTAAAACTGACGAGGCTGAAAGAACGTAAGAGTGCTAGGCCTCGATGGGCTGCCCCTATTATCAAATTAAGGGGGGGGGTGTCATAGCAACATGACTTGTCCGCAATCTGGACTCCTCCCACATATATAAAAAAATGTAATGTTGCAAAATAACTGTTTTCAATCAATATTGTTTCCAAATCAGGATGCCTGCCACACCGATGAGTTAGAAAGGCCAACTTGAATGTAAAGAAGACCCTGTTCAGTTCCGCACCACGCCTATTTTCTGTCCGTGGGATTGACTGTTATCCTAAAACCCGCAAGGTTGGCAGAAACAGTTGTTCCGGTTCCAGTTTGGAAGTCAAGGTTCAATCACTTTATTATAAACATCCTTCCCATTCTTACTTCAATGGCGTTGTATGCATGCCAAACGGGTACGAGATGCAGTGAAAAAAATGTCTATGATCATGGCAGCACGTAGCTAAAATTATGGGGTGATGCTCCATAAAATGTTAGCTTTGTTTAAAATTGTGAAAAGGAAAAAAAAACATATATAAAAAGAAAATTTATTCAGGAAATTGATAGAATCCTAACAAAAAACAAACAAAAACATTTTTCGCTTACTTTAACTTAAATTGTTACAGTTCAAGCTTGATCTATTCATTTAAAAATGAAATCCATTCTTCTTGTTTTAATTTGCGCGAAAAATTCAATAATTTTCTCCCTGATCTCTGGATGACAATTGAGGAAATTTTTCTCCATTGAAAGTACTCTAAGCGCATTTAGTCTTTCTGTTAAATAAAAGAACCGAAAAAAAATTAATCAAATAGAATAGCTGGAAGCAGAATAATAATCGAATTCTACACTCTTCTATACTTTATCACATTCAAGAATATGGTACACGGTTTTTAAGCACAACACACACTGAGTAAAAAAAACTTCCTTCCACCATCACCCCAGAGCCGGCACTGCGAGAGCAACAGTGCTCTCTATACCTGTCAGTCCCGCTTTCCTCCCTACCCCCTCCTATGTGCGCATGCGCACAACAGTCAAATACCACGTCGCTGGCACTGTGAAGCGCATAGTTCCATACAAAGATTTTTGTATATTTTTCATAAACTGGGGGATGGCTACTGAAGTACTGACATTAAGCTTGAGGAATATATATTGTACTACAAAAATAAAGAAAAAATTACTCATTATATTAAATGTTATAGATAATATCAAGTGAAAATAGGGGATGGTGCAGTTCCGCAATGCCTATACACGAGCCGCCACTGTTATGGATTCAATTCTTCACTACATTAGCTAAAGTCTTAAAACAGTTCCAGAAATGGCTTAGAGCAGCTTTGATCGTTAATGTGTTAAAGTAGTTCAGACTCGCTTCTGTGGCAGAATGACGTTGTCACTCTAAAAAAACTGGTTTTCCTATTATTGGGATAGTGGTGTTTGAATCTTGATCAGGTGTACTGAGGGTAGGTTCTATTAAACTATTTTCATCTCTCCCTCCCCTCAACCTCAAGTAAATTTGCTCTAAATTCAACCTTCCTCATCTTTAACACAATATATTAATTAGTATACAGACTACGCGTGTAACGTTAATGAATAGTAAGACGTGGCTATAGCAAAAAAAGAGTAATGTATTTAACTACTGTATCTCCCGTAAATAGTCTTGAATTAGTTCTAGTAGTTACTTTATTTAAGTAGTTCTGATAATCATTGTTTAAAAGTGGTCCTTTCCGTTTCTTTCTCTAAGTAGTTTTGCAACTTATGCTCTTAAAATAGTTAAGCAAGTTACTGCATTGAAGTAGTTTCAATAGTTACTTTCTTTATTCGTTGAAACGGTAACGCAATAACTTGAAAGTTTTTGGGTTCGTCTTGCTCTATCTAATATAAATGAAAATGACAATAAATATTAATTTCAAAAGAATTCGTATTGATAAAAAATAAAATAGGGGAAGACATTATGAAGGGAGAGGGGAAAAATGTATACAGTTGTAATCGAATCGAGTCACCCCCCGAGTCAGAGGAGGATAAATCACAGACAAATCGGTTTCCCAGCATCCTCAACCGGTATCGCATTTACCTACCGATCAAAGAATACAGAGTTCTGTTCTCATCTAGATTCAAAATGTTGTGTGTGTGTGTGTGAAATTGGAAGTGAACTCCCTTTCACTAAAAGTTTAATTAACTGTGGGTATTCGGGTTGTTGTGTTTGACCTAGAATTAAATCAGGGTAAGACGCGAGTAGTCAACACACTAGCACAGAATCCTATTAACAAACAAACAAACACAAGCTAATAGCCCACTATCTTTCAAACAAATAAACACACCACGATCCATAACGGAATATCTCGCACTTACACTTTCCCCCAGTGCATGACCTGTACACTACCATCTCAAAGTTTTGTTTCCAATAATGGCAACAATCTTTTATCTTGGCATAAAAAAAGTGTTTCTAAAACTTTCGCTAATAGCTTACCTTTTCCAGGTTTCATTAAGGTAGGGATGTAAGAGGTAAGTGTTTTTTGTAATTTTTATAGAAAACTATTTATTTGCTCAAAATAAATCAAACCTTTATCCAGTAGAAACATTCAGGGTTGATTTTCTTCAAATGGTTGTATCAACAGTTTATGAATATCTATCATAAGCATAATTATGATCAATTTTTATAGTGAAAAGAAAATGTTATCATTAAATTCCAGGACACACTTAGCAGATATCCAAGAACTGTTGAGTCACCGTGTGAAGAAAATTATAAACTCTATGTTTCCAATGGATCAATATTTTTTATTTATTTTGGTAACGACAAAAGCTTTTACTATAAAAATTGCAAAAACACCGACTTTTCCTCGCAACCCCTTCGTACCCACCTTAAACTAAGTCGACATAAATGCCCGCTATCTTATTAAACAGGCATCTCAAGCATACGGACCGATAAATGATTATGTACGGCCCACGGATATTTCTATGAACCGCTTCGGAACCCGCATGGTAAAAGGCGTCAGTCTCGTAATAGACTGGATTTCCGTTTGTGGAGAGATCAGGGGTTTAATTCCGGTCGGGTGTATTAAGGGTGTTTTTTTTTTCACTAAATTTGTTACAAGATGGAAGAAAGAAACGCTTCCCATGTCAAGGTGTCATTTTAAAATATATTTTAAGAATATTTAAAGCCTAGCCTATACCCTTGATTAAAAAAACGTTTATAATTTCTGAAAAAAATATTGAGATTAAGTTTTAGCATTTTATATAATCTTAATTGTCTTTTTGTAATAACAATAATTTTAAGATTGAGTTTTTATGACTTAAAGATGATTAAAATATTACACTTTCTGATCCAATGTGGCACTTTTGATCAAACTAGTTTGACGCACCTAATTTAATGTATAAATTGTAATTCCAAATTTTAATAGAACATTTTGGGTAAGATAAACAAATATTTTTTAACTGAAAAATGACACCTGAACACAGGAATCGAACCAGGGATATTTAACTTAGTAGGCCAATGCTCTAACACATGAGCTATCCAAGAATCATCCCATGACCAGCGTCATTCTTCACTCATATATGTGATGGACGTGTGGAGATCGTCAGCTACCGGAGTGAACAATTAAGAATCACGAGTTATCAGATAACGCAGCCACCGTTGACTCGTTAGTTGACTTTTTGCTTGCCGCCAATAGTACAATTACAACTGTACGAATGAGCAAAATCATGGTTGATTAAATAGCTGAGCTATTTTATTTTATAATTAAGGTTCTAGCCGCATATAAATATCGTATTCTTACCGAGTTGAAGGAGGCTGCTTTATCTGATAGCTCGTGATCTTAATTTATCCCACATATGTAACTGACGATTTCCACACGTCCATCACAGACTCTGCCTTAAAACAGGAGTGAGAATGACCCAGGTCATGGGACTATTCTTGGATATCTCAGTGGATAGTTAGAGCATCGGCGTACTAAGCCGAAGTCCCGCATTCGATTGGACAATTTTCCCTTAAGAGGAACTATCTCAAAGGTATCCGAGGTTTGGATAGTTAGGCTCAAATTAGGTTAAGACTCACGATTGCTCCACATCTTCATAATCACTCATGTAACACCCTCTCATTGCAGGTATTTAGTGTAGACAAACTCATATGGTGTATCCGGGGCTACGTTCTGTGCCAACATAATAGCTAATTGTCTACACATAAGGTGACTGAACCTGGATGTCAAAGTCCTTCCCAGTTATTATTATGCCATAAGATTTTAAAAAAATATAAAATATATGGCTAAGTAGAAAAAATTTGATAACAAAGGAAATCATAACGCAGATAGCCTTTGTTTACCGTAAGAAAATAAAACAATAATATTTTGGACAGGTACATGAAGATGTAATTTTTACCTTCAGGTATACCGTCCAACAAAATTCCAGGAAAATTAATTCAAACTAAAGTCGGTATTTTTTTCTTGCCACCGCGTCTTACTACCCTTTCGGGTTGTACGCAGTTGTACTTACTACGCTAATGAGTTTTAGGAATTAGGAATGTGATATTTATAGGAAGTGTACCCGAATTTGCATGGAGGGAGGGTGGAAAACTATTTTGAAAAACTACCCTCAGTACACCTGACCAAGATTTGGTCCTCGATCTCCCCATCATCGGTAGTCTAGTCTACTGCAAGAGTAGCGCGTTAGAACAGACGGCCTCCGAAGAGGGGCCAAACTAAAGATGATATACAGGGTGTATCGTGACATGTTGGATCCAGCTCATAGGGCAGGATACTCTTTAAACATGTGTCCCATTTGACCTTTTTTCTAATTTATAGTCATGTTTGTACTCAAGTAATATGGAGCTGCTTAACATGGCCAATTACAGCCTGAATTCAAGCATTGCAATGCAATTGTGTTTCTTTAAAGAGAGTGGCATTTTATGACATGACTGCAGGTAAGAATTCTGGCCGAATGTGGTCAGCACTTCTTATAGTGTTAATCAGCTCCACATTACTGGAGTACAAACGTGATTATTTCTCGGAAACAAGGTAAAATGGAAACACATTAATTTTTTGTTTTACATTTTCGTTGTTTTATGTCTCCTGTCCACAGCTGAAGATGGTCTTACATGTTACAGTACACCCTGAGAATGTTTACTGAAACATAAAAAAAATTTACGAGGACAAATTCACCTCAAACCAAGAATGCCATTTTTTTTAACTGGACTGTAATTGTATACCTGTTACAAAACTAACAAGAATAACTAAGAGATGTTTTGTATTAAAACTATTAGCATGACATTTACAAACCTGTCTTCTTTTATTATCTCATGAAGCACAACGCCTAACCTTTTGTCCTTATATTGCGAAAATTTTACGGGAAAAAAATATGTTTTACATTATTTTATGGCACATGTTTACACAATATTACATAATGTACTTTCGACAGTTCATAGAAAGTTTACAAGTAGTAAATGTATATTGAAACAAAATAAAATACTGGCTATAATATTTAAAACGGTGCGGGAGAAAAAAATACCCCTAGTGAATTGTGAGAGGTTGTAATTGCTCTGGTTGACCTCTCGATGGTCTTGGGTTCAAACTCAGCCGGTATTGACGGATGTTTCTTGAGCGATTAAAATCTGTAGCACAATTTCCTTCGGAAGGGAAGTAAATCCGTTGGTCTCTTGTCGATTGTGGCTTGTAATATAATCCCATAAAGTATGTGAAAATACCTTTCCCGACAAAATTGGTAGGCCCTTTCACTCTCGCTCATAGAAATGCTCGTATGCTGATATAATCAGTCAGTTCAGAACGTGCACATTACATACCTCAAATAAATAAAATAATAATTCCTCTGGAAGTTTTTCGAAGCGTGTTTTAATATCAAAATATGTTTTATTAATTATTTTCAGGTAAAATTTGTTTACCAAAGGCTGAACATATATTCTAGATTTGGAGGGCTAGCCGATTCCCCATTTTACCTGAGCCACTTCGATTATTGTCTAATTGTTTTGTGTGTGTATAAATATATGATACCTGTTCAGGTTATACGTATTTATGATAGTTACTCTAATCAGGGAGGGATGAGGAAGGAATCATTTTAGAGATAATATACCGCCAGTAGTAAAACGTGGTAATACAAAAGAAAAAGTTCCATTTTACTTTTAACTATGGAGATGGAAACATGATTTTTTCCCTAAATTATAAGGGCATTGTTTTTTTATATGTGATCAAAAATACAATCCAGCTGTGTTTATGGGGTGAGGGGGATGGGGTGTCGATATGTATTCAAAGTTTAACATTGTTTCATTAATGAGATCTAAAATATTTGGTAAATTGGTTTTGCTTTGTAAAGGTTAAAAGGCTCATGTGATATTTGAGGGTTTATAAATATTCTAGAACTAATTAATGAATGCATCCCTACCCTATTAGAATAATTATCATAAATGTACACAACCTGAACAGGAAGTAAGAAATAGTGAAACAATATATAAATTAAAACACATCCAGCCGTAACACCTTCAGTTCAATTTTCATAGTAATGATATTTTAGAAGTTTCTGACATTTTTTGTTGTGTCAACATTGAAAGCATTTAATTATATTGTTTGTATTATTTTAAAGTTATTGATAATTGGTTGTTAAAGATAACAGCTTAATATCACATGATCAGATGTATGAATACGTGAAGTATCTCTAGTAAATTTTCTAGATATTATTAAAATTGGAATGTAGATATTTACTCAATGGAAATCAAGACGATCCCGAACACAAACAATAAATCTTTGTCAATGCTCCAGAATCGAACCAGAGTTAGATCTGTATTTATCCACTCTCCCAGAATCGAACCAGAGTTAGATCTGTATTCATCCACTCTCTCTTCATCAGACCATGCGGACAAACAGTAAACGTGTGTGGTAAGTGACGTGGCTGTTGGTGAAGAAGAAATTCTGGTCATGATCGAATAAATTGGCTGAAATCCATATCCCAAAGTTAAAAATTTTCCGCTAATTTAATGTGAATTTAAATAAAACTAAAATAAAAATGAATAAATCAAAAAATTAAGTTAACGTCACCAAAAGTATTTCATAGACAAATACGTTCAGTGATTATTTCAAGGTGTTTCCCGCAACGTGGCGCCATGGTACAGCGCGCGACAAACCTTGCTTCATAGTATATACGTTCGCACACAGCAAATATCTAAAAAAAAAAAAATTGCCACCGCATCTTACTACCCGTTTGAGTTATATGCTTATGCACTAATTACGCTAATCGTTTTAGGCATTAGAAAGTTATATGTATAGGAAGTATACCCGCTTTTTGGTGGTCGGAGATTGGGAAACAATTTGAAAAACATCGCCCTCAGTAGATCCATCTGGGATTTGAACCCCGATCTCCTCATCATTATAGGTCCAGTCTAACACGAGAGCTATGGCCTAGATTATCCGGCCACTGAAGCGAGTATTTATTGTAATTAGAATGAGCAGTATATTAAGGGGAAAATGTTGATCCAAGTGTAGTATTTACACTAAAAATAAAATTATACAAAACAACAGACGTAAATAATTGACATTTCCGTCCCATCTACTTGGCAATACTCAGGCGAGACCAAAGCTTTCCCCGGCTGTATGCGCGAGGCATGGAAACAAAAGATGACGGATGGTTTCTGTTAATTAGTATGTACAGCCTAGAGTTAGTCTTATCAAGGGCATGACAGTGAACTTAACTTTTCATGAACGGTGAACTAGACCATGAAGCTCTCTGGCAGGTCCTCGGCTCCGAACAAAATGTTCTACGCTGGAACATTGCCGTGGATTTCACCAGCACAACACGTACCTTTGAGCGAATTTTGCCTTACTGGCGAAGAGGAATACAGGGTTCGAAACTCAGCCAGTTATACTTAGGTGCTCTATAGTTTTCTTACTATTCCTTTACGCAAATGTTAGTACACCTGTCCTAAACTACACCTCATCTAGCCTAACTTATTAATGTGAAATGTTACGAAATCCTTATCGGCTTGTAAGATGCGAAGAACGTGAGTTTTTTTTAGCACGTTTGATATACGGGATAAAAACAAAGCCTAAGCCTAAAGGTAATACTATCAAGGAAATTATTATTTAGAATGCAGCCTCATTAGCCTGAATAGAAGATGTTAAAATAATAATGATCATTTACTTGAGTAAAACCACCCCCAGAGCAATTTAATATATTCAAACACAAATAATACAATCAGATACAATATCACTTAGAGAAAAGGAGTAAATCAAATTTCATGCTAAGACATTTTTAACCCTTTCAAGAATTTAACTCGAGCTAAGTAGGTTTACATCCCACTTATTGAACTTAAGTGTTGGACTATGTGCAAATTAAAATTTTGTCACGTAGAGAAGTAGATCGATTCATTTACAATATTAATAATAATATAATTCTGAGATCCTATTTCTTACTACTTTTGAATCTATCTTTGTATATAAAAAATACACTAATTAATATGTTTGTATATGTTTAAAGGAAAATTACTCAAGACTATATGATTAAATACTAACTTCGTCACAAATTGATGTGGTTTATAAAACTGAATTTCGCATAATACAGCTCACTAGATTATTGTTATAACTCATATTATTTAATTTTACATCGTAGAAGATATAAAAAGTATAATGTGCAATACTATACATAGATATACATTTATTTTTGTAACATCATAGTATACTTTTTTATAATTTTTAAATCACAACCAGAAATTTTTTTTAACCTTGTGCTCAATTTAATGTGTGCACGAAATTTTATTTGAGTGTAAGCCACATGTTTATATTATGAAATATTTTTTATTAGGTTTTCTGTCTTACGATAGGTTCATTACATTTGTCCGTTAACTTAGAGCATCAATGCCATCTGTACTCTACATCTTTCTTCAACACCCAGAATTGTCTTCTTATCTAGTAGTTTATTTGTTATTTAGACAGTTTTTATTAATTATTCTGGTCTTTCCTATTGATAGCTAAGCAAATTAAAAAATTAAAGGTCTAAAAATAAATATCTTCCATAGATACAGTCGGATTCAGATAAGGAGTAAATTATTCTAACTAGTATAAAAATTACTAAAACAAATTTTATAGTTTTATACATAAAGTCATATAATCTACAGTTTTCACTTTATATAAATAATATTAATAGCTATAAAATAATACAAATAATAAATTATAAATTTCCTCCTACTAGAATTCTCCTAAATCTTATAATTTTAATAAATTCTTCAGTTGAGTGAGCACATTTTGTTGATATAATATATATTATAAGTGGATTAATATTTAAATGCTTGGTATTTATTTTTCCTTACGTATTTCACATAACCAAATGTTAACAGATTTAAATATTTAGCTATCCAATTTGGTGGCCGCGTGGTCTACGGTATCCCTCACGCAATATAATAAGGCTACCAAGGACAGTGAGATCATGGTTCGATCCAGGGCTGATATACTGAGGGTGGTTTTCCCCTAAATGGTTTTCCACTCTCCCTTCACGTAATGTAGGTAGAATCTCTCTAAATTCAACCATCCTCCTCCCTAACTCACAAGTATAACTAGCCAGGTAGTAAAACGTGATGATAAAAAAATATGTTTTTATTAAAATACTGCTAGTTATAATTACAATAGTTCTTCAGTTTTGGCATCACATTTATATGGCTCGTAAGCTGGTTTTATGTTTGTGGGTGAATGTTTTCATGAACCAGACTATACCAGTTCTAAGTTTTGAACACTTCCCAGTGAACATTCCATAAAGTGAAAACAAGAGTGTTTATCCAGCCTACTAAACGTTCCTAGCAGTGCGATCAGGAGATTTCTCATGACCCACATATCTCAAAGTCATTCCCTGATTTAAATCAACAGCTTTTAGTCAGCACGGAACCTTCAACGATACACACATATACAAGTATGTCAACGATTATTAATTATTATTGCACATGCACACCCTTAAAGTGGGAGTATAAGAAACTCGAGTTAAGGCTAGAGTTTTTGAAGTTTTTATAGCAAACTTTTTTTTTAAATAAACCTAATAATTCTTCAGTATAACATAGAGATTAGTTTTCTTCACATAGTGAGATCAACAGTTCTTGAATATTTTTCATGAACATAGAGGCATCAAATGAGAATTTTTTTAATGCAGGAAACAAGTTGTCACTAAATTCCAGGACACCCCTTTAAGAAATGATAAGGTCCCCATGTGGAAAAAAAATTGAATTTCATGTTTATATATGGATAATTATTTGATTTTTTTTTTTGCAAACAATTGTTTTGCTATACAAACTGCAGAAATTCTGCAATTAACTCAAGTTCCCTACGCTCCAAAATTAATAATTTAAAAGAAGGGCCTAAGCAGTTTTATAGTGAATTAAAGTTGGTTTTTGTTATTATAATCTTAATATTTATCTTTGGAATTCAAGTTGAAATTTATCCTATAATTTTTCATTTGATTTGAATTTGACATTTTACCATAATGATCAAGTTAGACCGAAAATAAATTGTTGTTATATCTCAGATTATTTAATTTTATATCGTAAAAGATATGAAAAGTATAATGTGTAATATTATATATATATGTCTACATTTAATTTTTTAATACTAGTCCATATTATATTCATAGATAACCATTGTTTACGTGGTTTAAGACGTCAATCTCGTAATACACGTATAAAGTTTAATCAAGAATACGCCCTAGGTACAGTAAGTAATTGGGATGAGATATTTAAAGAAGTATCTTTTGAACGGATTCTATAACCATATTGAAAAACTATGTGCACTATATACATCTTTCGACCTAAACTCAAAGGAATTCCCTGCAAATATTTTTAAAATTCGTCCACTTATCTAACAGTTATCTTGGAACAAACAGATTTTTGAGTGGCCACCATTTTGAAGCAGATAACCATAGCATACTTCGTTCGGTATAGGTTCATAGAAAGTTCATTTTTCGAGTATATCTGCTACACTAGGGTACACATCACTATAATATGCATGTCAAAATATCAGAACTATATACAGTATACCTATTTTTGCATCTCTCTATATTAAAAGAGAAATAATTCATATTCATTTTAAAATTAAAAAACTATTAAACTATTTCCAATTTTGCTGTTTTCAAGTGAATAGTGACAAAAAAATATTTCAATCTCATATATCTGGTTTGTTTTTAATTTCCGGTCAATCGGTTGTAAAAATAGACTCTAAAGTGGATGTTGGCTATTCTAGTCATTTTTTAAATTAATTCATGATAATTTACACTCAAACAATAATTTTAGTTTCTATTTTAGAATCGGGTTTTTGACCTCACACAATCTCTCGATCAGAAGATATTTATTAAAGGATAGTTAAATTATAATATTCTTTAAAGGTTATTTTATAAGCCCTGGTAAAATATAAGACCAACAAATATATTTTTAAAGTTTATCTATATATTTTAACACAAGGTTTATAAAACAAATTAATTATTTGGGTTAAAAAATAGAAATAAATTTTGAAGAAATGTATCCACAATTCACTGGAGAAGAGAAGACACGTGTAGAAAACAATCTCTTAGCGCATCCAGCTGAGACTCGAACCTTGCCCTCCAAAATTTTGTGATACAGAATCCTTGGATCATATGACTACAAATGCATAGCACCAAGTAATTTATCTGTTCAATTAAATTAACTGTTGGTTTCATTAAGGCCAAGGCATTAGTCACGAGTTCCTTGTGTTCTGTATAATTTTGTATCCGTGGTCAGTTCTTGGCCAAGGATATATTAGGGAGGGGGGGGGGGCAGCTTAGTGTCTGACCATACTTATTTTCCACTTAATCATCGTAGTATACTGAATGATGTAGAAGGTGGGGGAGGGGTACTGATGTGAATGGCCTCTAATAAGGTGCACTTTCATTATGACCTAGCAGATGGGAACGCATCAATTTATTTATGAGCGTTTCCTGGTTTGTGACAAGAGTTTCTTCCGGGAGATTTAGATGACGCAAGGTCATATTTTTTTTAGAATGGAACTTTAAAGGAGTCTCAATTAAATTTCTAAAAAAGTTACATAAAACATATTTAATAATTTAAGTGTCTAAGATTATAGGTCGAAAATATAATACTAAAAATGGTTAGTGTGTTTGTCACTATATTTAATTTACTACCCTGGTAATTTTTTTTAAGAGAAAGAGGGCTTAAATTTGTAATATATATGTTAAAATTCATATATATATAATCTGTGTTTAAGTATAAAATAAATTACATTAATTACATTGAAAGTTAAAGTGTAAACATGAGAAAGAAAATAGTAAATATGGTTGCTTCAAACAAACTTGGAAGTACGATATTATTGAATTATAATGAAGATATTTATAATTTCTGTTGCTTGTCCACTTGACTAATTTATAATGTGGTTGGCCACAATCCTAGGGGTGCCTGAGTTTATTTCGGGTTGAAAATATTTACTATCTATATACAGG
Source organism: Timema cristinae (assembly GCA_039000515.1). Lineage (NCBI taxonomy): Eukaryota > Metazoa > Arthropoda > Insecta > Phasmatodea > Timematidae > Timema > Timema cristinae. The sequence goes on along the minus strand of JBCFYV010000003.1, from coordinate 29,831,741 downwards.
TTCGCCCTGTTATATCATTATTAATAATATGTTTATGTTTATGTGAAAATTCTAAGTGTGTTAGTGGACCTATTAGGAGTAATGTCCAAGATTATGTTAGTTTAAAATCGTTATTTGACTTTATAGGTGTGAATACTATTAATATAACTGCTCAAGGTAGAGTGGTAGGGAAAGCGTGTTTAAATCCTTATTTTTATAGTTTGTATGTAAAATTAACTTTATTTAAAAAAATAAATAATGTATTACTTCAGTAAATACAGTTAGTTTAATTTTCTACACCTAATATTCTCAACAAATCCTGAAAATCTGCTATAAAGAATGCGGAATTTGAACAATTGTTTTCATATATTAATTTAAAATGGTTTTGTGTAAACACTATTTTATATGTATCCAATTAATGTAAATGCAGGTATATGTTTAATTATAAAAAAAAATATTCGAAAGTACATTGGCTTTTGTTGTTCTCGATGGTTGTGAAACATGGTCTTTTACCTTACATAACGAAAATAAATTTAGAGTGTTCGAAACCAAAGATCCTGGGAAGATATTTGGTCCAAAAAGGAATGACGATACTGGGGAGTGAAGAAGGTTACATAATAATGAGTTACATTACTTGTATTCACCACAAGACTTCCTCGAAATGAGCAAATGTCGCTGATAACGGTGGTTGAGACATGAAGCGCGAATGGAAGACTCTAGAACCGTGTTCGGGGTATTGACTGGGAAACTCAATGGGAAGACCTAGACGCAGATGGGAGGATAACATTAGAATGGACCTAAAAGAGATAGGGTGTAATGAGGTGGACTGGATGGAACTATATTAAGGAAGAAATAGGCGGCGTACTTTTGTAAGCCCGGCAATGAGCTTTCTAGCTCCTTATTCCATAGAGTACATGCGTTTGTTATATTAGCTGCGAAACTTAACTTAATACTTAAGTCGCGTTTCCTTCCCCCCCTTCCGCTTAAATGTTTGTACACACATGTGGGTGACCTGGTGGTCTAGGGGTAAGGTGTCAGACTTCTGTACCGGGGTCCGGGGTTCAATTCTAGGTCCCGGCACAGATTTATCTAACTACCAAACCCTTCCTTCACCTCTGAAAAGAATTGTATTAATCACAACTTGTGAATGTGAGGAATGCCAGGCCTCCACCGTGGTTCGGATCCCACGTTAAACTGTATGTCCTTAATTTCATCTCACAATCACCCTACCATTACACATTAGCGTAAGTGCGTACAAGCGGTGCTAATAATAATAATAATAATAATAATAATAATAATAATAATAATAATAATATATAATATATAATACACATGTGTATTTGTGCTACGCGTCTTTCTGCGCATCTGGACTATCCCCTCAGCTACACAAGTGGGGCAAGGAGTGGAATGTAGAATTTAAAGAAAGTGCACCTGCATTTTAGTGAAAGGAGGAGGGAAATCTATTTAATAAACTTCTTTTCAGAACACTGGTCCTGGTTTCAAACCTAATCTCTCCGTCATCAGCAAACTATATCGGTTGAGATTAGCGCCTTTGTTCACGTAGCCACCAACGAAGGTGGAAGTGAGAATAGAGAACCATTTTGTAAATCCCCAATACACCCTACCAAGATTCAAACCTCAATCTTCCCTGTCACCAGCATTCTAGTCAATTGTGAGAGGTGCGCCTTATACCATATGGTCAACGAAGCGGGTTATATTCAATTGATCTTAAGACAATTTATATAATTATATTCAATTATATCCAAGCAACCGCGTCTTGGCACTCATATAGTCGTGATAGCTCAACCTATACCAAGCTGTTCACCTTTACGGCAACCTTGGAGATTTTGCGGTCGTGCTTAGTTAAAGAGCTGTCAGGAAGCAATCCGTACGAATTAAAAAGTCATCTACGTTGCGTGTTTCACTAACTGTACATTTCAAAACAATCGGTAGGCTAAAACTCAAGTCCAAATTTCAAATATGCCTTTGATTTAAATCTCAAAGATATTCACTGAGATATTAGATAAATTAAAGTCTTATGTTGGTTTTAAAGATAACAATTATTGGACACTACCATTTGTATCCACATTTCAGTGAACTTCGTGTAGTTGTTAAGTTTCCCTACTCTTACCTGTTTCATATCACCCGAAAATTACATATTTGTGCCTCGGTGACCACATTATCTAAGGTGTCTGTCTGGCAACACACTAGACTGATGATGACTGGTAGATTGTGGTTCGATTTCCGGTTGGGTGTATTGAGGGTGGGTTTTTTCTAAATGGTTTTCCACTCTATCCCTCTACGCAAATGAAGGTACACTTCCACTAAATTCAATCTTCCTCATCCTTAACATATTAGAGTAACTAATACAGATAATTATATTCCGAAAGGGTAGAAAATAAGAGTGGTGCTAAAAAAAATACTAGTCTGAAACTTAATTCCTTAGAAATCATGCCCAATCCTAAAATTTTACTCAACTTATTATGCATTCAATCCATCCCCAATTAACAATAATTTAAATATACAGGATTATAAAAATGACCATTAAGGAAATGTACTATAATTCGCCTAGTAAAGAGGTTGAGAAAACCTTCATTTTAGTAAGTCCTACGTAGGCTATCGCGTCATTTTCTTTACTTTAGAGGTTTTTCTCTTTGTCTGTCAACATATGCTTGCCTTTAGTTCTTAACCATTTACATAAAATTTGTTTTAGGGAGTGCTTTATGATTCTTTTTTTAATAGGGGAAAACCAAGTAATATATCGATAAGTTCTCCTGAGAAACACTGGGTATTTTTTTAAATAATATTCAAAATATGAAAATCATTATGATTAAAACTTTTTCTCTGGCTGAAAGTATGCATAATGACATGGATTATTATATTATTATTATTATTATTATTATTATTAGCACCGCGTCTTACTACCCGTTTGAGTTATACGCACTTACGCTAATGTGTAATGGTAGGGTGATTGTGAGATGAAATGAAGGACCTACAGTTTAACGTGGAATCCGAACCACGGTGGAGGCCTGGCATTCCCCACATTCACAAGATGTCTTGTCAGAGGTGAAGGAAGGGTTTGGTAATCAGATAAATCTGTACCGGGACCGAGGATTGAACCCCAGCCGCCAGCACAGAAGTCTGACACCTTACCCCTAGACCACCAGGTCACCTATTATAATGACGTGGACATTGACCAAGAAATATGAGCTCAATCCCAACCTGGCATATTGGGTGTTTGGTTCACCCAACTAGTGTTTTCCCATTCAGTCTCTCGGGTAATTTAAGTCAAAATTATTAAAATTAAAACTTCCTCCTTAGCCATTATGCTATGTCGAAAATTTTAAATCTCTTTAAGTGAATACCATTTATGATAATACAACTAAACACTTTTCATAAAAACGTTATTGTATTGTCATAATTTAGTAAGAATTCTCGATATATGTTTTTTATATTTGTCTTCAAAATAGATTTTGGATGAATGCATACAGTTGAATCTTAAAACTATTTGTCCAAAAATCAGAAAAAAGTTAAATAATATTTGATATTGTAAGTTTTAAATTAATAATAATAATAATAGCACCGCGTCTTACTACCCGTTCGGGTTATACGCTTTAAGTATTAATTACGCTAATGGATTAGGAATTGGGAAGGTTGAATTAGAGGAAGTGAACCCGCATTTGCGTGGAGGGAGAGTGGAAAACCATTTAGGAACAACCCCCCCCCCCAGTTCACCCGACCGAGATTCGAACCTTGATCTCCCCGTCCTCAGCAGTCGAACTCAACACGAAGTTTTAAATTAACTCATTAATAATTCAGAACGGCCAACACAAACGTAGTGTGGGTTTTTTATCGCCTCATCTTAATACCAGTTCAGGCTATACGTATTTGCACTAATTACGTTAATGAGTTAGCTATGAGGAAGGTTGAATTTAGAGGAAGTGTACCCACGTTTCATGGAGGGAGAGGGGAAAACAATTTTGGTAAAACAACCCTCAGTACACCCTATCGAGATTCGAACCCCGATATTCCTGGCATTGGCAGTCTAGTCCAACACGAGGGTAACGCCTTAGACCATGTGGACACCGAAGCAGATGGTAAACTTAATGTTAATGGTTTAAACAAATTATAACAATCTCCAATATTGTTTCTAAGCATCTGTTCAAAAACGATAATAGTGTGTAGTTATTTTATTTCCAGCTTTTTTTTTACGTTAAGTCACCTCAAGGTGAGAAAGACCCATTCATCATGGATGCGAAAAGCCCTTTAAAGTCCTGTCAAGAGACATCGTGCTGCAAACCGCTGAAAGGCGCCAGAATAAAAACAGACACGTTGCTGTGTTTTGAAATGTCAAGGGAAACCCAGGCCAAGGGTAACGAGACATGGGTCCCAGACGTGACTACCGTTCAGTCGTCGGAAACCGGGAATGTTACATGAAGGCTTGAAGAAGGGTACGTTGAGGATGCAAAGTAGAAATGAAGGGTATACAAAGAACGTATTGCAGTCGTGAACAATTTTGACCTCCAGGTTTATAAAAGTCCTTGACAATTTATGTGCTTCCGAGTTCAATAAAAATGAGTCTTACAAGTCCGTCGATCATGTATGTCTGTACCTTGAGCCACATCGAAACGGTTTAATTGATTTGGTTCAAACTTAATACAGTCGAACGTTTATCATTCGAAATTATGTTTTATTGGTGACCTGGTGGTCTAGGGGTAAGGTGTCGAACTTCTGTTCAGGGGTCCGGGGTTCAATCCTCGGTCCCGACACAAATTTATCTGATTACCAAACACTTCCTTCACCTCTAACAAGACATCTTGTGAATGTGGGGAGTGCCAGGCCTCCACCGTGGTTCGGATTCCACGTTAAACTGTAGGTCCTCCATTTCATCTCACAATCAATCACCCTGCCATTACACATTAGCGTGAACAGATAGTAAGACGCGGTGCTAAAATATAATAATAATAATAATAATAATAATAAATAATAATAATAATAATAATAATAATAATAATATGTTTTATTCGAACTTTTTGCTTGGTCCCTTGAATCTTCTATTAAAACAATGTTTAGAAAAAATAACATGTAATTAGAATTTATTTTGTTTATTTCGATGTAAAATTGCCTCGAAGATGACGAAAAACAGCCTGATATCTCGTTCGCGTAGGAAACACGTTTACTACTTGACTGTTGCTTCGCGGATAATAGGGTCTTTGCATGCAGGGGCACTAAGGTTATGTGTTTTGTGTTCCTTATGAGGATTCTGTGAACTTGGACGAGAACTTAACAGTTTGAGGTGAACTTAGAAATGCAGACATTTTGGCAGATGTTATGAACAATATAAGCCTAAATGATAGTTCTTCAGTTGAAGAGGGGTGTAACAGACGGAACATTAAGAGAAGCAAATCCCAATATATACACAGCCACATCGAAGAATCAAGAGTATTAACTAAAAAAAAATCGAAGATTTTTAGCTTTTTTAGAAAAATTGTAAATACAGTATTCTGGACTTTACATATTGCTATGGAAAACTAAGAATAAAATTATATGTATGTGGTATACAGGATTGTATTTTAATTCGCCGAATTTATGTTTGAAATTATTTTTCTAGCCCAAATAAAAACTTATTTAATCCGAATTTTTAGATAGTTCGGATTTTTCTAGTTGTCCCTTCACCCTCGAATAAGCCAGGTTCGACTGTATTTAGATGTTATATGGTCATACATCAAGGTCAAAATATTATTTTAACTATATATTAAAATTACTCAAGGTATTTTACTGACAAATTAATTTGAAAACTAGAAATTTCTCGAAAATAGAAATTCTGGAAATGTTTTGAGTTATTATAAACATTGTAATAATGTTTTCGGAGAAAAAATATTTAAATGTACTTTTAAAAAATTAATTTAAAATATTTAAAATGGCCATAGCGATTTGGTTCAAAAAAGGGTACCTGGCGAGTGTCTTAAATGATAAATAACATTGTAATTTATTTAATTTTAAGAACATTTCATTTAGTGTTTGTTTTCTTAAAACCAATTTTTGTAAATCTTATCCCAAAAGAATTTATAAAGAAATAAATTTGATTGTGTCGTACCATTTATTTCGGCTGCTAATAAAATAATGTATATATTCAGACTTTCTACATGTAATTATACTAAATAGAATAACGACGAGGAAGATAAAATATATAGAAAATGTGTCCACATTTTCGTAAAAATAGAGTAGGAAACTATTTATAAGAAAGAAACCTCTATACACCCATCCTGGTTTTGAACCCCAATTTCCTTATCACCAGCAAAGAATGTAAATCAGTTTCATTTTCAAAGATTTTTAATTTAATAACTAATCTGAAACATGTTCCAAAGATCTAACACAAAAGTATAATACAGCTATTTTAGGAAATTGTATTCAAAGTTGTATAGTAATTAATTCAAACATAAATTAAATGTAGTTCTATCCATTATAAAAAATAGCTATTTTCTCACGAACTAAAAACTAATTTTTTTTTAGAGCCAACAGCTAAAATTAGAATAAAAGAATTGATTATTAATTAATTTGATTTCTTATAGCCCCACCTACCACTACCAAAATTCAAAACGCTGTCTAACAATCCCTACTAACCCCTGATAACACAAAAGTAGGTGGGTTTTTAATAACGGTTACCCTCACGGTTAGGTGTGCAGTGATGTGCCCCTGATGGCGGTTGGTCCCTGAAAAAGAGATCAGGGGCAATATTTGTTGAAAATGTTATTTCCATACTCTCTCTAAGTGAATTATTATTATTATTAGCACCGCGTCTTACTACCCGTTCGGGTTATACGCACTTACGCTAATGTGTAATGGTAGGGTGATTGTGAGATGAAATGAAGGACCTGCAGTTTAACGTGGAATCCGAACCACGGTGGCGGCCTGGCATTCCCCACATTAACAAGATGTCTTGTCAGAGGTGAAGGAAGGGTTTGGCAATCAGATAAATCTTTGCCGGGACCGAGAATTGAACCCCGGCCGTCAGCATAGAAGTCTGACACCTTACCCCTAGACCACCAGGTCACCCCTCTCAGTGAATGATAGAGCTTATTTTTAAACTATCTATTATAAGACTGTTTTCTGAGACAATATAGTATAAGTCTATAAATGCTCAAATCGAGACTATAGAGAGCTTACCACGCTATATTAAGAGTCCATCCTAGCCCACGGATAGTTCGTAGCTTAGGTAGGAAATACAGCTCTATCTAGGCGTCACATCATGTTGTGTTTTTTATGAAGTCTTCATTAAAAATCAATGGAATTGAGAGCATTAAAACAATTTTTAACAAATTTCAAAAACATATTTTAATCAATTTTTAAACTATCTCCCAATTTCACTTTTGTTAGATAAAGAATGGAGAAAAACACACTTCGAAAATTTTTCTGATTGTAGAGTAAACGTTTACCTAATATCCCTGTTAATAGTACGTCAGATGGTCTCTCAAGGCCATGATATAAAAATACATTGTTTTTAAGTTGACATTGTTGACCTCTGAGGTCTTGGGGTAATGTACTAACCTCAGGATCCGATGTTCGTGGGTTCAAGCCCAGCTCGGGTCAACGGATATTTGTTTGACGATAGAAATTCGTAACACAACTTCCTTCGGAAGGGAAGCAAACCCGTCGGTGCTACGAAAATTGTGGCATGTAAAAGAATTTTGAAAGGTATGTGAAAATACCTTTCCCGCTAACATGGGTAGGCCCTTTCACTCTCGCTCATAGAAATACTCTTGTGCTGATACAATCATTTGGTTTAGAAAGTGCACGTTAAATACCTCAAACCAATAAAAAATAAGTTAAATATTAGTTGACATTGCTAATACTATACTACCATATTAAAATATCATATTATTTGTACTATTTCACAAGAATACTATCTATAAAATAGTGACAACTGCATCTCAGATGACTTTACGTATAAAAATAATAAAATAGTTTTTGTACTGTTTGTTCCCACCCATCTTACTACGTTCGTACTATACACGTACTTTAAAACCACCTGGGGCCAAGAGGCTTAGATCGTAAAGAGCCCATATATTTCCATCGCCTTAAAATGTGTTTTTATATGTTTGTTTTGGCCCTAATTACAACTAACAAACGAACTTGATCTTGCTTAATAATTAAACCATATTTAGAAACTCTATAATACAACATTCACAGGTAAGTACAGTTCTGTCCTCTAGTCAAGGTTAAGTACTATTTTTATTAATCCCGTTTCACATAATTTGAAAAGGGGAAAGTGGAATTTTCTGGCAACAGTAACAATCAGGAAAAAGATTTAGAACCTAATTATTTAGTGATGCAGCGTCGTTTTAAATGACACGCAAATTATGATATTTGTTATTTGCTTTTTATTATACTTATTTTTGTTTTTATTCAGTGAATGTATCAGTTTAGCTTAGTATTACTTAAATAGTTTCATACATATTTTATATTAAGAATATATAGATATATATATATATATAGTGTCCATAAACAATCCAGCCCATTATAAGCCTTAATAAATTGGAAATTTTAGGAGTTATCTTAAAAAATTTGTTTGTGCTAATTAATAATCCAATTAGCATATTTTATTTAGTAGAACTACACATTTAATCCAATATTCAGCAAACCAGAATTCATTAAACTTACGATTCAGCCCTATTAATAGAGGGTAATTAATTGTATGGACATCGAGTATAATATCGGACTAAGTAATACTTTGTAAAAACATTACCCGCCTGGGGGGCGTAGTTGGCTAACCCGCTTATCGTGTTGAGCTCGACTGCTAAGGACGGGGAGATCAAGGTTCGAATCTCAGTCGGGTGAACTGGGTGTGGTTTTTCCTAAATGGTTTTCCACTCTCCCTCCACGAAAATGCGGGTTCACTTCCTCTAATTCAACCTTCCCAATTCCTAATCCATTAGCGTAATTAGTACTTAAAGCGTATAACCCGAACGGGTAGTAAGACGCGGTGCTAAATATTATTATTATATTATTATTATTATTATTATATTATTATTTATTATTATTAAAAATGATTTACAAATTATCTTAACCAACAGATCTACACCATCACACAAATATAACAATCATAGCGCAATGAATTGAGATTTTCTAGGGTTAGGGAAAAAAAACTGCATACCATTTCTAATGTAAGCTGGATAGGACGTTAAACTAAACCAAGCTCCCTAAATCAATCTGTATTCAACATATATAACTTCCCAGGCAGATAAACAGTAGAGTCATGCTATGAATAATCTAACATGAATGTTCAGAGTTACATTCCTCTAATGTTGGAATTTTGAAAGCTTATATTTCTCTTATTTTAAAGCATAATAAATATTCCCTAAGCCATCTTCTTAAAGAAGTCACGTATTTGAAGAAATAAAAGTACTAATTTGGTTTCTAATATTATATATTATTATTATTATTATATTATTATTATTATTATTATTATATTATTGCACCGCGTCTTACTACCCGTTCGGGTTATACGCACTTACGCTAATGTGTAATGGTAGGGTGATAGTGAAATGAAATGAAGGACCTACAGTTTAACGTGGAATCCGAACCACGGTGGTGGCCTGGCATTCCCCACATTCACAAGATGTCTTGCTAGAGGTGAAGGAAGGGTTTGGCAATCAGATAAATCTTTGCCGGTACCGAGGATTGAACCCCAGCCGCCAGCATAGAAGTCTGACACCTTACCCCTAGACCGCCAGGTCACCTACTTGGTTTCTAAAACAAAAACGAATTACATACATATGTTTCATATGTTTCACACTTAATTTATTAATTTTGTTCTTATGTATAGTTTCTAAAAATTACTTATATTATTTACGTTTAAAAATAACAAAAAAAACAAAATTGTTACGTTGTTTGGGCGCTACAGATTTTAAAATTGTGTCTAAACCAATTTTGAGCAAACGTGTCATCGATGTAGTCCTAACTTATAATATAATCAATGTTCGTAAGTGTTCGAAGTAGCACATTCAAAAATTATCTGTGTTTGTTAAAGCTGGGGTTTGTTTGATTAAAACTTTTGTTGGAAATTTCATGGTCGTTGATTCGGTGAAAATTGCGTGTCTTTAAGAAAGGATTAACTAATGTTATCATATTGTATTCAGAACCAAGATAAATTTTAAATATTATATTTCAAAATCTCCAGCTATTCGTCCTAATTGCAAGTTTCCTGAAGAACTATACCTACATGATAATTTGGGTATGAAATAAATTAATCTCAAATTAACTATTTTATTTGATAAGAGATGGTATAATGATTATTTTTATAAATCATTTTGATGAACACACAGTCTAAGTTATTTGGTGCAAAAAATGCTTACGATAATATAAAAATGGCTATTTTTCTCAAATATTATTTACAATAAAATAGATATTTATAGCTTTAATGGACCAAGTTTTCAGATTAAATTTTACCGTTATTTGTATTGAAAATCTTGCTTACTACCAAATTCTAATAGTCTAGGACATCTGTAAGTAATGATAATGTGAGCATCATGTACTTTAGGTTTGTAAGTTAGTTTATTTAGTGCAAATATCGGCTTTGTGTCTCCAAGAAGAAATAAAATATGTGATAAAATGATGTGATCGTTTAAGGTTGGTGACTTTACCAGTTGGGTTTATTTTAATTTCACCTTTTCCTCAAATTCTAATACCAGGATATCCCTTTGGTGCAAGAAAACAATAGTTTATTTTGTGATAAAATCATACAACTCCATACTCTTTCTTTTAATTTAATATTCAAGTATTCCTTTTACGTAATATATAAATTTTATTTGATGTGCTTTAGCCTAATAAATCTTTACAATAGCATAATGTATACAACATAGCTATAAATACGCACTTAAATATTTTGAAAGCTATATACTCAGATGAGGTGACTGTGTATTGGAGGATGTTAAATAATGATGCGTTACATACCCTGTATACAAAATAATACATTGTTAGGATATTAAAGTATTGTAGATTACGTTGGTCAGGACACGCAACGTGAATGAAAGATTCTAAAACCTTGTTCATGGTATTGACTGGCAAACCCAAGAGGAAGAGAGAGACCATTGGGAAGACTTTAGACGCAGAAGGGAGAATAACATAACAATGCACCTGAAAAAGATTGGATTTAATGAGGCGGACTAGATAGAATTAACTTTTTTCTTTTGAAAAAATGGAAATTAACTTTAGAGTTCCTAATGCCATAGAGTAAGTAAGTATTCTATCGTATATTGCGCAAGAACAAATAATGTTTGCTTTTTTTTATTTGAAATTTGCGCAGCTTATAAATATTTTATAAATTACGTACTTTCTAAGAAAGGAGCAAGAATCCTTTTCACTGTCAAACCCTTAAATATACGTTGTGTGACAACATGCCGTTGTTGTCAAACCCGTAAATATACGTTTTTGTGCAGGGCTCACTTTGTCAAACCCGTACATATACGTGGAGCCTTAGAGCTAATTGAATTGCTCCCGCTTAAGTGCAAAGAAGTTGTAAAGAAAATATACTGCACTTTTTCCAAGTTTCATCTATAGTTTTTAGTTTATATTTACGAGTGAAATATCAACTTTCCTGAGCTCACTCACACAAGATGGCGTGGCGAGGAAAACAAACGAAGTTGCGGGATGACGAAATTGAAGGATTTATAGTGGACAGTGACTCGGAAAATTATTTTTTAGATTATGAAAGTGAATCTGAATATTTCATAGGTGTTATATCAGAAGAAAATAACAGTGATAGTGTCAGGACCCTCTGAAGTACAAGATGATGTCAACAATAAACAGGCACTTGCTAAACGAAAAAAAAAATATGTCTCCTTTATTTACTTGGATTTCTGGGCAATTTAAACCTATTTTACACAACCTCTGTGCATCTAATTCAGGATTTACAAACAATTCGCTAAATGATGATTCCCTTGAAATTGATTTTTTCTTGTGTTTTCTCACTCCTGACTTGGTTCAGACGTTTGTCCATGCTACTAATGAGTATTATCATAAGGTTTTGACAGTTTCCCAAATTTCTTCAAACAATAGAATTTACAAGTGGCAAGACACTAATATAGATTAAATGTATATGATTTTTGCCCTTACCGCGTTGATGTTACAAGATAAAAAAGTTGAAAATTTCTGAATATTTGTCCACAAAATCCTAATTCACACCCCAATTTTTTCTTAGGTTATGGCTGTAAACAGGTACCTAATTCTTCTAACTGTGCTTCATTTCTCCATTCTAACCCCTGCAGATAGCAATGATAAACTCTACAACTCGTAATAGATCATCTTAGGACTGTGTTCAAAGAAACACTGCAGTCTTTCCAGAGCCTATGTATGGATGAGTCACTTGTCCCTTTTCAAAGGTCGCCTAGGTTTCAAACAGTTCATTCGAAGCAAGCGACATAGATTTGGAATAAAACTTTTTATTCTTTGTGATGTTGAAATCGGTTTCATATAAGCCCTTATTGAACCATTAACCTTTGACATTTAAGGGACATTTTTTTTGTTTGTGGATAATTGTCTGACTTTCTTCACAAACATCAAACTAACGCTTGTGGCACAGTGAAACAAAACAAAAGGGGATGGCTCCACTACACAATAAATTGATAAAAGGTGAGACAGAATCGTACCACAATGGATCTATGATGGCGCTCAAGTGGATGGACCGCAGAGAAGTTCGCATGTTGACTACGATACACCCTGATGAGAAGACACAGACTTCAAAGATAGACAGATATACTAACCAACATATACAAAATCCTAAGTGTATTCTAGTGTACAATGAAAGCATGGGATTCGTAGACCAGACTGACATGAGGTTGAGCAGATTAGACTGTATGAACGAGGAAAAGTATGAGATGATACAAGAAATTGGCATTCCACTTCATTGATATTATCCTCTTGAACTCTTACGTCATGTATCTAACTAAAACAGGAAAGAAACCTTCACTGACAGACTATCATTTGGAACTTATCCACCAGCTGATCCAGAGATTCCACAAACAGAAACCCAAACCGAAAGGAGGAAGACCATCAACATCTCAAGACAATCCAACAAGACTGACTGCTCGACATCCCCCCCCCCCCCCCCCCCCCAATGGTTCCATCCACAGAGAAGAGGAACAATGTTGCTCGTGTTTGTGTGGTGTGTTCCCAAACAAAGAGAAAAGACAAGACAAGGAAGAAAGGAATCACGATATATGTGTAAATAATGTGATGTTGGACTGTGTGTAGTCCCCTGTTTCAAAGAATATCACAAACTGATGAATTTTTAATATGTTACATTACCTACTTATTACACTTTACATTTTTTATAGCATTTGATAAAATTAGGGAATAAAATGTATTTTCTGAAAGAATTTTTTTCAGAAATTGTATTATTTTTTTACATAATTTTAATTACATTTTGTTTAAAATATTTGATAATACAACTGTTTTTCCAAAAATTGCTTATTTCAGTTAAAAAAACCGACATAGTGGGCTGTGTATGCAAAATATACATGACAGAGAAAGGGATGTCATAAATTACATACTTTATAAAAAAAGGGGCAAGACATTAATGAGGTTTATTTTGTTCCTTTGCGTTAATATTTAATTTTATCAAACATTTTTTATTCTCTGAGATAAGTTTTTTTCACATGGCCGGTTTTTGCACCAAGCCCTTAAAATTAATGTTCTCTTAACCCTGGCTTGGACGTGGTATACTATCACGCCACACACCTATGCTGTTGGGTCAGTATAAATCCAGCTTTGAAAGAGACAAACAACTCTATCAACGACCAAACTTCACGGATCGCGAGATATATATTAAAGTACATTTTATATAATTAATATAATTTCTGACGATTTAAACTGTGTAATACTTATATAATGCTTAAATTTATAGTGTAATACCATTCAACCATCCAATACCTTAACTCAGCCGGTGACGAGTCTACCTAATGAGTTAAGGGTTTTAAAATAGATTCCCATCATAGCAGAAAAAAAAATCATTGGTAAAATTCGGGTTTTTCCTTTCACGGTTCTGAATTGATGGTCTTAGGACTGGATGTTGTGCCTGTCCTTGAGCTATCATATTTTGTAAGCCGTATGCCGATTTATAATCAGTCGATTTTGAAAATTTCTCTTAAACCAGTATAAATAAAAAATAATATATAGTTTAGGGTACATAATTATTCTAGTAAATTATATGCAAATACTACTGAACTTATATAATGGTAGAATAGGCTAATTTAGAACAATCATCAAATTTCAGTCTCCAAGGTGAGAATCAATAGTGGTATATGGAGGCCGCACGGTAATTATGGCTTTTTTTTTTGCACTTTAAAAAGTATCTATAAGATGGTTACGTATTCATCCGATTCTCAGATACGTCTTTTTTTACAAGAGAAGTCAAATTGCATCATTTGACAAAGTGACAAAACGTATTACTAAAACAGATGAATATGAAATTGTAGTTTTAGAAAAAAATACTTCACCTTGAACTAAAATTTAAAGTTACCATGAATACCACAACTTCCTACTACCCGTTCAGGTATTACGCTTATGTACTAATTACTTTAATGGGTTGTGGATGAATAAGGTTGAAATTAGAGAAAGTGTACAGTAGTGGGAAAATATTTAGAATAAGCCAACTTCAGTACACCTAACTGGGATTCGAACCCGATCTCCTCGTCATAAGCAGTCCAGTATATTGCGAGAGAGACGCCTTTAAAACATTAATCCACCTAAGTGGCTGAATGTCTTTGCGTTAGCCCTGTGGGTCATGTAGACTCATGTCAATGACCAATAAAAACAATATTTAAGAAAAAAACAAATGATGCACAGTACATAGCAGTGGTTCACACGTCAAATGAAGGACTATAAGGGATAATAAAGTTTTAACATAACACAATTATATTCACACCTGTGAGGTTACAACAGGAAACAAACAGAGGGATGGCTTGTTTGCTACTCTCAACTTGAATGCTATTTTTACTTTCTCATATCAAGAGAAAAATTGTCATCGTGAAAACTTTCAACCTCAATAATATGACAAATCTTTACATTTTATGTGTGTCTGAACCCCCCTGCCAAATGGCTTTTACCGTTTTTGCCTGTCTATACTTGACCACAGATCTGAAATAATTTCATGCATTTTATTCAAAATTTATATTTAGGTGTGATAGAGCAATAACATGAGAAGTTTTTAGAAATTATTTCGAGACTAGCCCTCGAAATAAAGGTAGTTTACTAATGAATGATTTTTTATTATATATATTTTTTTAAATTTCTGTAACTATTTTGTTAAAATTGATACCTATAAAATGTTTAAGCTGATAAATAACACTGTATATGTATTTATGTTAAAAACTCGTAGTTTATTGATGAGTGATTATCGACATTTCAAATTATTTCGAAACATTCTTTAACAATTTTCTTTGAAATGTATATCTGGAGAATATTTGAAATAACAAACAAAACTGTTACTTGTTTTTTGGGAGGAAATTTCTTAAGAATAGTTTACTGATTTATTTTTTAATTTGAATATTTAAAGAAATGGCCTTAGCTATTATAAATATGTATAAAAAATAGATAAATATAGTTAATTTTCTTAAAGTAAATTTTATTAGTATTTTACTCATGACTGATTTTTAAAAATATTGATTATTTTTTAAAATAACTCTAACTATTTTGTTTAGAATTGATATTTGGTGACAATCTTGCGTGATAATAAACAGAGTTTGTTGATTTTATAAAATAAATTAATTTAAGAATAGTTTAGTCATGACAAATTTTAGCAAATTCTAAATATTTAGAAAATGACCTGTAAGATTGAGTTCAAAATGGATATCTGGAACTAAATTATAAATAAGAATATATTTTTACAAATATAAATCATTCAACGGTAATTAAAAATTCACTTATTATAAAATTAGTTTTCTCAAGCTCTAATACACTATATAATAATCATAATATTTAGCGTCTTACTACCCGTTCGGGTTATACGCTTTAAGTACTAATTACGCTAATGGATTAGGAATTGGGAAGGTTGAATTAGAGGAAGTGAACCCGGATTTGCGTGGAGGGAGAGTGGAAAACCACTTAGGAACACCCCCCGCCCCCCCAGTTCACCCGACCGAGATTCGAACTTCGATCGCCCCATCTTCAGCAGTCGAGCTCAACACGACAAGTGCGTTAGCCAACTACGCCACCGAGGCGGTTACTATATAATAAAATTGGTATGATTGTCCTCCTATTTATTTTTAAAAATGGAATATGATTCATGAAATTTCAAAACTCACGATCTTTTAGGAATAGCTTTGCATAGATTTTATTTTTTCTAGGGCACAATATTTCTTAGGTGCCATTAGAACAAAACACTTTTAATTACATTAATAAAATAAGAATATCATAAGAATCTAAAATACTAACATAATGTGTATAGATTCTTATACTTGTTATGTTATTTAAAATTTTATCAAAGTTTGAATTCCACACCCGTATCAGTTTTATTTATTTCTATCTATTTAGCTATCAACTAATTAAAACAGTCTTGGTTCTGAGAACTCCAACAGTTAATTTGATTAAAATAGTTAATAATTTTGGATGTTTTGAAGGAATTAAAAAAGTAGATAGTAATTGTTTAGGGAGAGTTTTCTCTGTTGTTGAATAAAAGTCGAGAGAGAGAGATGTGACCAGACTACCCTGGAGAACCATGTTAAACAGAGCATGACGTCACATGGTTTGTAAATATATATATATCAGATCGGTTAATATAAGGAGATCGACATCCCCGGTAACTCGACCAGTGCAAAGTTTTACAACCGACAGACAACAACAGTCTCTTAGGGTTTGAATCCGTTCTCTTGGCGTAGCGTTTGAAAGCTGCTCCTGCTGCCATGCAAGCTCTTTGGTAGTGAAAGTGAAGTTGAAGAAGTGTTTTTATAAAAGAACGCGGGGAGAAACAAAGACACAGTAGTCCGGTTCGTTCTTAAAGGGAGTTGCTGTTTAGGTTGAGCATACGTGCGCATGCGCGATAGACAAGGTATAAAATAAAAAGTTGCTATAGAGGAGAGCTCCTTCACACAGAAGAAGCGGTTGTGGAAAGTGTTATTGTTGGGTTATTCGCCCGACGTGAGAAATGGCGAGGACAACAAAGTTCTTGGTTTTCGTCTTGCTCTTTGGGCTTGGTGAGTGAGCGGATAATACGACATGGTATTGTTATCATAATTGTTGTTGTTTTTGTTTTAGGTATTTAATGAGGGCGTCACTATAAACAATCTGATTTAGACATAAAGGAACATTTTTTGACCGTTTTAAAATGAACTCAAACAGTTTTCATATATGTATACGTCAATTCATATGATCCAAAACTTTAATTTTCATAAATATATCAATACTTATGAAATAACACTAATAATAAATTTAAATGTGATCAATGTTGACAGCAAAAAAAAAATTAGTTTCTTCTTATTAGAATCCTCCTAGATTTTATTATTATTATTATTATTATTATTATTATTATTATTATTATTATTATTATTATTATTATTATTATTATTATTATTATTATTATTATTATTATTATTATTATTATTATTAGCACCGCGTCTTACTACCCGTTCAGGTTATACGCACTTACGCTAATTTGTAGTGGTAGGGTGATTGTGAGATGAAATGAAGGACCTACAGTTTAACGTGGAATCCGAACCACGGTGGTGGCCTGGCATTCCCCACATTCTAGATTTTATTAATTCTTTAATTAACTGTTTACATATTATTGTGCACAATGTATGCTCTGGAGGATACACAGATATTAAATAAATATTTATCAGACATAATGAAACTCATCTTGATTTATAAAATTGAATAATTAACGGTTTGATCTTGCCATTGCCTTGACATTAATACATAAACTTGTTTATTAGCTGTTGGTTGTTTATAAGGATACATCTTGGATTGTCTATCTGTATAAGCTTACATTTTATTATTTAACTAAAAATCTAAAACACATTTTATTTAAATTATTTACTAAATCTTATGTTAAAAAGCTATTACTTCATGGTTTAATGAACCAAAACTGAGTTTAGTAATTTTTTTTATTAGACCTAATTACAAGGTTATATATTATAACACATTGAAATACTCCCCACAATCGAAATGAGCACATACGCACGTCATATATGTATATGTGATCTTATAAATACAATAGTTTAGTTAAATAATATTTCCCCCTTAACTTATATATATATATATATATATATATATAAAATTTTAATGATGATAATGCTTTCAAAGTTTTATATAAGAACGTCCTAGCCTTATTTCTACCAGAGATCCTTGTAATACCTATACCAATGTGATACAAACAAAATTTTAACTAAATTTATTCAAAGTATTTAATATGTTATCATTTTATTTGCATGATTGAGTCTACTGATTTCAAAAATCCGTCCTTACCACAACTGCTTGACGTATTTTAAAATGATTTTATCCTGGAGTGCAACCTCTTAATTTTGTAGACATAGTCAAATTGTTCTTGAGATATTAAGTTTACCATGTTTCATTCTTACTCAGTTTACATTTTACATTAAACCAAATCTGACATATGGATAAAAATTTCACCTTATATAGTTGTATTACTTAGTAGTTGGTGTGCTAACGTAATGTAACTGTGAACTTTAAGTAATTAAATAAATTTAAAGATTTCGCTCTACTTAGATTCTACATAAAACATATGTATAGGACCTATGTACCCGTCGTCTAACCTGCAAGATAGTAATCTTACCTTGCTTTATTACACTATGGTATAGCTTGTAAGATAGGGTAAACAGAGTATACATCTTTAACTGTTGTCACATATTTTGAAAAAAAAATCTATAAATATATTATTCCCTATTCGACATAGAAAATTAAAATTGGATCCAAAATTTTGTATTTCCACAAATAACTCGTATAAAATAATATATTCAATGTCTTATATAAATGTTGATCTTAAACCCAGAGCTATACATGCTATAAGTTATTTTAAAGGTGATACCTAGACATGTTTTGAACCAAGGACTTACTGTTTGTCAGAAAAACGTGTCTCCGCCACACCCATATAAGGTGTTTATTGCAACACATCTCTGTTTTTTTTTTTAATAATACGTCTTGATTGTTAAACCACTCCAAAAGGCGTTGTATTATATATAATCGTCATAGCGTTTTAAATCCCTATTTCTTTCTCTCTCTCGCTCTCTCTCCTGGTTTGCCTTGAACGAACGGGGACTCGCGGAGACAAACACGAGAGAGGAGGTAAAAATAAAGAGAAGAGAAAACCGTAATCGAGGTCAACCCAACTCTCCTTTCCATAATTCTCTCTGGCCGATCTCACCCGTCTGTGATTCGACGTTTCACGGATCCAACATGGCGGAACAATTTCACGGGAGTTTTAGGGACAGTGGGGGGAGGGGAGGGAGATTGTTTTTATAATTTCTGGTTATGATAATGTGTAAGCTAGAGACTCTTGTGACCGTCACCTCTTTGCCAACTTGATATAGGCAACTGTTCGATTAATATGTACCTTTTTTTTTTTTGCATCGCGTCTTTTTACCCGTGCGGGAAATCCACATTTATTGATTTAGGGATGAGGAAGGTAGAGTTTAGAATATACGCATTCCCAATTTTGTGGAGGGAGAGTGAGAAGTCGTTTAGGAAAAATCTCCCCCCAACTTTCCCATCACACTAAACTAAACCAATTTGAATTTAAGACAATCCGGCCAATAATGCGGGCATTAATAAATAGTAATTAGTATTTTCTGTGACCAGTTAGACAACTAGCGAACACCTTAAAAAGATGTATACCCTAATTTGTGGGATTTGTTTTAAGAAATCTCGCTAGTAATAAATAGTTTCATTAAAAATATATTTACCGTATATTTGTACGTTTACCACGAAGACTATTAAAATAATATTCTGGCTCAAAGACGCTTCAGTACAAATAATGTAATTAATGCCAGAAACAAGCATAAAGAAATAAAAATAATTATATGTCATTAAGTATTCCTGCACCA
The DNA here is from genome assembly GCA_039000515.1 of Timema cristinae. Lineage (NCBI taxonomy): Eukaryota > Metazoa > Arthropoda > Insecta > Phasmatodea > Timematidae > Timema > Timema cristinae. The sequence continues at coordinate 29,811,708 of JBCFYV010000003.1, read as the reverse complement.
TTTTTGGATTTGAGGCTTCTTGGCTGAAAAATCTCAAATTCTTAGGTCTTCTGGGCTTCGGCATTCTTACAACTGAACAGCGCAACTGTTATAATTGAAAAGAAACCAGAACAATGACAGGAAAACTAAGTCACTTTAGAAGGTATATTTGGGTTAGGGGAGAGTAAGGAACATTGAACAAAGAGAACTGGGAGTAAAATGGTTAAATATGAAGGTCAAAAGCTCTCTTGCAATTGGTGAATCTTTTTATCAAAATCCGTCAACAGATACGTCAACATCCTACTACGAGATAAGGCAGTTTCTTTGGGATAGGTGTAAAGATGGAACTATATTGTTTAGTTAAAATGCTACTTACTTTTTATTAAATTAATGTCTAACATAAGGATTACTAAAGATTTGATGCTAGGGGTAAGGATCAAGTAGATGGCCTTAAACAAATACGCTTGCGTAAGCGTGTAATAGTAACGTGAAAACTGCACCTAATTGCACCAGGCGAGAACCGGAACCCAAACCTCCACGTCAATGGCAAACCAGAGACGACAATACTGACGTCGTTGCCTGAATATCTAACGGTATTTTTTAGAAAATACGTTAACTATTAGGGATAGGGATAAAGAAAGTCGCTAAGAGGAAATGTACCAACATCAGCGTGGATAGAAGATAGGAAAATAATGGTGATTAAAAACCGTGAATAAAATCACCCTGCTGAGATTCAAGCCTCGACGCCCCCACCACCACTAGCCATCCATTATATTGATATTCTGATGTCACTGCATAGTTTGACTATTAGTAGTAGCATTCGCATTTTAAAATATCCTAATTTATCTTTACGAGATCAGCAGATTAGTCCTATAGGACAAATTGAATTACTTCAATTTTTTTAAATAATAATAATAATAATAATAATTACAAGAATTCAAGTTGGGCTATAACTTAAATAATCTATTACCAAAATACTACAGTACCATCCGTCCTTGAAGGTCTTTGAATCGACTCCTCCACTGAGTATTTTAATGAGTTGTCAGTTACTTTTGCTAGGAGACAATAAGTTACTAATAGGTATTATTAGTACAAACTAGTATCCCACGCGTGTTAAGGTTGTATGGAAAAGAACACGAGTTAAGGTCATTATTTGAACGGTTTTTTTTTTAAATAACATTTTTGTTTAAAATAAATCAAATACTGTTTCAATGTATTTGTTTATTTTAACTTTCAACATTTTATAGACCCAACAGTTCTAGAATATTTGTCATAGGTATCGAGACATTTAACCAAAAACTTTTTAAACCAAATTAAAAAAATCCTGGCCAAATTATGCAATGCTATGTCAGATATTCGAAAATTGTTGAGATTACTGGTCGGATGCACTGAGGTGTGGTTTCTCCTAGATGGTTTTCCACTCTCTCTCTCTCCACGGAAATGCGAGTACGCAGCCTCTAAATTCAACCTTAATCATCCTTAATATATTAGCGTAATTAAAATATAGGCGTTTAGCTCAAACGGGTATTAAGAAGCGGTGATAAAAAAATAAAGAAAAAGGTTCGTTGTCAAATCTACCGTTCAAGTCTCTCACTCCGCTCACTTTTATAAATTATGGACGTGACAAAATGTCACGAATGTTTCGCGTGGTAATGTTGCGAAACAGTCTTTGGTATTCCGGCACAACATTGGTACCGCGACATGGCCACGTGAAGTGAAAGTTTAGTAACCAAACACCCCCTGCGGTGGTATTTTGGCGGTTTGATTACATGTGAACCTATTTTGAGGAAACAAGTTTTGGTTGTTGTAACTATACAATAGACAACTTTAATTATTATTTGTACAAGTATGAATGACTCCTCCCCTCTCCCCTCCCCCCAAAAATATGAATCTAGTTACAAAGGAGAGATTGTTCCGAATTCATAGGTTGGTCCTGCCTTGGCCCATTTAACTGGTTTGCAATTTCTAAGAAGCCTTAGGGGATATATGTTTTAAGTTTAAAATGTGAATATTAGTAGGGGTTTTCTAGCACCGTGTCTTACTACCCGTTCGGGTTATACGCTTATGCACTAATTACGCTATAGGCTTTAGGGATTACGGAGGTTATATTAATATGAAGTATACCCGCATTTGTGTGAAGGGAAAGTTGAAAATCCTTATGTAAAAAAAAACACCCTCATTACACCCGACTGAGATACGAACCCCTATCTCCCCATCATCGGTAGTCTGTTCTAATGCGATAGTAGAGCATTATACCACGCGTTCACCAAAGCGGGTAATATTTAATTGGTTTAAATTTTCAATCTTGAAGCTCGAAAATAGCACTAATTATCTATCAATGAACTTATTGACGTACACAGATATAATGTTGGGCCCCTTTTACACAACAATGAAAATGTTTAGGGGAAGTGTGTGGAGGCAAACATAGCCTGATAGATTATATAATCATATATTAATAAGATCCCATCAAGAATTAACAAACAAGTTATATCATGTCAGATAAATGTCTGGGTTTATATTGTAAACAAAATTTACGACGAATATCTAGATGTGATAAAATTTTAAACTACAAGATTTTTTTATTTTAAATTATTTATTTCTGCTACACTCCGAATATGTAGATTTATAATAAATTTTGAGCAAATTTCACATCAATGGTTAAGGGGTTCTTAAGACCATTATTTTGATCTAGGAGAGGTGTTCACCCTATTTCCCCACACCTATTACTGAAATATCCAGGTTTGAATCTTTCCTCGGGTCATTACTCAATCATTAATAATAATTTAAGAGGTGGGAAAATTTTGAGTGAAATTTTCAATACAAAGGGTTCTGAATATACTGTAATCATGACTTAGGTGATGAAGGCCCCAGTATGTTTAGATCTTGAAAAAAGTAACAGTCAAAATAACCCGCTTCAGTGGTAACATGGTCCAAGTGCTACTCTCGTTTTGGGCTAGACTGCCAATGATAAGGAGATCAGGGTTCAAATCCTGGTCATGTGTACTGTGTTTGGTTTATTCTTAATTGTTTTCCACTCAACATCCACGCAAATGTGGGTACAGTTCCTTTAACTTTAACCTTCCTTCCCTAATACATGATCGTAATTAGTACATAGGCGTATAGCCCAAATGGGCAGTAAGACGTGGTGCTAAAAAAAATTATAACTGTGTAAAATAAAACTAAGGCCTCTGTGTAAGACAATTTAATCTTGATAGAAGCTCTTCCTGTGTTTTTAGGGTGATCAAAGCTCAAAAATGTGCCATGTTTGTTTTGTTCAGCTTTAGCTACAAGCGTGAGACATAAGCGACAGGATGATGATGGTGAAGGTGAAGAGCAATCCGTGGATGAGCTGTGTGATAAAAGACCACCAGATGAATATTTCAGGCTTAGCACAGAGGGTGACTGCAGAGATGTCGTGAGGTAAATCATCACTTTATTTACAATTAATGAAATTGGCCTTGACGGGTTTATAAAACCAATATCATATATTTATCCTTATATTTATTTACATCTAGTTGAACAAATATTTGGGGACCACTATGATTCGAGCCCTAGAACTTTGATCGAAAGTATTAATGATTGCATCAAAGTTCACACTTGAAATTAATGTGTATTGAGTTTATTTTAAATTAACTTGCTGAATTTTGAACAAATGTGTAATGCTGGAATACCCAATTATTATTCATATATAAAATTAAACTAACTGAAATGTGGTCTCTATATCATAATTTCCGTAATTATAATGATTTGCAGCATGTATGTTAATATTAATTGAAATAAAATTTAACTACAAACCTGTATCGCATACTTGATCGTATAACAACCCTCCCGAGTCGTATATGGTTGTGGTATCTAATATCTCACGATATCAATTGATCACTCATAAGTATCTAATGATTTTCACACGTCCATAACAGACTCATCCTTAAAATATTAGTGAATAAGGACCTTAATCACGGGATGAATCTTGTATAGCTCAGTGGTAGCTCATTGTTGCATTAAACCAAATATATCAGGTTTGATTCCCTTGTCCAGGTGTCATTATTCAACTAATTTAAGTTAAATTGAAATGTGGTCTCTTCCATACAAACGTCCCCATAATTACAATGATTTTCAACTCGTGTGTTAAAAATTCGTTCTTAAGGTATGTTTGTATTTCCCGCCGTAATATTTCGAGCCCGGGCGACTCTTGTGAGCGAATGTACCATGTTGTTGCTACGTTTGCCCACCAGGTGTGACCAAGCCGGGGAGAATGGCGTCACCCGTCTAGCCTCTGTGAGGTGTCCTAACGGCTTAGCTTTTGACATTGAACGGCAGACGTGTGACTGGCGAACCAATGTCAAAAACTGTGACAGAGTGGAGAGTAAGTATGATTACACGATGTCTAGCCCAAGGAGCGTTGGAGGGGGTCCTGCAATGATCAACACTTTATTCGTTCAGACGAGTTTTGTGCAATATTCCTATAAAACTATTAACTCAAATATTTATAAACAAAATGTACAAACAAATGAAGAGGAAAGATTGATGAAAACGTCAGAAATAAACTAAGCTTTAGGTAGGGAAACTATATCTTGTAAAATCTTTTATATGTCCCAATAGATTTTTTCCTAAACCGTGAATGTATATTCATTTTTTCACTTATTTTCTTCAATTTATCAAATTTTGTTCCAATGGGCTTTTTAATATTTTCGGAAACATAAGGCTATTTTTGCATTAGTACTTCAAATTTCCTTTTAGTGGGGAGGTAATCAATTGATTAAGTACCCGTAGTTTTATTATGAAATCACCAATCAAAAAATCACGGGCCAAAACTTTCTCCTAAAGATCAGCCCCAAATATTTAACCCGAGCACATCAATTAAAAGAAAACAACATTAATCTCAACATGATTTACAAACTATACATTTAATCGTTGATCTCTGTTACAACTCCACCGCTCCTGGCTATAGATATATTTAATTTTATTATTAAATATGTTTGTTCTTTCTATGATTGTCATCAGGTGCACTAAATCTGGTATTAAGCAAATCACTTGTCCTTCTGGATTGTCTTTCGACGTGGATAAGCAAACATGTGATTGGAAGGGTAAAGTGAACAACTGCGACCGTTTGGAGAGTAAGTTGCCCCCAAGACTTACAAACAAAACAAAAACGTTGCGGTGAAGGTCCGTAGAGGATGGAAAATGGGGCGCACCAACACACCCACAAAAAAAAAATCTGCTTTCACCTTTATGTGTTGATATTACGACACTTTGTGTACATATCATTCTTGTTAAGATATAAGAAACTGTAGAGATTACATGAACATGAGATTCTCGCTTAGCAAAACCAGCATTTCATCCAAAAATGTTCGTAAATTAAAATACAATTGTAGGTTTATGACCTAAATGTGCTATACGACAACGATAACAATTAGGGTTGATATTTAGTGGTGTTTCTATCTACCCTCCCTTACTGCAAACATATCTGTGCTTTATTACTGTAAGTCCGAAACTTGTATCAAATTATGGCAAAATAATTATTTAGGCCATTTTTTTTAAATCTTTATATCAGACTTATTTATTTGTGATATAGTACATTATTGATCCAAGCAATTTAAATGTATGGTTAAATTCTTGAGATTTAGGGGGGGGGGTTATCCTACTCAATTATCAAGTTACACAGATTTAAATTACGTTTAAATTTAATAACGTTACTCAAATTCTTGAAAACATATTTTTGAGGAGATAAATATGACACACGTGCGTTTCGTAACAATCTGACATGTCACGTAACAGCAGTAACCTCTCGTACAGCACTTTTCACGCCACGGGACTATAAGAATTAGGGCATTATTTTATAACGGTTCATGAGGTAATTCGAAGTGTTAGCAGAACCGCGTAGCTTGAACCCGGCAATATTGGTACTTTCTCTTCAGCTTCTTGTGGTTATGGCGTTTACAATTCTTTGTCATCTGTTTCTTTGTCATGGTGGATGGTGAGTACAGTAGCCCCATGGCTTCTTTGGTGCTGACTGACAGCTCAGAGCTGACTTCTGACAGTTAACATTCAGGTGTATACCTAAATTTTGACCGTCAGAACTGACAGCTGCTAAACACATGTTTTTGCACATTGGCGTAGGGATACATAATTTGGTCTGGTAACTTTTCAAAGCTTTTAGCTGTTAGTCAGCACCAAGGAAGCCATGGGGCTACTGTAAGTAAATGAACTGTAGCATGAGCATGTTTATGTTTATGTAGATAAGTATAGCCAGAAGTTGCTTTTGATTCTCTTTTTTAACAACTTTTAGTACTGTATCAAATAAATTGTAATGTATTAGTTTAGAAAAATGTCTCCCAAAATGCAACACCTGTACTCCCAAAGTACGTGGAGGATTTTAGAATTGTATTTATCATAAAATACTTATTGATAATATCAAGTATGATTAACAAATGAACGTAGATTTTGACTTGAGGTCATAGACTTTCATAAGTCTTTCTTTCCCTTTGCCATGGCTTTGTTCAACTTACCACTAAAGATTAGTTAAAGTTTGTACCAATAGTTTATAATTCAAAATATAGCAGGTTGTTGTTTTTAATGAAGATCTGGAAAGGATACGTTGGTTAGGCCATGGCCACGCCCCGATAGGGCTACGTGACTGGCGAAAGTTCGGGAAACACTCATTTAGAAAATAGTATCTACTATAAAATTATTATTTTGTTACCAGTTATATTTTTATAGGGCAAAATACCTTTTTTTTTGTACCTTAAATGATTACACTATGGCCCTATTTTATAAACTATATTATAGTGGAACCATACAAAGTAAGCTTGATATCTATTTGGGTAAAGAACAGTTCGTATTCCATTAAAATTAATACTAATAATACTTTCTGTCAATTTTAACCATTTAAAATAATATATTATTTAAATTTAAATATGATACCTGGATATGGGAATCGAACCCATGTGTAAGTTGTAGTTTTTCAATTTAAATAATATGATATATAGATGTGGATATACCGTAATTTTCAAATATAATAGATTGGATATTTATTTATCACCATGTCTTACTATCTGATTGGGTTACACGCTTAAGTAGTATACTATTTATGCTAATGTATTAGAAATTTATAAGAAGTAAAACCGCATTTGCGTGGACGGAGAGTGGAAAACCATTTAGAAACCACCCCTCCCCCAGTTCACCCAATTGAGATTTGAACCTCGATCTCCCCGTCCTTGGCAGTCTAGCTAAACAAACTAGCTTGTTAGCTAACTACGCCACCGAGGCGGGTCAGATTTACTATTAAATCTATAAGTCAAAATAAGATTTAGAAAATAAATAATTAATAAAAGGTATCTTTCAATTTAATTTCTCATATTAATATTAATTAACTAAAATTTAAATGTAAAAATTATCTAATCAAACGGAAAGTGTTTTTTTTTTGTTCCATTGTCAATCGGAATTTGAATTTAAAGTCAATTATAGTTTAAATTTCACATTCAATGTTGATATCTGCGCCAAATAATGAATAAAGCAGGACCATGCAAAATATTCTGATATTTATTAAGTTGACTTGTATTAGAAAATAATAATCTTATAGTTTCACGATAGTATAAAGGGTGTTTGAATTAATCTATGACTTGTTCACTACATGTGACATGAAGTGAGAACACTATCTAATATTGACTGCTTGGATTTAGCACTAACAAGAATGATCTGCATGCGCATGCACACTCATTTTACCCTGAAAAGATGCGGGCAGTTTTATTAATTAGGTGTTCTGTCTTTTGCAGATCCATTTCCTGGTCCAAATTGAGTCATCCAGAATCTACTATTAACAACGTCCCTTTATTTATATTCTGAAAACCACATCTTCTTTCCTTATTTGACCTCGTCCTTAAGTTGTATTTATGGTCCTCCTTGTCCCCTCACCCATCTACTTTGCCTTCTATGACATCGTTTGGTAGGTCATTTCTATCATAATTTGGTCCAATAAGTTGGCCTTTCTGGGTTGAATCCTTCATAGTGGTTCACTATCAATTGACTCTTCTTAGAGCGTATCCATTAGTTACCCAATCTGTCCACTTCATTCTCTCTATTCTACTCCTGCACCACATCTCAAAGCTTTCTAAATGGTTATATCATGGCCCTATAATTATATTAAAACCAAGAAAAATAAGCTTGCTACCTTTAAGGGTAAACTGAGTGTAAAAGTTAGATAATTATGTTATAATGTTTGTTTACTTATATTAAAATAAATTCACAAAAATAATAAAAAAGTTTCATAACTTGTTTGGTCAATTTTAATACAAAAAACTAATACAGTTACAATCTACATTTCTGGTCAAAGTTTAGGGTAAAACCAAATTCTTATTTACAGTAATAACTGTGAATGCATGGTAATATATTTTTAGTATAAATGTTTCAAACATAGTTTATCATACATATGTTATTTTATAGCAATCTAATTTATCATTTATACTTAGGTGCTTAGTAATTCAAACTTTTATGTTTTAACAATGTACTTTTCTTTATTCATGACTCATATTAATCAAATATATGTTTTCTTCCTGTGTTAATTCATGTTTTAACTACAGTACTGTCTTGTGTGCTCTTTGCTAACATATATATATGTTTGATATAGACATAGCTTAAGATCATATTATGTGATTAACACTAAACACCCTCTACTATATTTTGTGCTCTTTCCTTCACTATAAAACTATCTTTTATCGAAAGTTTTTTTCTGCTTCTGTCTGTACTTACCTTTCATCTTGCATTAATAATTTCTTACTTTGCCTTTCCTTGTCTTAATTTTCTGCTACCAATTTTTATGCCGGGATATAAATCCCCTTCTTGTTATTACAATTATAATTTGCGAAACAAATCAAACTTGGAAATGAAAAACATATATATCCACGATTTTAAATAAGATAATAATAGTTCTAACCGATTGTTTTCAAACTATTCATTGAGTACGTTTAAAATATACTTTCAAGAAATGTAAAGATTGTTTAGTAAGTGTGTGTGTGCTAATTAAAATTATCTCTTAAATTTGATATTCAGAATTTGCGATAAATGTTTGATACTTAAGGTGGCGAGGTAGGGGAAGCGAGAAAGGGTAATTGTTTTTTGTAGTTTTTATAGTCAAACTTTTTTTTTATTGCACAAATAGATAAAATATTGCTCCAGTAGAAACATAGATACTAATTTTCTTCATTGTTTGGTTTCAAAAGTTCTCAAATATTTCTCAAGAGTGTCTTGCAATTTAATGACAACTTTTTCTCTTAGTTTTAAAAAATTAGTCATCTAACTCTTCAATGCTCGTAGCCGTTATTCAACAACTGTTGATATCACCATGTGCATAAAATTAAACTCTATATTTCTACTAGGGAAATATTTGATTTACTTTGGCTACAAAAATAAATGAAGTTTTGCTACTAAAATAACTGCAAAAAACAACGGCATTTTATAACATCTTCTTCTATCCCCAACTTAAGTAGAATTTGAAATCCCTAAGAAATGTTTCAACTTAAGTTCGAATACAAGAATTTGATAGTTTTATGTATACTTCCCACACTCCTAAATAGACTTGATTGTAAACCCAATTTCCTATCCCCCTTGTTTAGAGCCGAGGAAGATCATGCCCATCCTGAAAACGGACGAGCCTGTATGTCCTACTGGGAAACTTTCCTGCGGTAACGGAGAATGTATCGAGAAGGAACTCTTCTGTAACGACAAACCGGACTGCAAGGACGAGTCTGACGAGAATGCTTGTAGTAAGTTCCTTATTTTTCTATTAAAATAACCACCGACACTATAGGCATTTAAAAAAAAATTCTAATCTTTAATCCTTCATTTATTAAAATGATGATTTACTAAAAAAAATTAACAGTGACATTTTATGGCATTTTTTTGGAAATTTCTAAACTTTAATCCTTCTTCTATTAAAATGATAGTTCGTAACTTTTTTTACTAACAGATATAGTTTGTTTTCCACAGTTGTAGAAGAAATTTGTTTTAAAAGTTTAAATCTCACAATTATAGACGTGGTGTGACTTGTTTCCAGAGCAAGCAGAATATTTTAAACTGTAGCTATAGATTTATATCATCACTCAATGTAACATAAATTGGTTAGGTCCTAACAAAAATACATTCCCATTTGAGGTATTTAAAGCTGCGTTGTGGTTGGTAAAATGAGGAGTGTGTGGGTGAGAACACATCCCGATATAGTTTTAATAAGCTCTGACACATTTCTATGGTCGCATGGTCTAAGGCGTCACTCTCGCAATAGAATAAACTAACGATGAATCTTGTTCTAATCGTGTTCAGATGAAGGTGTTTTTCCCTCCCAAATGTCTTTTCACTCATCCACGCAAATGCAGATACACTTTCTATAAAGTCATATCTTTATTATTCCTAACATATTATATTAATTAAAACATGTGTATATAACCCAAATGGGTAGTAAGACACTGTTCCAAAAATACACGCTTCCCTGGAAACATCCCGCCAATGATTGATGCTATTGGGTAACGTGTAATAATTTTAACTCATGGGTGAAATAAATATTTACCAGTGTCTGAAATAAAAATATTATTATTGAAGGTTATACATCATTAATACAAATAAATGGTAAGGAACTCCGCACGGACTTTCTCGCTCTATTGTTTAAAAATTGATATATTTACTCAAAATTCACAATATAATATATACTAGTGAACCTGAGAAAAACTTGCACTATACGTATGTGAAACATTTTTCTACTCACGATTTTAAATTTTATAATTTTATTTTTAAACAATCAACGTCTTCATTAATTGTATATTAGGACCAATAAAATATATCGATATTGGGTCCCCAAGGGTCAACACTTCGTATTAAAATTTCAACCTCCGTTTAAAATTTTCAGGATATTCCATTGCTATTAAATTCATCATTTATTAATTTTGGCCAATAAAATAGGTAAATATTGACTATTGAATCTAAAATGATAGAGATAAATCATTTCTGTACTAAACATTTCCCCTAAGAGGTTGAAAGAAAGAGAACATCAACTTTTTGAGAGACTTACTTATTTCTTACTCTATATCATTAGAGAATTTTTGAGTTAAAACTTTAGTATCTCTTTACAACTAAAACTCACAAACTGTATAAATATATTTGACAATATCTCAGAAAATATTGATATTATAAAAATATATTTCATATAAAAGTTTTTTATCTTTAATAGTACTACAATTTTGCAATGATAAGTTATATTTTATCTCAAATAGTTGCAGAGATACGGAAATTTCCATCTCTGTAAGGTATCCTAAAAAGTCATTTTCATGCGAAAATGAAAATATCCAGTTTATTTATAATTTTATAAACGCCTAAATACGGATTTTAATCAAAATTGTTAGAGCCGATTTTGAGAAAATAGATTTTTTTTTCTTTTACCTTTTTATCAAGCTACTCTTAATCTTAGGGTTAAACAGACACACAGGCAGAAGGCATTGCAAAAAACAACTTTTTAGGATTTGAGGGGTCTTGAGACGTCAATATCCATCAACATTTTGGGTAAGATTTTTTTACGGTATAAATAGATATAAATATTTATAATCATAACTAATTTCATATCTCAGATAGTTTCGGAGATATAATCAAAATGGAGAATTTACGCAACAGACCAGTGCCCTTAGAGTCATTTTGCCGAAATATTGAGGGTAGCCATTTTGTTTGAAATATTTATAAGTATTTTTAAATGGAAACTAATCAAAATCATTAGAGCCTATTTTGAGGGAATTGATTTTTTTCTCTTTTTGCCCTTGAGTAAACTTCCCTTAATTTTAGGGTTGATATCCGAATCCAGAAATCCTGGGGCAACCCTATGAAAAACCTAGATACCAAGTCTTAGCCTTGTCGGTAAAATAGTTTAGTCTCTAGTCGGAGGTACAGACAGATGGAAATTCAAAAACCACTTGTTTTCGATTCGGGGGATCATGAAACGTCATAAACGTCAAGGACAGTGTTTTTGCAGTTTGTTCAGTATAAATATAGAGTTTAATTTCCTCCACATGGTGACCTCAATAGTTCTTGAATAACTGTCAAGCGTGTCCCGGAATTTAATGACAACTTTTCCTCTTCATTTTAAAAGTTGATCATCAAATGCCGCCTGGGTTATGACAAATATTCAACAACTGTTGATATCAACATGTTAAGAAAATTAAACGGTATGTTGCTATTGGATCAATATTTTATTTATTTTGAAAAAAAAAAGTTTTCCTATCAAAACTAAAAGAAAAACCTGCGCTTATCTTGGTCTCCCTATATCCCTGCCATTTTAAAAGTAAGCCCTATATTAATGTATTAAGATTATGTGTTATGACAAAAACTGTATTAACTAATAATGTATCGGTATACCAATATCTAGTTTAAAAATGTAAAAATTTCCCGAAATTACGCAACATTTTTTAAGTTGAGGTAATCAAACTCATAAAAATGTCGTCACTATTTTACGTGTTAACTTACTGTTTTTCTAATCCATCAGCCGTTGAAACCGATCCCAACCGGGCCCCAGACTGTGACCCTACACAGTGTGTTCTGCCAGATTGCTTCTGTTCAGCTGACGGTACTAGAATCCCGGGGGCTATTGAACCCAACCAGGTAGGTTTACTCTCCACACGTAATTAAAAGTGGTCAGTTAAACATTATCTTAATCCAGTGACAGATAATATTCCAAATTTATGATGCATAACATGTTGGGATAGAAGATAACGTAAAAGTCCATATTGCTACTGATTTTAACACACACACAAAATTTGGCCAAAATCAATCAAATATTGATTGAGTAGATACATAAAAGTTTTTTTTTTACACATTATATTATTAAACCATCTTGAATATCTATCGTAGTTATTGTGTTATTTGATTAGGACTTTTTATTTTAATTCAAGACGTTCCTGGTCGAATGTCACAATGCATATGGTAAATATTCAAGAGATTTTGTTATTACTATATCTAGAAAATTAATGTTTCTTTTAAAAATAATATTTTATTTATTTTGGCCAAAAAAAAGTTTTGTCATAAATCCACAAGAATACATCCTTTATCTCAAATTTCCTTCTACCTAACAATAAACGGTTGTGTACTTGGGCCAAATTATTTATGTTCGTGTTTGTTGTCCGTTTAGGTTCCTCAGATGATCACTATAACCTTCAACGGAGCCGTCAACGTCGACAATATTGACCTTTACGAAGATATATTCAACGGACAACGCCAGAACCCTAACGGTTGTCAGATCCGAGGAACGTTCTTCGCTTCTCACAAGTATACGAACTATTCCGCCGTCCAAGACCTGCACCGTCGTGGTCACGAGATTGGAGTCTTCTCTCTTACACACAAGGACGATCCCCTTTACTGGACCCAAGGATCTTACGACGACTGGCTCGCGGAGATGGCTGGCGGACGTCTCATCATCGAGAGGTTTGCTAACATCACCGACGGCTCCATCATTGGAATGAGGGCACCATACCTTCGTGTTGGCGGCAACAAGCAATTTGAGATGATGGCCGATCAGTTCTTTGTCTACGACGCCTCTATCACCGCTCCCCTGGGAAGGGTCCCCATTTGGCCTTACACCCTGTACTTCCGCATGCCTCACAAGTGTAACGGTAACGCCCACAACTGTCCCAGTAGGAGTCATCCTGTATGGGAAATGGTAATGAACGAGTTGGATAGACGTGACGACCCTTCCTTCGATGAGTCGCTACCTGGTTGCCACATGGTTGATTCTTGCTCCAACATCCAGACTGGAGATCAGTTCGCTAGGCTGCTCAGACACAACTTTAACAGGCACTTCAACACCAACAGGTACGTCATCATTGACACGTTTACAATATAATCACAGACCCAATTTGGTTGCCGAATGCTCTAAATGCATCACTCTCGCAAAAGACAGGACTGCAGATGACGGTATGATCAAGGTTCAAATCCTGTTCGGGTGTAATGAGGGTATTTTTTCCTAAATCGTTTTTCACTTTCTATATACTCATATTCATATACACTTTCTCTAAGTTTAACCTTTTTTATCCTTAACACATGAGCATAATTTAATACACATGCGTACAACCCAAACGTGTAGTAAGAAGCAGTACCATAAAAATTTTGAAAATATCATCCCAGTGATAGTTGGTCAAAACAACATAAATCAAACATCATGTTCTCAATAATGGTTCTGCTTTAGTCGCTCTCAAGAATAATGAAAACCATTCGAAGCATTTACCAAATATTTCTAAACCCAACTAATCAAGGGTACATAGACATGCCTAACTTATATAATTAAAGTTTAAGTACTTCACTAGGATACAAATTAAATAAATTGGGAACCATAATTATTCTTAGTTTGCATTCATTGATCCAACCAATTTTTTTTAAGATTTGGGACTTTACGATTTTCTCATTTACTAATGGACTCATTTGACAAACCCAACATTACATTTCACGTACCAAAATGTTTAAAATCTTGTTTCATAAAACATGTACACCAGAGCTATCTTGACTCTAGATAACGTTATATTAGTCCATGTATCTTTGAGTTGATATTCATTCCCATTGTGTATGCTTCCAGGGCTCCATTGGGTCTGCACTTCCACGCCTCTTGGCTCAAGAGCAAGAAGGAGTTCAGGGAGGAGCTCATCAAGTTTGTCGAGGAGATGTTAGACAGGAATGACGTCTACTTTGTCACCATGTTGCAGGTGAGCAGAACATACATCTCTCAGTGGTGGTTCGTGAACAAGTCAGAATCGATGGGACTGTACTAGTAAATTCTACCCTCCCCTTAAGCATCCATTTTACCAATCAAGTTAGGCATAATGTGACTGTACTAATAAACTTTACCCTAGCTCTAAACATCCATTTGACCAACCAAGCTAACCTTAATGGGACTGTACTAGTAAATATTACCCTACCCATAAGTATCCATATGAAAAAAAAATCAGACTTAATGAGTTTGTACTAGACACTTCTATCTCCTCCTAAAGAATTAATTTGACCAATCACAAACTTGCACTTGTTAAGATGGTGTGTGACGATGAATACATTGACTTTAAATAGTAAGTTTGTTGCTAAATGAATGAAAACAATTTACTAGTACAGTTCTATCAAGCCTGGCATTATCTATCATCAACAATCCACGAATCACCACTGATATTTATATACGTAATATATCAATTTCAAAATATGTTAAGAGTATGTGATAAATAAATATATGAAAATACAATATTAGGCGATGGAAAATCAATATTATTTTTCCCCGTATCACAAATTGAGGCCAATGAAACTTAAAGTGTTATGAACTGATGCACCTTTTCCCAAAATTTCAGTAAATATGAATGTTATAATGCTGGTATATTGATTGCAGGTAATCCAGTGGATGCAGAATCCTACTGAACTGACTGCCCTGAGAGACTTCCAAGAATGGAAGGAAAAATGTGACGTCAAAGGGCAGCCCTACTGTTCCCTGCCCAACGCATGTCCTTTGACCACCAGGGAGCTCCCAGGAGAGACCCTCCGTCTCTTCACATGCATGGAGTGCCCCAACAACTACCCATGGATCCTAGACCCCACAGGAGATGGTTTCTCCGCTAAGAAATAAGTTCAAAAAAGGGCCAAAAGCGAACTGTCAGCCCCATAAAATGTCTTCGTTCATTCCTTCAATTTCATGGATTCCTTATCCCCCAAGTTTATGGTTAGGTAATTTAAAATTGATTAACATAGATTAAAAAAGAAAGATAGAGAGAAAAAGCAAACAACATCCGCTTCTTGGGTAACGTTAAAAGGACATCGCTGAAGGAATGATACAAAGCACGGCAAACAAAATGAGTTTTAACCTCGGAGAGGTGTGACCATGCGTTTGTTTTAAATATCCAGATAAAGAAAAACTAATTTTTAAAAAAAAGGAAGACCAAACTACATAGACATCTGCTGAGGTATATTACGAAAGCGCAAGGTGATCAAGTGAAGTGAGTCTTTGCAAAGATCGAGGACAGGCGTGTTTCTATCTAGTCCTTTCTCGGTAGGAGTTCCACGTCATCTATCAGCGCATGAGCATTAAAAGATGTTCACTTACTCTTATTAGGTACAATCAAAGAGCAAAATAATTTGCCTATGAACATCAATAAAAGTGCCAAATTACAAAAACTGAAGGAAAAAAAAAGTGTGATTTTGAAACAAAGATATTATTTTCAAAATAAATGTTTAATATGTTTTATTGAAATGGTTATTTTTAAATGCTTCTTTTTTATCTGCTAAACACTTTAAAGGCCTATTTAAATCTATCTCACATTAATTTGTTTATTTTGTTATGTTTTTCATTCTTACGTATATCCTAAAATAATTTTGTACTGGTAAGAACATAAAAAATAATAGTATATTGTTCATAGTTTTGAAAACTGCTATTCATAAATAACAATTTTAAAATACATAGCATAGTAATTAATATATAAGTTGTAAGCTATCTTCCTCACATTCCATTACAAAATTGTTTGAAATTATTTGTAAATTTGTCACAATACCATTTTCATATTAAAATATTTATTTAAAAAAATGTTGTATAAAATTATAGAAATCATATAGATACTCAACCTTAACAATGTACACAAGAAGCAACACTCCCAAATTAATAAAACATTTTTTTAAATATGTCTTATTTCATTTACTTTGCATTTCCCTCCTAAATTAAATAAATAACAATTAATTTATCATTAATATTGTTTCAATAAATATTAGAATCTGTAAATCTAACTTGCTCGTATTTTAAAAAAAAAAGATACATTGTTTCATATTTAAAATAATTCGGAGGGTTGGATGTGCTGACCACATGACACCCTCTATTCCTGGAAGCTGGCACTATATTTGACAGCAGATAGCGGCCACTCAGTTATTATAGCTCGGTTGCGGGCCTACGCCATAAAGTTACGACATTTATAGCACCAAATGAGAAACTTATTAAGTTTTCCCTTTTGTTTTTTTAGCACCGCGTCTTTCTACCAGTTCGGGTTATACCCTTATAAACCAATTACACTAGTGGTTTTAGGGATGAGGAAGGTTATATTTATAGAAAGTGTACCCGCATTTTCGTGAAGGGTGAGGGAAAACCCGTTTTGGAAATAGTACCCTCAATACATTCAGCCTAGATTCGATCTTGATCTCCCCATCATAGACAGTTTAGTCTACTGTGACTGTCCCTGTCCCTTAGACCATGTGGCCATGGAAGCGGGTAGCTTAATAAGTCAAAGCTTATTTGCCAATTAGTTTAAATAGCACTTATGAGAGGAAGAAACAGATTTTTATATATTTATAAAAACAAAATAAATAAATATACACGATCACTTTCAAACTTCGGCATACAATTCACTAGGAAGACCATAATCTCTTTTTGTTCCAATCATTCTTTTATGCACGTTCTTTCGTTGTATTAAAAACAACATAAGTAATTAAACCATTAGTTAATCATTTTTTCCTTTTAAATTTCCCTCAAATAAACAATAGTGAATGAATTGGTGAATAAAACAGCTGAAAAGATGGTAAGATTGCCATCAAAAATATTGTCCTTCAAGCTTGTTAAATCCAACATTTTCAATTTCGAGTCGAATCCGAATCTTTGCTTACAATCTCGATTAAAATCTAAATCAAATAGTGAAAATGTTTCAAATCAAATATAAAATAGAATATTTTATAATGAAATTTTATCAAACCCAAATCTAAGACTAAGCTAGATTATATATGTTCTTAATTGAGTCCAGTAAAAAACCTAATGAATCAAACCGTGTTCAAATAATTACTAAATATTATGAGATTCACAAGTTTCTATGGCCAAGTCATAATATAATGGATCCATTGGCAACTTCTTTAAAAAGTTAATCTA
Source organism: Timema cristinae (assembly GCA_039000515.1). NCBI lineage: Eukaryota > Metazoa > Arthropoda > Insecta > Phasmatodea > Timematidae > Timema > Timema cristinae. The sequence continues at coordinate 29,793,842 of JBCFYV010000003.1, read as the reverse complement.
GTCATATTTGAATTTCGAATTCACTTTCATAGAATCCTAATCAAATCAAATACGAATCATTCAAATACTAAGGATTATAACATCAAAACTATTTTCCCATGCATTTTTTTAACACATTACAAAATATCTAAATAGATTATGATATAAAAATTCTGCAAAAAATTTAATAGATAGTATCATACAGCATAAAAATATAAATAAAGGAAGACAAAGAGTTTACGAAGTTTTGTTTAATTCTATTGAACAACATTTTTTATCGGCTATATTTTAATGCGAGTCTAGTCTTGATACACTTTAATATGTTTATTTCATTTTCAAGCTTTTAAATTCATAAAATAACACTTATATTATATTAATTTCAATAACATGTTATTATCAATACTTTATGTTATTTTTAAAAATTGGATTTGTAATTAATAACAATTTTGAATGCCACAGTTACGACTTAAATTAGCAACAGATCCAACTTTATTATAAAGCAAGTAAAACTAAAAGATCACTAACTTGATTGAAATCGGAATAAAAAACTGTCAACTTTTTTTTTTAATTATATAGGACCTTTAACACATTTAGAAAAAAAAATAACTCGAATGAATGTTCTTTATTACAAAGCCTAAAAATGGATATTGCGGAAATAATATCAGTGGACTGTTAAATTAGACTCACTCTCTAAACTTACATATCGCCATTGATAAATCACAAACTATACATCCAAGCTAAAAGTTTTTTTTGTGACACCTCACTTTTTAGGTAACTATTACTATAGCTTATATAACTGGGAATATGGCGTTTTCTCAGTTCAGCGCTTTTCATTCTTCAAGTGGTTTTTCTTTTTGGTATATCCTTCAGCATTGCGCTCTGTAACAAGTAATTACATCCCAAATGTATGCAGTTGATATAAAATTAAATGAGTCATTGTTATTAACTATCTTTTAAAATATATGTGATAGTCTTTGATACTCTTTATTAATTTCGTGAACTAGGTACCAAATAAAACAAATTTCATACGAATTTTAGAGACCCATAACCATAAAAATATGTTCAGATGTATAAAGCTATATATTTTTAGAACAGAAAATATATTGTAAGGCTCAATTTAAACAAAACGAAGTAATTGTGCTGTTGTTGTTTTTTTTTTATATAAATTAAGATTAAAACTTTGTTCATAGTTTGATGGTTTTCCTATCCAAAAAAATTCTAGTGTATCTCCCTGCCTTCATTTTAATATTGTTACATTTAATTTTTTAGTGTTAGTTATCGGTACGAATCTGATCCGAGTGTAATGAAGCTGGTGTTTCTTGAATGATTTCTCACACTCTCTCTTTACTCAGATTCGAGTGTATTTTATCTAAGTTCTACTTTACTCATCCTTACTACATTATAGTGTTATTATTATTATTATTATTATTATTATTAGCACCGCGTCTTACTACCCATTCGGATTATACGCACTTACGCTAATGTGTAATGGTAGGGTGATTGTGAGATGAAATGGAGGACCTACAGTTTAACGTGGAATCCGAACCACGGTGGAGGCCTGGCATTCTCCACATTTACAAGATGTCTTGTCAGAGGTGAAGGAAGGGTTTGGTAATCAGATAAATCTTTGCCGGGACCGAGGATTGAACCCCGGCCGCCAGCATAGAAGTCTGACACCTTACCCCTAGACCACCAGGTCACCTACATTATAGTGGCCAATAGGCTATATGTGGGTACAACCCAATATATATATTGACAAAGGTTCACTAAATTTAATTTTTAGCTTCTTATTGACATCACCTGTCAAAATATCGAGCTGTATAACATATTCTTTAGCGCGTAAATAAATGGGAGTAGAGTTAGAAGCTTTCAGAGCTATCAAAAGAGGTTATTCACGCCATGGTTGGACTATACCTACCAGTGGCGGCTCGTGGGTTGTCGCCAGGGATAATTCCCCCTGACAGAACTGTATTAGTAAACCTATACCTGCCTCTCACTATCCACTTGCCCAGCCACACACACACACGCGATAATGTAGTGAGTGAATGTGTAAGCACTGCCTAAATATAATATCACCGCTAATCACGTGGTCCAAGCGGTCAACCTCGCGACAGAGTGGTTTGTGGATTATGTGAAGTTCAAGGCTAGAATCTAGACTGTGCGCATTAGGGGGTAACGTTACTTATGTGATATTACGATCCCTTATAAGGATGATCAGAGTGCTCCTCATAATTGCCTTTCTTATCCCCCCTTTCATGGAATAATCCGTTAATAACCAACATGTTAGATGTGATTTAAAAAAAATGTATATAGTGTAAGTTCGATACTGTATGGGAGGAAACCGTTTACTGGCGTTGTCTCCTCAAGCCTGGCTTTCCCTGGCAATACTCCACGTGCCGCCACTGATATCTACCATCGAAAGCCTCCTTGAAGAGGCACAGAAGCTCGTGTAGTTTGGGTCCGGTGTTCTCAGGGATGTCCATCAGTCCACCGTACTTTGTGGGTAGACACTCTGGGTCTATGTAGGAATGCAGAGAACTCCAGTCACTCCCGTGGAAGTGGATCTACAAACAAGGAAACTGACGTCATTTAATATCTATAGAGGGATTAGTGTAAGAAGAAACCTTTAGAAAGAACACACTTTCTTGTTGGTGGTCAACATTTTACTTTTATTATTAGCTCGTAAAATGTCACTCGAACACGAGTCACGAATGTTCAACCACTGAACCATCCCAGGGATCGTCCCCTGCTAATGGCTATTCTTCACTTATAATTGTTAAGGCAGAGTCTGTGATAGACGTGTGTATATCATCGGCTGCTAAGAGCTATCATTAATATCACAGCGACCGGGGACTCAGTTTATTGTTATTTTTATTTTATAGGTATTAATATCATCTATCAAAATCGATAGTTTCAGCTCATATGCCTTGACGTATGAATATATAAAAGTAGTTTTAGTAACTCATATTGCAATCTTAAAAGAAAAAGTTTCTTTCTATATGAAATAACATAAGAAGAATGTTTTAAATAGGTGTCCAAATTTCATCCCCAGCCCGCGAAATTTGTGTGTGTTTTTTCCAACGGATTTTATGTACAGTAAAATCCCGTTAGACCGAACCCCGGTAGTCCGAAATTCCATATAACCCGAACGCACTTTTCGAAAAACGTGTAAAAAAAAATTCTAATGAAATATATTCAATTTTTTAACAAGCTCAATGTTAAAAAAATAATTGAAAGAAACAGTTATATATGATAGTAAATACTTAATATTTACATGCTGTAGTCAACACAATGTGTTTTCCTATAGCTAAAAATAATTACAAGACTTATTACGTGTTATAGGTTACATCAGTTGAATAAATGAACGTTTTAGTCAACTGATTCAAGCTTAATTTGGAAATGTGAAAATACTGTATCCCTCCTGTATCCCTCCTGCTTAATTCGAATTTTCGATCCGAACAAACCTTGGTCCTAATTAGTTTGTAATAAAAAGGTTCTAATGAATTATAATGTATAATTAATAAAAATAAGTTGTAATATAAATTTCTTATATTTAACATAGATAAGGCAAAACATTATATGTTTTATAATAATTGTATTAAAATGTATTAGTAAATTCATGTTATTTTTTATTAACTACTAATATTATGGTTTACTAAATTAAAAATCAGAATAAATCAACTTAAAACCAAAAATATGAGTGTGGTTAGGACAGGACAGGTGTGTTTGGATTTAGAATTGGCCATTCGACGAAAAACTTTGGAGCCATCCCTATTTAAGAACATAACAAATAATCTCTGAATATATATCATCTATAAATATCGCTATATTTATCTTACAGATGTACACATATAGATCATCTCTTAAAAGTCACAGCTGTAAATTCATATAGCTTGCCATATGAATACATAAAAATAAGTTTAGTAATTGTTTTACTTATCAAAATATCAAATAGGTTATTTCTATTAATTATCACCGTTCGGGTTGTACTCAAATATATTAGTAACAGTATTGTAGTATGGATTAGGAAGGTAGGATTTTAGAGTAAATGTACTCGAATTTTCATGGAGATAGAGTGGAAAGTCATTTAGTATATAACATACTCAGTACACCCAACCGGGTTTCAAGCCCTGACCTCCCTATAGCTGGCAAATCATACTAAATGAGCTTGACAATTAGACTGCGAACCACTGATGTAGGTTTCTTATTAGCTTTCCGAATATATATATTTTTTGCTATTATATATATATGTATACAGTAGTAACAAAAATAAACCTTTAGAAGCTAAAGGACGACTGAATTTATTAGTAAAGTGATTAGAGATATCATGATAGTAAATGCAATGGAGGGCTTAATGAAATATTCATATTACCTAAAACTAATTTATAAAATCACCATCAACTGTTTCCAGCCCGTGGCTAGGTAGATTTAGTAAAATTCCTCAATTTCCCTTTTTCTTTCCACCATTCTTCCTCATTTAATCGCTTCCATTCAGATCCTCTCACTTGCATTCTTTATGTTATCTGCTCCTCCCATCTCTTTCTTCGTCTTCCTTCCAGTCTTTTTCCTACATGCTCCACCTCCGTTATTATATTTGGTATTCTCTCCTTTTCCATTCTCATTACATGACCATACCATCTTAGCATTTCTTCCTTTAAAAAAAAGTATAAAAAGGTTAATTTAATTTAATGAGGATTGTATCCTACGTACATATTATTCCAAAATAATATATTTAATAAAGGAAAATATTCTATTTAAAAGGTATGAAAAAGTACGAAATTATTAAATTATTTTCTTAGTTTTATTTTTAACTGGACCATTGCAAATTATTTTTATGATCTCTAAACGTTCAAATCATTAAAAAATTATTTCCATGAATAAAAAATGGTACTGTAAATAAAATTTAAAATGCCAAAAGATGATTTTCATGTAAATGGTTCCAACGGTTTTGATTAAATTTGACTCATTTTACAAGTTAAATAAAAAGTCACAAATAAATTAATAAAATGTAAATATAATTAATTTGACTACTTTGAGACCTTAAATATTTTAATCGTGATTGAGAAATAAAATAACAGGGAGAATATTGTTGTGGGTTCTAGTCTGTTTCACGATTTTGTAACTAACGAATGGATATTTTAAAAGGTGGAAGATTCATCTGAAGATATTGTAAAATCACCACGAAACGAAAAATTTGGATTACTATTTGGTTCCAAGAAAGAAAGTAAGTTTTATGTTCCGTTTAAACTCTAATGATATAATTAACTATGTTAATACTTTCAATTTAATTAGCAAAAATGTGAATAAATAATAATGATATTTCTTAATGTTATAAATTCGACTGTGACCCTTGAAGAAAATGTCACACTTTAGTTCACATGAAATATTCTAATCATAGATTGACTCACTTTGTGAGACAATAACACATGGATACTGTGGAATTATTCAAGGACGAGTTTCATATTTGAAATTCAAATCAAATAGCCTCTTACATTGGAAAAAAAAAACGAAGTTTCATACTTTACATTGCTGGACACTGGACATAGAGATAACTTACTTAGTGTGGATGTTTAACTTTTTTAAATAATATAAAATAAACTACCATTTTAAAAGTAATAAAATACATACTTTAGTTGATAAATATTACCATTTTATCAAAGTAAAGTATAATAAATAATTCATATGCTTGGTTTAAAATGTACTATTCACTCAATTTAATTTTAAAATAATAATTATTTAGTTTAGCAAAAATGAAGGAAGCACAAATTTTGTTCGTGCTTACAATCATTTTATAGTTTTCGTGGATAATTGAAAAGGCTGCAAAGGAAATCTTTTAGATAAATAAAGGTAGTTTAGACTATTTTAAAGAAGTTCAGTAAAATATGATTGATAACCCATGGCTATTAGTTTTTTTTTAAATGCCGTTAAACATTGATTCTTTGTGTGGGGATTCAAGTTCAACAAACAGAAGAAATTATAATCTAGAAATAACTAGCCATGTGTTTGTTTATTATATATAAATATGTGTTTTACATATATAAGCCTAGATATATTTATATATTTTCATATTTAAATACATTCATATATTTTATATATTTACGTTTAGCCTATTCTTTATATATATTTATATAAATAAATTTTCACATAAATAGATCTAGGCCATATATATATATATATATATATATATAACTAATATATTTCAACTATAAATAAACAAACATATTTATGTACATATTTTTAACTATATTATCATATATATATATATATTCAAACATATAAATAAACACACATATTTATGTAAATATTTATAACTATATTATCATATATATACATATGTATAGGAAGCATGTTGGCATCTAGCTATTTCATAACTGAATATGTTGTGAGATAATCCTCTTAAGACCAGATATTTAAAATCACTCTTGTAGTGTTGTTAGATATTATGTATTAAGATTATTAAATATTTAATACAATGTCAAAATCCATCCAAATTGGAATGATTTTAATATGAATCTAGCATTTTACCTTTCTATCTAGGGGTTTAAGGAAAAACTAGTCAACTGTTTAACTTTAAGAACTTTTCAAACCATTCCCTATGGGTAAAAAATGACAAAAAATAATTCCCAGGGCATACTTTGAAATCGGACCTGTCCTTTTGGGTCGACTCTTCTCGAAATAATATATATATAATATTATCGCTTTGTCCTACTATCCGTTCGGGTTAAACGTCTATGTACTAACTACTTTAAAATGTTAAAAATGTAATTAGAGGAAGTGTACCCGAATTTGTGTGGAGGGGGAATGGAAAACCATTTAGGAAAAAAATGTAATGCACCCAACTGGGATCTAACCACGATCTTCGCATTATTGGCAGTCCAATCTATTTCGAAAATGACGACTTGGATCATACGGCCACCGAAGCGGGTTCGAAATAATATTATTAATTTACTTTTCCATCTCGTTATACTACCCGTCAAGGACATCGGCATGCTAATCATTTTAAGGTATGAGTAAGGTAGAATCTTAGAGGAAATGTACCCATATTTATGTAAACGGAGACAGGTAAAGCATTCAGGGAGGTGAGGTAAAATCAATACACCCTGCCGGTATTTGAGTCCCAACCTTCCCGTAATCAGTGAAATAACTTAAAATGATCTTGATAGCTACCAATGTTGGTGTTAGGGGCTGACCATAAACTACGTACGTATATCAGGGGGTGGCGGTTAAAGAGGGACCAAGCGTTATGAGGGGAAGAGGGAGTCAGATAATTCATGACGTCATATTACAATTATTAGGGGTATCATGCAGCGTTTTGTGCCAATAAACCCGACTGCGAGCACTTCAAACAAACAATGATCCACTCTAATGGACTTCGATTGTCAATCTTGACGAACATGTTTCAATAAAAGGGCTATATTTAGTGTATTATATATTAAATTGGCTCTCGATGCTATTTAAATAGGGGGGGGGGACGTGATATTTTAGCATAATATTAGAGTGAGGTTTCACAAAATTTTGACAAAGTTTGTCAAGGATGTAGGGCTAAATAATAAACACTTAGCTCGACGTAGTTTATAGACACCCCTTATCACAAATTGAGGGAGTCAGCCTCATATTTATTAAAACGGAGTTAATATTGTTTTCACACATAGTGTCACACATACGGGGAAAAATAATTAGCTGACTTGTTTTAGAAAAATCCTAACATAGTGATATTATCTCGTCCTGACCCCCTCAATTTCCAAATATATATAATTATATTTTGTATCTTATTCAGCGATTACAATATACAGACCCTATTTCTTAATTTCTCGCTTAGAAATGGCTTGAAGATGGCGAACACCAGGTTGAAGATATACGGCTGGTTTACATGATGAATGTGTTTCAACCTTAAGGGAATACACTCCTGAAAATAATCTCACACATTACATCAAATAAACAAAATCTATGCTATCAGGTAAAGTATACATCAATAATATAATTTATTTTTAGAATATTACGGATTTTTTTTACCATATATGTTATATACGTACAGTAGCCCCATGGCTTCTTTGGTGCTGACTGACAGCTGACAGCTTCGAAAAGTTACCATACCAAGTTATGTATCCCTACGCCGAACCATATGTTTAGCAGCTATCGCTTTTGATGGTCAAAGTTTAGGTACAGTAGCCCCATGGCTTCTTTGGTGCTGACTGATAGCTCACAGCTCACAGCTGACGGCTTTAAAAAGCTACCAGACCAAATTATGTATCCCTACGCCGAACCATATGATCTACAAAAACATGTGCTTAGCAGCTGTCACTTCTGACGGTCAAAATCTAGGTATATACCTAAATGTTGACTGTCAGAAGTCAGCTGTGAGCTGTCAGTCAGCACCAAAGAAGCCATGAGACTACTGTATATACCTAAATTTTGACTATCAGATCAGAAGTTAGCTGTGAGCTTTCAGTCAGCACCAAAGAAACCATGGGGCTACTGTATATATTCCAAATCACACTGTTTCCTTACGGGGCAGGCAAGAAACTGTGTATATAGCTAAAAAAAAAGTCAATTTTCTACACACTTTCCTATCTATGCATACTCCCTTCGCTTCAACAACATCCACAACACTGAGTCAGTCATTATCTTTAATTCTTAAAACTCTTAATTTTTCTCTTTTTCAAACATTCATCTACAACATTAGGTCACGTCTTACATGGCCTACTCCATCCTTTTGATCCACACACACACTCTACCTTCATATATTTGCTTCGTCTATGGATCCACACTCATCTTCTCAACATTTCCAAGCCAATGCAGGACACTTCTTTCACATTTACCTATTGGATTTCCTATTAAACCACACTCCTTCAGCCCCCATCCGTTACTGACTTTGTCCATACGAGCTTTTTTCACTTACATTTTCTGGATATCTCATACCAATCGCATTCACCTTGCTCTTGTGTTTCTCCTGACAAACCCATACTTCACATCCATAAAACAATGTTGGCATCAACACACTTTTATACACTGCTATAGGCCTATATGCTTCTTTCTATACTATTTCATTCTTTTCTATAGTCCACATACATCCAATTAATCTCTTAGATGCATACACCGGTCTGCCGATTTCACCATCTATCTATCCATCCATTTTTACAGAACATTCTGCCCATATATAAAAAAAACAATTCACTTATTCTAACAGTTTTCAATTTATACTAAGTTTACAATTATTTCCTGATCCGTCCTTATCAAAAAAAACTATCACCTTAAATTTGGAGTCATTTATACGAAGATTCATTTGGCTTTTCACCACATTCAAACGATTTAATACATTTTTCAAGTCACTTTAATTCTCAGTCATTATTACATCATCTGCATCAAACATTAGTATAACATTCACTTGTCCAATTATACACCAACCACGTACTTACAAGCATCTCTCATACACTTATCCATGAATACATAGCATAACCTTGTCTAACACCCTGTTCAATGCCAAACTTCTCGCTCTAGGCTCCATCCACCCTAATGCACGATTTAATTCCATCATACACCATATATAATATATTATGTATAATAACACTGTATACTGATATATTAAAAGATTGAATATATTATACATATAAGATATATTATATATTTTAATATATATTTTACATACTATTTATTATATATATACTATATATAAAATATATGATATACTACATTTATTACTTATAATATACAAAATATGTATTGTATATATGTATAAATTAATTACATATAATATTTAAAGAGGTATTATATACATATGTATATATTAAATTATATATAATATAGATTATATATTAAAGGTTATATATTATAGATAAATATTATAAGTCCATCACATATTTTAAATTATATAATAAAATTTATATAATATCATATATAGTAGTATATATAATATAGTTTAGTATATATTAAATTATATATTAAAATATAATAAATATTTTCTGTTTTATATATAATATATTTATGTAATTTATTAGGTATATAATTTATATTATTTATAATATACAGTATATATATATAATATTATAATATATAGTTTATATTATATATATTAAATTTATAATATATATATCATAAGTATAGTACATATGCTATCTAATATAATATATTACATATAATATTATAGGCCAATACGTATTATTATTATTATTATATTATTTATTATTATTATTATTATTATTATTCACCGCATCTTACTACCGGTTCGGATTGTAAGAACTTACGCTAATGTGTAATGGTAGGGTGATTGTGAGATGAAATGGAAGACTTGCAGTTTAACATGGAATCCGAACCATGGTGGAGGCCTGGCATTCCTCACATTCACAAGTTGTGAGTAATACACGTCTTGTCAGAGGTGAAGGAAGGGTTTGGCAATCAGATAAATCTGTGCCGGAACCGAGGATTGAACCCCGGACATCAGCACAGAAATCCGACACCTTGCCCCTAGACCACCCGCTCACCCAATATTTAATATAATATATGTTATTTGTATAATATATATTATAACTATATAAATATTAATGTACAAATAAATATTGTCATATCTAATTAGTAATATATACAATTAGTATTATACTTATATAATTATTAATATATTATAAAAAATAAAGATATATTAATTGCACTATTGGGATAAAGTAAGGCGCAATTTTGAAAAAATGTACTAGACTTTGCGAATTATGAGGGTGGGAAGCCATTTAGGAGAAATCACAATAAGTACACCCAGCTGGGAAGTGAACTCCGATCTTTCTGTCATCGGCATTTTAGTCTATTGCGAGAGTGACGCCTTAAACCATGTGTCCACCGAAGCGTCCAAATCATCCATTAACTAACCTAGTTGGCTAGAAATTTAAATTATATACAAAACTCTTATTTTGAAAACTTATTATTTTTAGTATTACTATATTTATGGGGTAGTAATGAGAAGGGTAGAACTTAGAGTGAATGTACCCACATCACATTTTAGTGGAGGATATTATTTAGTAAATAAGCATATCATTAGGATACAACTGTCCGGGGTAATAGCCCAAACCTTCTCGTCCCTGACAATACGAGAGTGGCGCCTTTGCCCGCGCTTACAGCAGCGATCCTGAATGATATAAAACCTCCAGACTCATCCGTTCTCAAGATCGTTCCTCACCTGGACGAAATGCGCGAGGTTAAACGCGAAACTTGGGCTGAATTGCATCACTTGTTTCATAGATAGCCCCTCCAAGTCGATGATGATCTCCGAGCCACAGACCTGAGTCCTAGGTTCAAGGACCGCTCCCTCCAACACGATCATACCGGCTTTGAAAATATCGTCCAGAGAGCACGCCCGAGGTTTCCATTTTTCTGTAACCGGGAACACACGGGGTTTCAAGGGGTTGCGTGGGGTTCGGGGAACTCAGTGGTGGCTCATGGGTCTTTATCAGGCTTTGTTTGGGACTGTAATACACTGAGTATCACCTCTGAGGCAACTACAGGTCTTGTGAGAGAAAACTTTACCTTCGCCCTCACCTTGGTTACCGTTTGCCAAATGAAGGGTACAGGGGAAAATGGGGAAAGTCTAATTTCAACTCAAATTTTTAGTCACTGCTGCCATCTGTTAGACAATCATGAGATTTTTCTAATGCATCGTATTATTATTATTATTATTATTATTATTATTATTATTATTATTATTATTATATTTATTATTATTATTATTATTATTATTATTATTATTAGCAGCACCGTGTCGTACTACCCGTTCGGGTTATACGCTCTTACGCTAATGTGTAATGGTAGGGTGATTGTGAGATGAAATGAAGGACCTACAGTTTAACGTGGAATCCGAACCACGGTGGAGGCCTGGCATTCCCCACATTCACAAGATATAATGCGTCTTAGATTATGGTTAAAAGAGATAGGTATCTGTAATTATTAAATTATTTAAAAAAACTGATTTACTTGGGCCCTTATAAGTTCTGATATATAAACGCTATTGTCCTGGCAAAATGTGTATAGTGTACCCTTCAAATCTAATATACTTCAATTATTATTTCAGATGCGTATGACCCTGACGGAAAGTAAGATGCGGTGCTAAAATGTAAAAATAAAAAATAATTATATTGGAAGGTGGTGTGCTGGTGTAAAGACCCTGGAATAATCCCCATTCACAGATTACATATGCGTAGGTTGAGTGTGTAGTACATTATCCTTAGAAATTCTATTCGCGTCTAGACAGTCAGTGTTTTAAATCACGTGACCGTGCTAACCAGTGAGATGATCATAGATTTCGTACAATAAAACTCTTTTGAAAATAATCGTCTATAGCAAAGAGCAAGTGCCAAACAGATGATCAATAAAAGTAGCACCCGCCTCAGTGGCTTAGTTAGCTAACACGCTAGTTTTGTGTTGAGCTAGACTGCCAAGGACGGGGATATCGAAGTTCAAATCTTGGTCCAGTGAACTGAGGGAGGTTTTCCCTAAAATGGGTTTCCACTCTCCCTTCACGTAAATGCGGGTTCTCTTCCTCTAAATTCAACCTTCCTAATTCCTAGCCAATTAGCGTAATTAGTACATAAGCGTATAAAGGCCCTGACACAGACTCCGTATCCGTAGGTCCGTGGTCCGTAGTCCGTGGTCCGTAAGAAATCGATGCTACTATATCAGATTGCTCTGGCCACAGAGTCCTTCCTTATCCGTAAGTCCTTACTCCGTAGAAGTTGCCCAACTTTAACTTTCTACGGACTCGTTTATACGGACTACCAATCACAGCCAAGTAAATATGCGCATGCGCCTTGAAATAAAGAAAGAATATCGTGATAGAATCCGTCGCTATGGAAACATATACAAAATGAAAATATGGCTACACGCGGACCTATTTCAGAAACATTTTTAAAAATCTAAACACTCCGGGAAGAGCGGCTTCTAGGAAAGTGTTTTCTGAGAAATATCAAGTTCTCAGAAATATTGACTTTGCTTTTGTAGGTTCAACACCCCTATTATTTGGTTTATATTCCATTTACTAGCGTCATTACCTTTTTCTAATTGATAAATATGGATAATAGTGATTTTGAAATGGATTCTCTTCTTATTGATTGTGTTCGGCAAAGGCTTCTTTTGTTTAGTAAAAAACTTAAAGAGTTTAAAGACGCTTTAAGAAAGGAAATTGCCTGGCTAAGTATTTCAGAAATCATCGGGATACCAGGTAACTTTTTGGCTACAAGTAGGTCTACTTTTACTTTGAAAGCCAAACCACTTTTTTTTAAATGATGCGTTTATTTATGAAAACTAGGGGGGAAAAATGTATGCATAAATAGTTTCTACTCGTATTTTTTTTTATCAGGGTGACTCCTTTTTTAGGCAGTTAGAAAATCCACCCGAGTTAGAAAAATATTTGTAATAGTGTAATCCAAACCTCTCTGTTTTTTAAGCCCAGTCCTTTATAGGCACTCATAGAAAATTCATCTGAACTAGAGACATGTTTGTACTTCTGTAATACAAACCATTCTTTTTTTCTTAGCACGTCTTACTACCTATTCAGGTGATAGGCCTGTATACAAATTACTAATGGGTTAGAGATCAGAAGGGTTGAATTCAGAGGAAGGAATCAGGAAGGTTGAATTCTGAAGAAGTGCACCTGCGTTTGTGTACAGTGAGAGTGGAAAACCCACCCTCACTGCACCCGACCGAATTTAAACGGCGATTTCCCCGTCTTCAGGCTCTACATGCATAATGTATCTGTTCATATATTTTACTATGCCTAGTCCTTTTTTAGGCAATTAGAAAATCCACCTGAGCTAGGAACATGTTCGCATGAGTGGAATCTAAACCACTCTAGCCAGATTGTGTGGCATTCTTCCCCCTGGTGTACATTGGCACATGTAATTAATATTGAAATAGGACTTGCAAGTTTGTGATAGCCGCAAAGGCCAGCACCACTCATAGGGGCTACCTAATATGTCAGGCAAAGCCCAAAGTTTTTTTAAATAATTCTGCTTCTTTAGCACATAGAAGTATCTTGTCAAATACCCGCCTCGGTGGTGTAATTATTTAACGCACTAGATTTGTGTTGATCTTTACTGCCGAAGATGGGGAGATCGAGGTTCGAATCTCATTCAGGTGAACTGGGGAGTTTCCTAGATAGTTTTCTACTCTCCCTCCATGCAAATGTGGGTTCACTTCCTCTAAATTCAACCTTCTCAATTCACAACCCATTAGCAAAATTAATACTTAAATGTACAACCCAAACGGGTAGTAAGACACAGTGACAAATTAATTATTAATCTTTTCAAATATCCCAAATGTAGTCTTTATTTTTTTTTTATCACACTGTCCTACTTGTTCAGGCATATATGTATATAGATAATTACTCTAGTGGGATAGGGACGAGGACGAAAGCATTTTAGAGGTAATTACCCACATTTACATGGAAGGAAAGTGGGAAACCATTTTGAAAAACCCCACCTTCAGTAGAGCCAACTAGGATTCAAACCCCGATCTCGTCTTCAGCAGGCCAATACAACACGAAAATGATGCTTTATACCATTCCGTTTCTGAACCCGGTTGGATTCTTCTAGTGTATTTTTGAGAATAATTTAGGACTATTGAAAAGTGTATAAATAATTGTAAAAAGTTAATATATCGTTTAAAAAAATATTTGTGCAGCTAAAGAATGAAAGTTAAACTGGACTCGACTTAGAGAATATTTTGGCAGACAAGTTTTCTCAACAAAGTTGTTTTTGGTTTCTTTGATCAGCTGACTGCTTGACGCGCGCTCTGTGCTGTAGACTATTTTCTTTCGAATTTTTTGATTGGATGAAGTCTCATACTACCTCATTGGTTGAAACGGTCACGTGATTACGGATACGGAGACTGTGATCGCGTGTAGAATTTCTTATGGACCTGGAGCACGGAGTACGGACCACGGACCTACTGATACGGAGTCTGTGTCTGGGCCTTAACTCGAACGTGTAGTAAGACGCGTCACTAAATTTTAAAAAATGGGTGTGTGTACTTATGTACGCGCGTGAGAAGTTATACTTCTTTGGCATCATTAAATAATTTTATTTCTTTTTTTTGTAAATATTAAATAACCAATAATAAATATTTAACAATAATAATTTAATAATATTTAGTATTAATTATGTTAAATAATAATATTTTAATTTATATCAATAAATAATACATACGGATAGTTAACCTCAATTATATTGTAGCACTTGAAAAAGTCTATAAGCACAATTTTTTTCACTAATATTTACGAATAGTAAATAATATTAATTAAAATATTCAATTTAAATCACTACTGAATATAATTTATTAGCACATATATAATTCGCACTTGTATGAAACTAAAACACGTGTTGTGAATGTAGAAACTGGAAACATGTGGATAAATATTATATATATGAAAACAGTGATCAGAGGCGACGAGCGTACCATAGAGAAAGGAATAACATAGTATACATTTCTCTATGAGCGTACCAACATGCGCGACTAACAGAGGTTCTATTTCTATTTTGTTGGTAGCTTTTTTTTTCGAGACTTAATGAGCGGTTTAACTTCAACCTGTTACATTTGTGTTACAGTGATGCGCGCACATCTTAAAATTTCACTCTCATCATTTTTTCATAACGCGCCTAATGAAGTATAACTTCAAAAAGTAAATAAAACAGCTTTTTTGAGAAAGCCTCCAGGATGTATTTGAAATTTAGGTTAAGGCCCTTCGCCCTGTCGAGTGGAAATCTAAAACCTATTTTGTGGGATGGTAGGTGGAAGAGCAAAAGGTGTGGAATGGCTTTACAGCCAACCAAGGTATCCTTCCACGCCAATAAGAACAGATGGATCACGGAAACCGTAGATGGTGCTAGCCACCGGACAGGTCTTGAGGAAAAATCATACATTTGGAAATATCAGTTTTCTTGAAAACGAGTGAAATTTTTATGTTAATATTTTCAACACCCTTTCTACGATAATGTATAGATGTTTTTTTAATCGTTACACTTTCTTATTTTTGTTATGAAGTCAGCAGCTTTCTATTGAAAAATTTCAATATTATCGATATTTGATCACCGTTAAAATTATAGAGGAGGTGTTTATATAAAAAAAAATACAACTTAATTAACATGCTTCTATTCTTGAACAAACCGTTTCCAAAAAGAAAATTGCAAAATAATAAAAGTTCCTGAAGATAACCGTTTGTTCCCATGGCTCTGTCTTTCCACGCCAAATGAAAAGACCCAATCGCCTTAAATACAATCACAGTAAATATATATTTATAGCACTCTTATAATCAGTGTTTCCATAAGAACGGATCCTTTCGCTGGCATTCGTGCTTTCATTTCTATGCGTGCGCACATATTTACAAAACTGTGTTTGGTAGTTCGTAGAAACTAGTGCTTGGAAAGTTAGATTTGAGCATATTCTACGAAGTAAGGACTTAGTGATCAGGACTTTGTATACAGAGCCATCTTATATTGTGGCATCTATTTCTTACGGACAATGGACTATGGACTACGGAACTACAAATACGGAGCTTAGGAAAATCCACTTGCAGCATCAACGAACCAGCGTTGAAAATTTTGTCTTATATTTATGAGAATATTGATCACATGGAAACAAGAAACGCTGCTTCTCAATGGCAACCATACAGCTACCTCAGAGATTATATCCACTGTAGTAAGCCTAACTGCTTCCTCTCCCTCCACTTCCCATTTGATCAGAGGTCCCCAATCTTTTTGTACCTTAAAGCACATTCAAAACTAACGGTAGTGCGGTGGGCACCAATTACTTTTTCAAGGCTCAGAGGTCAACCTCAACGCTATACACATGCCGGTCAACTGCCTGTTAAGTTTCCAACAGCGAATATGACGGACGTTACATGTGGTTGTGGGTAATACTCAAGGCCGTAGCCATGGCAGGAAAGGGGGTGTTCAACCGCCTCCAAGTTGACAAAAAAATTTTTTTTAATACTGCTTTATTTACGGTTTTAACAAGACCAAAATAAAGACACAAGGAACTATTTAACTACTCACCACATTTTGGTGCTTGGGTACATTTTTAAAATATATATTTATTCTGTGTTTATTCAAGCAGCAAGGAAATAGGAAGTATTAGCATGGTATTAGTGAGTGTGAAGAGAATTTTGGAAGGGAAGTCTTTGAGATTAGGAAAAAGCAAAAGTTTTCATCTTGAAAATACCGAGTAAAAGTACATTTTGTAAATGAGCCGACAAAGAAAGAGGAATGAGAGGGAGAGATTGGAAAGAGAGGGGGCTTTCAATCACCAACTTCTTGAGAACAGCATACCTGGAGATAAGCATACACTCAATTTGTGGGTGAAAAGTGACAGATTAAAATTATGAGTCAAGAAAATGTTAGCTGTGGTCTAAAAGTGGTGGGCAGATGCAAAAGAATCGGCGGGCCCATGGCGCCCACGGGCATAAGGTTAGAGACCCCTGAATTTGACCAAAACAACACACACAAGATAATAAAGAAGTATTTGTATACATTGGCTTTAAAAGTAAAATGTAATGCTTATCATTGGCTAGGAATGCTACAGTCCAATTTTTCATCTAACAACTAGAAAAGTTAGGACTTCCTTCATGTGTTCATACGTCAAATAATATGACCCACAGGTGTCAGTTCTTATAAGTAACACTTATAAAATAGCACTAATAATATCATAATTAAATACTATCATGGCTGGCCACGAAAAAATGTATGTTGGTATTTTGTAATAGTTTCTTCCTACCAAAATTCTACTTTGGTACAGTGCTACAACTGTTAACAGTACATATCTAGATGAAATATTATTATTATTATATTATTATTATTATTATTATTATTATTATTATTATTATTATTATTAATATTATCACCACGTCTTACTACCCGTTCGGGTTGTACGCACTTACGCTAATGTGTAATGGTAGGGTGATTGTGAGATGAAATGTAGGACCTACAGTTTAACGTGGAATCCGAACCACGGTGAAGGCCTGGTATTCCCCTTCAGATAAATACATATGTATATATAATGGCAAGCATTTCATCAGATTCGAGTGTTATAAGACCTATTTTAAGCACTAGACTACGCATGCGCAGCATTTCGCAGTCCCCATTGAGAATACAAGAAAAAAATTTATTTAGGGACTAGATTCGCTAAAAGGAGGAAATAGATGCACCGGCGCAACTCTAAAAGATACACCTTCTATATAAAGCTATAGGCATAACAAAGCTATTAATTACTTGGTATTATTAGATTTAACATTCACATATTGCCATTGCGTTTCATTTACTATCATAAAACAACAACAAAAACTCTATGGCGTGAGCTCGTAATTGAGCTATACTGACTAAGCGGTCGCCATCTGTTGGCGAGGACAGTTCCAAATTTTGCAGTTAGAGGGTGTTATGTGGTCAGCACAAAAAACGGCCGTTAATCTTAGTTTTATAGACCGAAACCGTTACTTTTCAATTAGAGTAGCTCCTCATTTATCCTATAGAGGCTAAGTTGACCTTGTTTCAGACTTCCTGCTTCATAGCAAAATCTAGAAGCGCCGGGAATTTAACCCAGGACTTCTGTATCCGTATTATAAAGCAAAACATCATCAAATAAAACAACAACTGTGTAAAAATTGTATAGATTCAAAAGGTTATTTTTAATTCTCCTAAATTCAAAGACGTTTTGAAATAAATATGACATGTCTAGTATATTTTTACATTTTTTAAAGTTTATATAGATGTTTTAATAATGTACCTAAATCTTTAAATTTAATAATATATATGAAGCTCTTTCAAATGAATACTATTCTTGTTTTAAAATCACCAAGAAATATGCCAGCTTATAAGAAAAGGGTTAAGTAACATTTGTATTTTCTACAATTTTGTCTAGATATCTAAAATAAAGTATAATTGAATCCAGTCCTATGGAATGTAGTTACACTGAAACGTAATAGGAGTGACTGAAAACAATGGCATCAATAAAGGTATTTGCTCCACTGGTTCACGTCACTTTTGTGTCCATATTGGGGGCAAGTTTTAAATCCACTTTCCTCATTAGCACTTTTTATTAGCCCCACGTCTCACTAATTTTCAGGTTATACAATTATGTACTAATTACACTAAGGATCTAGGAATGATGAAGGTTGAATTTAAAGAAAGTGTGTTCACATCTGCTTGGAGAAAGAGTGGGAAGCCATTTTGGAAAAAAAACATCCTCAGTAACACGACCAGGATTTGAACCCCGATCTCCTGTCATCGTAAGTCTAGTCTAACATAATAGTGACCCCCTAGACCATGCAGACACCAAAGAGGGTGTCTCACTAGCTATTAATTCTTAATTATCTTAATTTAAATCATTTTGTCCATTTTTTTGTTTCTTTGACAAACACTTAACACTTTATTTGCCTATTTAATTCAAATTGTTATTGTGATTATTATAATATTATTATCGTTATTATTATTAATATCGTTATTAATATTATTATTATTATTATTATTATTATTATTATATTATTATTATTATTAATAGCACCTACTATTCAGGTTATACGCATTAAATTAATAGAAAATTTCCAATTAGGTAGTTGAAAAATGACACCTGTACATAGGAATCGAACCCGGGATCTTTGCCTTAGCATGCTAATGATCTATCACTGAACTATCCAGGATGTGTCCTGTTCCCATGGTCATTTTTCACTATATTTTATTTTTTATCTTTATTTTATTTTGGTTTGAATTAATTAAATACTCCTTTTTAGATTTACAAAGAAAAATAATTAGAGATGGCTCGAATCTATATTTTTCGAACCTGAATCTTAAATTTCCTTTTGAATCACGAATGCAAATTCTAAATACTTGAATTCTTTTTAAATTTACAATTTTTCTTAAAGTGAAAATATTTATGATTTAATTTTTTTAAATAAGTTGTGTAAGATTTAGTGCAACTCACAGTTGCTATTTTGTTTGTCATGTTTTTTACGTCTCAAACAACAAAGAGATCACTTTTTAGTAGAGGTGGGATGCTCAAATCCTTGATTCCTCGAATCCCTCTAAGCCTACGGTATCCGAGAAATTGAGATTCGAGAATTTCACAAAAAAATATCTCGGATCCAAATATAGAGGTCTTAAATTGAACTCTAAATGCAATTTTTCAGGAATTACATAGATTCATGTAATTAGAAACAAAAAAGATCATTTATCTTCATTTATGTAAAAAATAAAAGAAAAAATCACCTTTTTTATATAAATTCGTTTACAGAAAAATAATGTATTGTTTAATGTCTTCTTTGTTCTTGAAACTTAATAGAAAAGACAAACAAAATAGGAATGTTCAGTGGTGTCAGGCCTTCTAAAAAAAATTGTATTTGCTATGCTATTATTCTATACAAAATATTTTCAATTTCAATTTCTACAATTATTATATGAACCCAACACTGCGCTACTCAAACAAAATTAACAGATCCGTTTTATTTAACTTAAATGAACCTTGACTGATCACAGAATTAAAATAAGTAAATAGCTAGATAATACATATATCTCTTTTGTATTTAGACGGGCCATAACTTAGGCCCTATTGTGTCATTGTAGGCAATTAATTTTACTTGTAAGCAAGGTATTAGTACATTTTGTTAACAAGTTATTATTTTATTTATGTAAATTTGTTTGCTTTTTAAAACTATGTTTTTCAATTTTTTTGAAAAACTAAAAATGTAATTTTAAATAATCAAGGATTCGAATTTGGATTCAAGATTTAAAGAAAATTTTGGATTCGGATTCGATAAATATGATATTCAACACATCTCTACTTTTTAGTAAATTAATAATAATAAAATTTTGCCCTTAATTGTGATTTTATTATTCTCGCGGCTGCATAAATATAATTCCTTTCACAAATTGCTTAAAGTAATCTTGTATCCAAGCCAAGGTTATCATAATAATTATAATCTGAATAATTTTTTGATATTTTTACGAGTCTCAAATTTCTCGAACCTTGGTCAGGATTTGAGGATCAGATTAAACTCAAAATAAACCAGATTTAAAGGATGTGATACTAACTATAAGTTAAATTGGGGGAGTTGTTTTACTTGTAGGAATGGCTGGACTGATCTGATGAGGAACAATTTAGTAATTAAACTACTGCTATTTCTATCGTTATTAGTCGGTGGAAATTCTGTGTCCTTTTAGGTAAAACGGTGATCAAATCTTGTTCGAAAACATTCTTTTCATAGATAGGAGAAAGCCCATCGGCCAAGTGGGGATTCTTCAGCCGAAATTTGTAGAATTTCCTTATCTGAAATAAAAACAAAAAGGTTAGCTGCACTGTTGGCCGTATTGCCTTCACACAAGAATTTATCATGCCGATGATGTAGATGTAAGGTTCGATTCTCGGTCGCGTCTAATGAGGGTGGCTTTTCCTAAATGTTTTACCACTCTCCTTCAACGCAAATGCGGGTAGATTAGCTCTAAAAAGCTTCCTTACTCATCCTACCCCATAATATTAATTATCATATATGCGTATTGCCTGAACATCCAATAAGATGCAATGATTTTTTAAAAAAATCGTCCCCTCTTCACACTAATGTGTGTGCATTTCATCTAACTAAACCTCTTCACCTTTTTACCGTACCATTTATTTGACTCTCGCATCTTTTTAGGTTCTTTATTCAAGTACATTTTACAGTTTGAATGTGAGGTTGGATGCATGGAAAATCATTAAAATTGTAAATATTGAAGAACTGAAATTGAAAATAAAATAATAAATGTTAAAATTTAAGTATTGGAACCATAAAAAAAAACAATATTGATATATTTAGGCATAACGAATTTATCTTTGTTCTTCAATGTTGGAAATGCACCATCAGAAAGGGGCGCCAGACTTTGTTGTTCATGGCCGTCCGATTGCCGAGAGAAAGATCGAGATATTAAGGTAGGTGGGTAAGACGTGAGAAAAGGTAAGTGTTTTTACACTTTTTTTTATATAAAAACATTTTTGATCAAAATAAATCAAATGATTATCCAATAGAAACATAATTTTAAATCTTCACATGATGATATCAACCGTTGTAGAGTATCTGCCAAGAATGTCTTTAAATTTAATGACAAACTTTCTCTTCATTTGAAAATTTGTCATCTAATACCACCATGCATATGACAGATATTCAACAACTGTTGAAATCATCATGTGAAGAAAATTAAACTAAATGTGTCTTCTGGAGCAATATGTTATATATTTTGACTAAAAAAAGTTTTGCTATAAGAACTGCAAAAAAACTCTTACCTTTCTCGCCTCACCTACACTTACACCTTAAATAACTTTGATTACGATCAAAGCATCTGTGTTTCTACAGAACCAGAACTAAGGCTTTCTCAGTATTTAAAACTCGCCTAATCTAATACTTAGTTTGGAAAGAGAACTACAATTGTGATCGGAGTGGTTCCAATCACTCCTTGACACACTCCCCCTTAAAAAGGTTTAGTGACGCCACTGGACACTGGTAAATCTAAGTTCACACGTTCGCCGAAAGTAAATATCAAAATCTGCTTGAGTCGTGCAGCAATTCTCCACGCTGTGTGTTGACCCATGATGTATTGCAACGCAAACTTATCGAACACACTAGATATAACCCTGTCAATCCGAACTAATTGGGACCGGAGTTTGTTCGGGTTAACGGAAATTTAGGTTAAACGGGAGAATACAGGGCTAAAGTATTTTCACGAATTTTAAATTATGGTTGAATGAGTTTAATCAAATTAATATTTATTTAATTGATGTATAACACGTAATAATATGTACATTAATTACTTTTTAGCTATAAGAAAACACATTGTATTGACTACAGCATGTAAATATTAAGCATTTATTATCAAATTCACTGTTTCTTACAATTCTCTTTTAACATTGAGCTAGTTTAATTTTATTTCATCACGTCTTACTACCCGTTCGGGTTATACACTTAAGTACTAATTACGCTAATGGGTTAGGACTTTGGAAGATTGAATATAGAGGAAGTGAACCCGCATTTGCGTGGAAGGAGAGCGGAAAACATTTAGTAACCTTCCCTCCCCCCAGTTCACCCGAGAGGGATTCAAACCTCGATCTCCTCGTCCTTGGGAGTCTAGCTCAACACGAATCTAGAGCGTTAGCTAACTACGCCATCGAAGCGAGTTTAGAGCTTGTTAATCAACCAAATATATTTCATTTGGCTTAATGTTTGTTCCCGTTTTCCGAAAAGTGTGTTCATATTATTTTGAATTTCGGACTACCGGTGTTCGATCTGACGGTATTTTACTGTATTGAATTTTATATTTGGTAAAACAGATCTTTTAGATCATTGTCACGGCAGATGTTTTCAAATTATTGCACGGTGTAGCGAAACTAATCAAAACAAAATAAGATCGACTCTCACGCTTCCTATAAGGAGCTATGCCAAATAATTTCACAACCGTAGATGCAACTGTCTGATTGTTTATATATCTTTAGGCGCATGCGCATTGATTACATATTTTGGTTTTGAAATTTGACTAGGTCTCTCCCAAGTAAGATATCACGCAGAACTGAAAGAGTTGAAATAATTTCAAGACGTGCCGAACAGACGATGCATTATTATTATTAGCACCGCGTCTTACTACCCATTCGGGTTATACGCACTTACGCTAATGTGTAATGGTAGGGTGATTGTGAGATGAAATGGAGGACCTACAGTTTAATGTGGGATCCGAACCACGGTGGAGGCCTGGCATTCCCCACATTCACAAGATGTCTTGTCAGAGGTGAAGGAAGGGTTTGGTAATCAGATAAATCTTTGCCGGGACCGTGGATTGAACCCCGGCCGCCAGCATAGAAGTCTGACACCTTACCCCTAGACCGCCAGGTCACCAACAGACAATGCAAATCGCGCTGATGTCCTGTGATTTGGTTCAGAAGTCTTCACGTGACCACTTTCCTAGCTCTTGTTTTTCGGCGAACATGTGAATTCACCATTAAGATCATAACTCACTCGTTCTAGCGCACTGTGCGGGTAGAACTTGCAAGGTCGCAGGAACCGAATAAGAAAATAATCTTCTAAAGACACGTTTAGGTCTTCTCGTCTGAAACAAAACCAAGATGAACAAGAATAAAGTCCCAACATATTATCTCATATGATAGCTTATAAGACCGATAGGCCGGCCAGTCTAAGCGGAGATAGTGAGGGGTTAATTTGTTCTACAATTAAATTAATTTGAGAGTCGAAAGCTAATATTATTAGTTGGTTCAGAGCGTACACTTTTAATACTCTAATTAAATATATGTGTAAGTCTCAAAGCAATTTTAATTTAACCATAGGATTTATCAACTAACTTAACCCAACGCAGCATAGTTACCTCTCTAGAGATGACCTAAGTATCGAGTATACTAGAGTCACGACTGTCCAGCCTTCTACTATCCGGTCCAGTTTTCGGTATTAATAAGTGAGTTTTAAAATAAACAAAGCAATACATATCCACTAGCAATTACTTAATAAATAAATAAAATCGCAAACGTCTTACAAATGTTACATTGGAAACAGCAAACCATAACTTTTATAAATGCAGTTGCTTATAATACAGTACTATTGTAGTCGCATACGCTTGGTTGGTGTAGATAGGAGCACTGTTTTGATTTGGCTGGAAACAAAGCTGTGTCAAGGCAGGTGTAGTTAGCAGCAGCACTGTTTTGATTTGGCTGTAAACAGAAGTTGTGTCAAGGTAAGTGTAGATAGCAGCACTGTTTGGTTTGGCTGAAAACAGAAGTTGTGTCAAGGTAAGTGTAGATAGCAGCACTGTTTGGTTTGGCTGGAAACAGAAGTTGTGTCAAGGCAAGTGTAGATAGCAGTACTGTTTTGATTTGGCTAGAAACAGAAGTTGTGTCAAGGTAAGTGTAGATAGCAGCACTGTTTTTATTTGGCTGGAAACAGAAGCTGTGTCAAGGTAAGTGTAGATAGCAGCACTGTTTTTATTTGGCTGTAAACAGAAGTTGTGTCAAGGTAAGTGTAGATAGCAGCACTGTTTTGATTTGGCTGGAAACAGAAGTTGTGTCAAGGCAAGTGTAGATAGCAGTACTGTTTTGATTTGGCTAGAAACAGAAGTTGTGTCAAGGCAAGTGTAGATAGCAGCACTGTTTTGATTTGGCTGTAAACAGAAGTTGTGTCAAGGTAAGTGTAGATAGCAGCACTGTTTTTATTTGGCTGGAAAAAGGAAGCTGTGTCAAGGTAAGTGTAGATAGCAGTACTGTTTTGATTTGGCTGTAAACAGAAGTTGTGTCAAGGTAAGTGTAGATAGCAGCACTGTTTTTATTTGGCTGGAAACAGAAGCTGTGTCAAGGACGATGTTCACGAGGCGTAGCTACACGAGTCAAACATACTGAGGAGTATTCATACTCGGATTTCGCATTATCCGGCCCGGAATGCCACTAATTTAGGCCGGATAATCGTGACTCTAGTTACAGTGTATTGGATGAGTGCATAAACTAGATTATTCACGTCCCACTGGTGTTGATCCAGAGTACGATAGGTTTATTTACATTTCTAATACTATCTAACGAAATAAAATAGGGCTATTTTTTATGTCACGTTCTATAACTCGTTCGGCTTATTGGCATATTTACACAAATGAAATATGGGTGAGGAAGGTAGAATTTAAAGAAAATATCTTCGGTTTTGTGTGGAAGAAACATGGAAAGCCATTTAGAGCTAAAACACACAAAGCTACTCTCGGATAGATTGGGGGCCAAAACAAGGGTGAAATGGGCCACTGAAACACCCGGTGGGCTTATTTGATTTCGACTGCCACAGCTACTTTTTAAAATAAAGGCAATAATTCTGTTCTGGATTATGGTTTTTATTAAATTTCGGACCAAAGGTTCCAATGAGTAAGTCTTACAGTGCAGAGAATACATCATTTGTGAAGATATATAAAGACATTAAATATGAAACTATTTCGTTTGTTGTTTATTGATATTGTTTATAAACAATCTCTCAAGTCAAACGTAAAAAAAAATTATTTAGTGAATACTCATTGCTACTAGTTTTGTAATCTACACAAGTAGTGGATCGAGGGTCATTTTACAAACTTACAGACAGACACACAGCTATTGTTTAACCAATTATAAGAATGTTTCCTCATGTCTCTAGAAAGTAGAAAATTATGTTTTGAGTGGAACGAATGGCTACGCAAATATCGAAATGGATCGTGTACAGTCAGGTTTTTACTAGAAGAGCCTTTTAAAAATTAAAAACCATTTATTTTGAGGCAAAAATTGATGATATTTCATTGTATTACTATTGTTATTTTATAGGTATTGATGATATATATATTGATAGTGACAGTTGTAGACATAATTTGTGTATGAATACGTAAAAGTAGACCCTCATTAGATTTAGTTTTTTGCTAGCTGTCAGATAGCCCTTCCTATGAAAATAGCTTCAAGATTAAATCTACTATCAATGAAATTATAAATACTTCTCCGCACCGTTTCAGCTTAAGCCCCGTCTACATAATCCGTAAGCTCCACATCTGTGTAGTCCTTAAGTTCTTATAAAAGGAAATCGCACAGTCTGTATCCTAAATCATGTGACCGTGCCAACCAATAAGAAAATTGTAGACTACGTCCAAGTAAACTTTTCGAAAGAAAATTGTCTGAAGCAGTAAAGAGGACGCAATCAGACGTGATCTGTGAAGCATCTTCAGTGTTATTTATTAATGTATGTTAGGTACCGTCATATTTGTGGTCTTGGACCACTTGGAACCTTTTAATCCACCCTTAAGTCCGATACACACAGAATGCTAAGCTAAGCTGTGCTGTGCTGTGCTAAGACTATGTCAGTTTGGTTTCACACTCATTGCTAAGCTAAGTAATGGTCCCTCTTTTCACTCCAGAACTCGGTGTTGTTTCTTTCTTGTCTGCTCCAGTGAAGTTTAGTTATAATGGCGTTCTTCAAAATGTATTGTTTGAGTTCAGGTTATAGTTCTGAGTAAAAAAAGATGGTGCTGCTAGGAGCTCTTTTGGAAGATGAAGAAGAAGAAAATGTAGGATGTTGAGGTTTGACTTGTTCAAGTAACACTTCCATTTTAATATAAGAACATATATTAAATATAAAACCTAAATATAATATTACTCACATACACGTGAAACAAACTGAAAACAAAACTTCTACACTTCTTTAGTTATTTTCACCAAACCAGCACTGCGTCTGTTTAACACTGAGCCCAAGTTGCGTTATGCGCATGCGCAACGTAAGATGGCTCAAGATGGGAGATGGAAAAATTGTCCGGCCAGCAATCGGAAAAAACATAGCGTGACGTAGCAAAGTATAGTTTAGTTTAGCTTAGCTTAGCGCTCTGTTAGAATCGGCCTTTAGGCTAAAACTATTAATATCAGCCGAATGACAACAGGTGCATTATAATCTCTTTGCATGTAATAAATGTTGCTATTCGAACGGGCTTCGGGGTATTTGCCCTCCTCACCAGACGAGGATAATATAGGATAGAGAGGAAAGATAAGTTGCTTTTTGTTCAAGTTTCATAGTAAAACATTTTTTTCGTCAAAATAACTCAAATATTGTCTAACGGCACGGGTCGTCTCTGCCCCGGAAGTGCTTGGTGCGGATCATAACTGGTTTAGTATACGACCTGATCGTTCTTAGTTACAAATCTCCTTTGTTCGGGCGCCATATAGTTACAATCTTACCAACGTTAATATGCGGTTATATTATTGCTCATTTATTAAAACAAATTAACTGAAAATTAGTGTTATTAATTTATTTTCATATATTGAAATGTACTCGTGGTTAACATATTGTGAATTACTATTTCTCTATATGATGCATGTAAAAACATAATGTCATCTCAGTACTGTTTGATGGCCAAGTTCATTGTGGTTGATGGATTGACCGCGATATTCCTCCAATAAGTTGAGAGGTCTCATGCTACCCTCACTGCCGTGAAAAAAAAAACATAGGTATTGCTACCCTGGTTTGAGAAAGTGATAAAGAGTGAAGCTCAATGTGTATTTCAAACTGTGATCCAGTAGAAATATATATAGAGTTTAAGTTTCTACACATAGTCATAATAACATTTCTTGAGTATCTGTCATGTGCATATATTAGCATTTGATGAGAAACTTTTTTGATGAATAGGAAAAGTTATCACCAAATTATAGACCATCCTTAACAGATATTCAAGAACTTTCATTATTACTCTTATGAAGACAATTAAACTCTATGTTTCTAAAGGATAAATATATTATTTATTTAACCTACCATCCTACCTTAAAGCCTCATCTCACTCGCATCTCCTCTGTGTGAAAATAATATATAGATAGTAACAAAGACTCTTCTCACCTCTGATAAGTTCTTTAAGTTTTCTTAAAGCATCAGCGACTACCTCCGGTGTCTCCCTCAGCTCTTCCCTGGCGATCCTCTCGCACTCCTCCCCCAACTCGTCCAGTTCGAGTTGAAGGGTGTAGTCCCCCATCTTGAGAGTGGGACATTTCCCGTCTATCTTGAACCTCTCCGTCATCACAAACACCCTTTCAAACATACAAACAAATGAGTGGCGTCCGGCGACAACCAGAAAAGCTGCATTTTCTCATCACACAGAATATCACCAGGAGGGAATTGCAGATATTATGGAGAAAGCTTTATCTTCGCGCTCTCTCTGTTAACTGTTGCAAAATCTATTTATTATGTCCGTAGTTTGTGAGCTGGAATAATAAGAAGCTACTGGCAACGCCAAAGAACCAGCGTTGCGAAATTTATATTGTATTTAAGGGTATATTGACCACGTGAAAACAAAATAATGACATTTCTGTTTCCTAGTAATATCTATACAGTTCTTTCGTAACCCTTTCAGACAAAACGGAATAAAGCCGCCATTCGCGCTTTGTTATATCCAGTTTGGATTGTGCAATCGTAAAGTATAGACAGTGATCGTCTTCTTCTCCTTTACCTTTTGTACTTACGGAAACAAATAATAGATCTAGACCTACACTATGGTTGCATCAATCTATTGAGGAAAGGAGAAAAGTTGGAGCACCACTAAGCTTCTGTTGTGCAAGTTCGGGATTTATAATCGTCCCGAGACTTGTCCCACACAACTGGTGTCTCTTGGACTGATATTATCAGTTTGGGACCAAAATCTGCATTCATAACCCCACATATTCAACAGACAATTGGAGAATTTTACCAAGGGGTGATAAGTGGAACGCTGTGTTCTTTTCCTATGCGTGTGAGGAGACTTATTACAAGACATGACCTATTCCTTCTATCAATACGTTGAAGAGGTTTCTTGAGCGATTCAAGGGGGGAGGGGCGATGCATTTCATCAGCGCGCGGGTGAATTCAGCCTCCCGCCTCGTGTGAAAGGTACAAACTAAGCCACTGGTCAGAAGTTTGGGTGGGCCCACGTTTAGACGCTTAGTGTAGTAAATCAGCAGTTGCATAACCTTTTCTGACATTTACAAAAGTTACTATAACGACACCTATCAGGGCCGTAAACATAAAAATAAATTGAGAGGTGAAGGGAGATTTTCTACCTGTAACAGGGGATGAAAATTACTTTTATTTTTTTAAATTTTAACATCCATTGAAGAAATTTAAATATGTTTAAACCTTATTAGATTCGTCGGTGCTATTAATATTATAAGGCTTCAATAATAATTAATCTACAAGCCCGCTTCAATGGCCGCACAGTCTAAGGCGCTACTCTCTCAGTAGATTAGAATGCTGATGACGGGGAGATCGAGGTTCAAATCTCAGTCAAGTGTAATGAAGGTGGATTTTTTTCCAAAATGATTTCCCACTTTTCCTCCACGAAAATGCTGATACATTCCTCTAAATACAGCCTTCCTAATCCTCAAAACCAATAGCGTTATTAGTACATAAGCGTATAACACGAACGCTGTGCTAAAAAAATGTTATCTACTAGTCTAGACATAAGGGCCAGTTACAAAGTTTAAATGGTTTAAAGGTGTTTTTTTTAATAAAACGGCGTTTTACGCGAAAATGTACACTTCTGAGATTAAAGCAAAAGGTTATAAACCTAGAACTAGCATTACTCAATCAAATACTATAATGTTTCTATTTATCAGACTCACAAGAGAAAATGTAAAGATAATCATGGATTGTTCTATAGGATTTTGAGTAAATTATCATACTTTCTTTTTTTAGGCAATTGGCCCTTTTCATTTGGCGTTTAAATGCAGAGCCATGGCAAAAAACGGTTATCTCCAAGAATTTTTATTGTTTTGCAATTTCTTTTTTGAAAATGGTTTGCTCAAGAATAAAAGCATGTCGAGTAAGTTATATTTTTTATATACACACCTTCTCTATAATTTTAACAGTGATCAAATATCGATAATATTGACATTTTTTAATAGAAAACTGCCGGCTTCATAACAAAAAATAAGAAAATGTAACAATTAATAAACATTTATACATTATCTTAAAAGGGGTGTTGAAAATATTAACATAACAATTTCACTCGTTTTCGAGAAAACTGATGTTTACAAACGTATAATTTGTCCGCAAGACCTGTACGGTAGCTAGCGCCATCTAAGGTTTCCGTGATCCATCTGTTATTATTGGCGCGGAAGAATACTTTGGTCGGTTGTGAAGCCACGCCATGCCTTTCACCTCCCACCCATCATCCCACAAAATAGGTTTTAGAACTTACACTTGACAGGGCCAAGTTTTTAACCTGTCAGAACTTTTGACTACATTTTAGTAAAACAATATTTAAAAATCAAACCACTTCATATATAATCCGGGAGTTCTATTGTGTTGTTGTTGTTGTTATTATTACTATTATTATTATTATTATTATTATTATTATTATTATTATTATTATTATTATTATTATTATTAGTACTATTATTATTAGATTAGT
The DNA here is from genome assembly GCA_039000515.1 of Timema cristinae. Classification (NCBI taxonomy): domain Eukaryota; kingdom Metazoa; phylum Arthropoda; class Insecta; order Phasmatodea; family Timematidae; genus Timema; species Timema cristinae. The sequence goes on along the minus strand of JBCFYV010000003.1, from coordinate 29,762,973 downwards.
AAACTACATTAAAATTATTTTTAATTTGTAAAAAAGGAAAATTTATTCTTATTTAACATGAAAAACTACTCCCAGATACCCATTTTGGACTCAATTTCCAAGTCAAATTTAGAAAAATTTCAAATTTTTTATAATTTGTCGTAAATAGACTATGCTTAAATTGATTTATTTTAGAAAAATAAACATACATTGTTATTGATAATATAAAATATATGTTCCGATACCAGTTCAGGAAAAAATGTTAGAGCTATTCTTTTTTTAAATTCAAATTTTACAAAAATCAGTCATCAGTAGGCCTAAACTACTGTAAAATGATTGTGTGCTTTTTTTAGAAAAGCAAACATATAATTATAATGGAAAAAACTTAACAGATACCCATTTTGGATCAAATCATTAGATCAATTTTTTTAATATTCAATTTTTTTTTAAACGAGTAACCAGTAAAATACGCTTAAACGATATTCTCCCCCCTAACTTCCCCCACCACCCCCCAAAAAAGTGTATAGTTTTATTTGTTGTGTCAGCAAACACACTCAAGATTAATATTTTAAACAAAATCATTGGAGCCATTTTCAAAATATTTAGAATAACTCATCAATAAACTAGACTTTAACGAATTTTTACCCAAACACCAAGTTATTACTAACCTTAATTTGAGGGCTAGACTATCAATAGAGGTTACATCTAGATATCAAGTTTGAACAAAATTCATCAAAACGTTTCAGTTCTTCGGCCATAGACAGATAGACAGACATGGGCACATACAGAATTGTAAAATCCACTTTTTTTTATTCGGACACGCATAAAACTTTGAAGATTCATCATAATCTCGAGTTCAAAAATGTTCACGATTACATTGCTTCTTCTCGATATGAGAAATTAAAAAACTTAGCGATGATGAATTGAATATTATTACTATTATTAGCACCGCGTCTTACTACCCGTTTGGGTTATACACACTTACGCTAATATGTAATGTTAGGGTGATTGTGAGATGTAATGAAGGACCTACAGTTTAACGTGGAATCCGAACCACGGTGGAGGCCTGGCATTCCCCACATTCACAAGTTGTGAATAATACACATCTTGTCAGAGGGGAAGGAAGGGTTTGGTAATCAGATAAATCAGTGTCGGGACCAAGGATTGAATCCCGGACCCTCAGGGGTCTGACACCTTACCCCTAGACCACCAGGTCAACTTGAATTGAATAAAAACTTGCACCAGGATTAAATGTTAGGGTCATCTATACTGGTTTGTCGAGGGCACTGAGGTTGTGGTTCGAATCATGGCAGGGTGTTCCAAAGGTATAGTTTTAACGCAAATGTGGGTATATTTACCTACAAATTCTACCTTCTTCATCACTATTTCACTAACGTTTTTATATTATAAGCGTGTATCTCGAATAGGTTGTAAGATGCAAATAAATATAAGTGTTATATTTACCTAGTTACTCAATCCGACACTTTTGGTATGTCTCTGTACAACTTGCGCGCAAAATACACGGAGCTTGTTTCAAATTAACTGAACGGTTTTAAATGATTGACTGACCCCTAACAACCATACCGCTAAGAACTGCGCTACGCAATACCACTATCTGGTCACTCCTTGTACTGGCCCTGTGACGTCCTGCCTTTTTATGCCATTGTAATGTACCGGCCGGCAACAAGGGTCATAAGAAATTACGGTAATTCTGACCTTTTTCACCAATGGAAATTACATTTGGGTCTCTATATTTTGAGTCTATATAGTTCAATGCTCCGTGTAGTTTGTGATAGGGATACGCCCGTTGCGCGTCTTTTTACGTGGGATAAACTATGCAAAGTGCAAAATAAATAATCATTAGACGGTTGTTTTGTTGGTGTATTTTTACTCTATTAATATCTAGACTTCCTTTACCCTGAAAGTTGTACTACACAATGACTCTTTCTATAAGCTTAACTGTGATCTGGTGGTATAGGGGTAAGGTGTTAGATTTCTTTCTTAAGGATCCGTGGTTCAATCCTAGGTCCCGGCACAGATTTATCTGATTACCAAACCGTTCCTTCACCTCTGACAAGACGTGTATTAATCAAAACTTGTGAATGTGTGGAATGCCAGACCTCCACCGGATCTGGTAGCGGCGGGATATTCAGCGGGGTGGGGTACGGGGGCGTAATATACCCGGGGTGAACCAACTAGTTGAACAACAAATGGTAGACGGTAATATATGGACATTAGGTTTAGGCGCTAACATCGATGTAGTTAATAAATAAAAAGGAATTGTGAAATAAGAGAATAGAGTTAAGAAAGGTTGCACGCCCCAGTTTTTTTTTAATAGGTACTGGGGTTAGGTCTAGGATAATGTTCAGGTTGTCCCTTTTCACTTATATGAATATATTTGTTTTGTTATGGTTATTATTCTAAGAACTGATTTGTTGTTTATCTAAATTGTATTGACTTATTGTAGTACTAATGTTTTATTTTAACTATTTCTAAATAAACTAAACTAAACCTCCACCGTGGTTCTTATCCCACGTTAAACTGTAGGTCTTCCATTTCATCTCACAATCACCTTGCCATTACACATTAGCGTAAGTGCGTATAACCCGAACGGGTGGTAAGGCGCGGTGCTAATAATAATATAAGCTAACCACAACGGAACCACGTAAAGTAAGCTTGCTACCTCTCAGGGCAAGCTAAGTGTACATATGTTTACATTTTACGAAGTTATTTTTGTATCGTGTAATTTTAAAATATAAATTAAGTTATTTAAAAACTTTTAAAAAAAAGGTAAGTATTTTAATTTTTTCCTGCTATTTCGTATAATTCGAGTTTTAGATGATTCGAGATGGTCCCGGTCCCATTCAACTATAACTTATCAAGTCTCTTCTGTTTTCTAAAGGGTTCTGTATCGACAAACTGCTTACAAAATGTTACTATGTCTCTTTGACAGGTGTTGTAAAGTTACTCAACTGCTTACACGTTTGCTGTCACATGAACACTAAACTAACTTGTCACCAGAAGAGATAGAATTAGGAATAAAGATGTAAGGTCTAGAGTTGGCGTACAGGGATTAGGTGAGATAAGAGAAAGTTAGGATGAGATGGTATGGACACGTAATGAGGGTGGAAGAGGAAATGATTCCAAGAAATTTAATGGATATGAAGTATGTAGGGAAGAGACCTCAAGGAAGACCAAGGAAGATATGGGAGGAACAGATTGCAGCAAGTGTGCAAGTGGGAGGAGGAGAGTGGAAGAAAGTGCAGGATGACGAATGGTGGAAGAACAGAGGGAGATGGAGGCATTTTACTAAACAGACGAGGCCACAGGCTGAAAATAGTTGTTGATGATGATGATAATGATGTTGATGATAGTGATGATGATGATGATGATGATGATGATGATGATTATGATGATGATAACACTACACTGTGTTTTCAGTCACGTTAAAAACTTGTTAATTTCTTCAGCGGCCAAACGGTCTAAGGCAACACTATCGTGTTAGATTGGCTTATTTATGACGGTGAGATCGGGGTTCGAATCTTTGTCAGGTATACTGAGGGTGATTTTCCTTGACATGGTTTCTCACCCTCCTTTCATGCAAGTGCGGGTACATTACCTCTAAAATGGTTCCTTCCTCATCCCTAAGCCATTACAGTAGTTATCAGATATGCGTACAACTTAAGACACGGTGATTTAAAAAAAACTCTTTGCTACCCACGGAGTCTTATTACCCTTCAGGACAAAATGTACTTTAAATACGTTAATGAGGTATAATTTAGAATAAATGTACTAGTATTTTCATGGAGAGAGAATGGGGAGTCATATAGCCCCGACTTAATCATCGGCCAACGAGAATAGCTTAACCTTACATTTAAACAACGTTCCTACAAATTCAGGTATCCAATTGTCATAAAAGTCCAAAATTACCGTGAACCAACTATATCTAGTTAAAGCTTATCGTAGAGGTTTAATCAGCTGATAAGTAATAAAAACTTGTTCTTATTGACCTTGAGGGTATTGTTAACACCGAATGGATTCATTTACCAATTGTATTTAACTACAAGCACCAGGAAGTTTATCAATAAATTTAACGTTGTGGTTTGGTATGAACTTCCTGTGTGCATATTAATATGCAATCGCATATACCGTGTGAACAGTTTTATAGGAAAACTGGTATTCAATCGATTTGACCAAGCTATTGTACCATTTTTTGCACAACGGGGGTTTTATTTTTTTAAATTTTTTCAAGAAGAAGTGTCGTGTGTACCTAGCTTTAGCTTTTGTTACATTAATTTGCTGATTTGTAAGAGGAAAATGACCCTCACCATTTCCAAACCACCCCTCCCCCCCCCTTCATTCCCCTTTCCTCATTCCTTGGATCCCCTTCGATCAATTTGTCAAAAGGCCTGAGGTATTACTCTCATGATAGACTGAATTGGAGGTGATGTAGAGGTCAGGGTTTTAATCTCAGACTGATGTACTGCGGGAGGGGTTGTTTTTTTTTTTCTAAAAGGTTTTCCACTCTACCTCCACTTAAATTTAGGTACATTTCCTCTAATATACTACCTTCCTCATCCGTGTTTTACTAGCGTGATAAATGTATTAGTATAGCCCGAACGCGTTGAAAAAACCAAAATAAGTTATTTTAAATATATCTAAGTGTTCATAGTACCAAAAACTTAAAACATGATCGATACATTAAGTTTGTGGCTATGTGGATAAGCAGAGGTGAATTACCGTAAATTAATCCTAATTCTAAACTAATTAAAACGAGTCTATAGCTGCAATATTGAGTGAAGAACGGAGCACTTCACCAAGTAATATCGTGAGGACGACTGTCTTAGTCAGGTTCCATTATCCTCAGGTCTAGGGACGTCAAAGTCTTAATGTCAATAACAATTTAAGCCCACGTCCCCTGAATAAAAATTCAGGCTAGGAGTATGATACTATGTCTAAAACATTTTAAGAAACGTTTAAAACCAAGACAAATCTTAGTTTTGGTTTTGTAACAACGCCGAAGATTATCAAAACCATGATCTAATGATATGTCTGTATTTCTCTAATAAATCGTACGACCTTTAACAGTGGTACATTGTCAAACTGGACAACAAGAGCGATTAATTCATTATTAGTTATACAAAAAAATACAGAAACGACAAGAATTTACTGTACTATATTTTATGTTTGTTACAGGACTAATTTGTTTGGATTAAAAATAATAACCTCATTTCAAGATAATCTTAATAATTTAGCAGCCTCCCCTAAAGCCACTCAAAACAATTGTTATTCTTACGACGTCATTGCTCAAGTTCAAGGGGGAGTGAGATAAAATATTATATTCTCGAAGACGTAGGGTATAATTCAAAGAATAATAAATAAACATACTCGGTATAAAATTAATATATAAAATATGTGACAATTTAATGTACAGTTTCACCCTGAAGGTTAGCAGTCCTACCTTTATGGATTACACTATGGCCTACCTTATAAGCCATATCATAGTTGAATAGCGTATGGTAAGCTTGCTACCTTACGGAGTATCCGATTGGTACAATGCGTTTTTGATTAAATCTAACAGTTTTACCTTTATGGGCTCCAACAATGGCTCTATCATAATGCTGCACCATATAGAAAATAAACTAAGTATCTTACAATACCTTAAATAAAGTAAAAGAAAATATGTAGTTTTAATTATTTTTAATTAGATTTCTGTGAAATTAGGTGAATATATAGGCTAATTAGCCTATATATTTTTTCACAGAATCTTACTACACGCTCGGACTATCCGCATAGTAACGCTGATGGGGTAAGGATCAGGAAAGTAGAATTTAAACACAATTTCCCCTCATCTGCATACAGGGGGAATGAAGAACAATTTAGGGAAAAGCCTTCCTTAGTGTACCGGGCCGGGACTTTGATATTTTCGTCATCGGCAGTCCAGTATATTGTGAGAGATACGTCTTAGTCCATGTTGCGATCATTCATGCAAGTAGTAGCCTATTATTGTTAGATCTGTATTGGTACTATATATACGAGTATATGCTAACATGTCGGCTACTAACATTTGTGTCATCTGTATTGTCAAGGTTTCCATAAAATTTATAAATACTAAATATACCTTGTGACTGAGGGACTTAATTCACGGCGGGTGATAAGAGAAGTGACAGAACTATTCCAGAGTCATGGTCCCGGAACCGTATCCTTGTAGGTTCAGTGTTGGGGCCAGTTGTATAATGTGCCATTGGTATAGTCCACCCCGATTTCATATTTAATCCTTTGCGTGTCCTGCCAGGTGAAGTCACTGAACCTCTGGTCTACCATTAGGTCCAAAGCCACGTCTACCGAGTGTCCTCAACCTTACATTCTACACGGCTAATTTACCCTTTAATTCTCAACTGAACCTGAGGTAAAATCGTGGAACCATACAACTATTCATCAGGTTGAATTGATTTGTATTTGATGAGGAAGCCTAAAGCTATTAGGCCATTTTAAAAAAACTGATATAGGTGAGAGTTTTATGGTGATAAACGACTTTTATCAACATGCAAGCAAAGCGTAGCAACTAAAGGACCATAGAGACATGTTGTGAAGTAGTAGACGTTAGATATGCCCCAATTATGCCAAAAGCTGTGTTTGATGGGATCAACTGATGGTACAGGATAATGAATTTGGCAGAAAAACATTGTGCCTCTTATTTCCTGGGGACTTCAAACAAAACCTTTTACGATAACAGAATATTCATGCGTAGAGGGGCAATACATTAAAATATCGCGAAAGGCCAAATGATTATTAAGAAATATTTAAATCCTAGCATTGATTAATTATTGGTCAAACATTTGTTGTATGTGCTTCACTAGCATCTACGTTTTATGTTCTATCATCTTTAGTATGATAATATTCAATTAATTAATGGCCAAGACTAAACAAGTTATCCAAAACATTTAATTTAGGTTTGATAACTTAATTTGATTGTTATATTGATGAATAGATTTATAGATAGATATACTATATTCACAGTAGCCAATGTTCACATTTGTCTATTATTTTGATTTATACTTGTAGATATTGTATATGTTAATATCCATAATTTTTGTGTATTTTTCATCGTATGAACGATTGTGAAGAGTTTTGGCTAATAATATTAATAAACTTTTTGTATAAATAGCAGAAAAATGGAAATATAATAACAGGCATACATTTGAATGTTTTTGATACAAATAAAATAGTTTAATGAATGTTTGGCCAAAAGGTTATGTTTTTAATAAAAATTATACTTTCTAATCTGTGGAATCTATTGAGAAGTATTTAATTTTTAAGAAAGTTGTGTCAAGAATGTTATTCAAATACACTTTATTTTATCAACATTCCCAACGAAAATTAAACCAGTAAGAATAGTATATTTCACTTACGATCTGTATTTCAAAGTCTTAGCGATGAGTGGCTATGAAGTTATAACACGTTTGAAGATTTTTCAGGTTATATTAGTCGTTCAGTTCAGTTGTAATCTAAATATTTGTTGTGTTCAATGAGTCTGATCAAAAACAAAACTTTGACATCTCATTTCATATTTAGCTTATTCAATAATATACACTTCGTTAGCATAGCTTAAAACGACTGTTGTGAAACTAATTGCTATTTGAGAAAACTAAAAACTATCATTAATAAAATTCAAACTTACTTCGATAGCATAAGAAATAGAAGAGATGTTTGAACAATTTAATATTAAGTGTCCATCTATCGTATTGGCTAAGGGAGAAAAAATCATTCTAGGACTATATCTAATTCTTTGACTTAACTTATTATTTTACGCTTAAAGTAAATAAAGCGGTAATAATCAAAATTATAAAACGTAGCCCTATTAAATAACGGGCGTGAAAATAGTTCAGTCCCTAAAACAAATATTATTATCACCGCGCCTTATTAGGTACCTGTTAAAGTTATACACATTTATGATAATTACTCTAATGGGGTGGGGTTGCAGCAAGGAAGCATTTTAGAGATAGTCTACCAGCATTTGCGTGGAAGGAAAGCGGTAAACCATTTAGGAAAAACCACCCTCAGTAAACCCGACCGTGATTCGAGTCCCGATCTACCCGTGACGATAGGCATAGTAATAATAGTTTTTGAAACTGAAATATCCTCACGCTTAGTACTCATATATTTATTTGTGGAAATTCAAGATATTTTATAGCTACTAGAAAGAATTATTACCTTGGCTTATTGTTTCTCATGAAGAATAATTTGAGTTAGATTAGCCCAATGTATTTATAATAATCTGGAGCATCTTGCCTCATTTCAAACATTCGATTAAACTAGATAAAAACCGATTATGTTAGCCATCTAAAACAACATATTTAAATCCTGAAATCTATCTTATATTTACTTAAATTAGAAATTCTCAAGTTTTATTTCAGAACAATGTAAGGATAAACTATCTTAATGTTGATAACATTCTTAATATATTATATTAAGAGAATTCTTACATTCAATATCAAATTACAGTAGTTCAATAGGATTGGTTTCAACAATAATATAAACTATCTAACTTTGGAATAAATTATATTTTTCATTTTAATCATTTTGTGGAACTTTAGATGATTTTTTTATCTTTAAAATTACGTTACGTAAAATGTACCCTGAGATTTAATCTAAGTACCAGTTCATTAGATAACAAAAACTCTTTAGGTAAGTTTTTTTGTTTTTTGTTGGAATGATAGTATTGAATAATAATCACTATTAATGTTAATTTGTGGTATCCTTATTCTTTTTGCACTATGCAGTCCCATTCCTAAGGCACATTAAGAGTGTAATACTGGGTTATCTTCCAGATAATCTCATGATTTTGTCTGTCCTGTTAGTGAGATGAGTTTGTTGTCCTTATGAACACCCAGTGGTCCTGAATAAAGGAATCATCGTGACACTGCTGAGCTAAGTTATATGTTTATTTTATTTCACTTGGACTATTTAATGTTGAATGGTTGCGCCCACAGTAAATACCGGTATATACAGAATTATCGGTTATTATATTATTACTACACGGATTTTAAGGTTAGGATTGGGTATTATCACGTTATTACACAATAAATTACACCCTGAAAAACAAAATGCGCAAAAGTAACATGAGAAAGGGAAACAATAAAACAACAAATAGAAAGGCTCAGTGTTTTGTTAGTCTAGAATAGTAGCAAACAAATTATTGCATTGCATTATGCTATGTGTGTAAATAATAAAAATAACTGTTTTTACTGTGAGGTTCTGAATGGTTCAGAGCTCAAATTATTTATTTACCGAACACGCTAAATGTTTCATTGGAACCTGAAATTGCTAGAGAACATCATTATCAAGCTATATTTAAAATAATGATGTTGACCAGCTAAAATTACATTAATGAGCCTGCACTTTGAACATAAATGCGGTTAAACTTACCATCCACCATTAAATAAAATTATGTTAAGTAATAGATTATAATATCTCCGGCTAAGCTTTACTTAAGATAAGATATTTTTATTTTATTAACCTTATACATTTCATTCTAACATTTAAATTAAAAGTGTAAACTTTAATTGTAAATATGTAAACTTTCACAGATTTTTTGGATTGAATGGGGTAATTTGTTTTTTCACAAATACCATACATTAAATATTCAAAACATGTTAACTGGCTGGGAAATCCTTTAACTCACAGCTAAGTGATCTCCATTTAAAATTATCTGAGGCCTTAATGAAACTGTGAGTTATTTGAGGATTTAAGAATAGTAATGTTGTCTTGAGCCGAAATGGCTGCTATACATGGAGGTTATTAATGTCACAACGTAGTAAAACCATTTATCTCTATAATACTGGATTTACACACACATACACATTGCCAAGGACCAAAGCGTGACGTTCAAGTTCAAGTCTGCTACATTGTGGGGGGACAAATTTGACGGGTTCTTTCAATGTTCTTATGGGAAAACATGTCTCTGACGAATTAAAATGTTATTATTTGAAAATAGTGAAGTATTATACCACACTTGCCTGAAGAATCATTTACATTAAAGGATATACAATTCAGTTTTACAGGTAATAATGTACAAATATGAATAAAATCTTTAACATATTTAAATATGTACCTAGTTATCAACAATGTTGTTTACAGTCTTCCAAGACTACACTTATATTTAAAGTTGGTTATTAGCTTGTATATTGGTTTCAGAAACCATATTATATTTAAAGTTCAATAAATATAATAAATAAGGTACGGTATCTTAAAACTTTATTACATATGTTTGAATGACAAACTTTGTGTAGTTGCCATGCATTCAAACTATCACTTAATTTATAGGCTTGTAGAAAGTATTATTCTATTACCATTTTTTTTAAGTTGGCTCATATCTTGTATATTACTTTCAGAAACCATATTTTGTTGAAAGTTTGATAACTATAATGAAACAAGTTAATTAAAAACTATTACATTTGTTTGAATGACCTACTTTCTGTAAAAGTCTTAGGTTCGAATGATAATTTAGGTTATAGGCTTGTAGTGAATAAGGTATCTACTAAACCCTGATTTTAGTAATAATCCCAATCTGTAAGGCTTTATTTCGTACCAGAATACTATCATATATATATAATATTTTGGTAGGATAATCGGCCATTTAGAACGGAGGCAGAAATTTCCTTCGGGAAGGTATTTTATCCTACCTAAACATTACTATAGGGTAAGATTCTGGTACGAGATAGAGCCTTCCAGGTGAGCTTCCTTCAAAAATCATTGTTATATATTAGGCTACATCAACTTATTTAAAGAAAAAGCTCAATAGATTCGAACTTTGGTTTGCTCGTAAAAGCTGTTACTAACATATTTATTTCATTTGACTAATTACACTTTGATGTATCTCATCTATTCAATCAAATTAATGTACGATGTCAAAATGCCACATTGCTTTGTGTGAGTGTAAGAAAGATAGATACCTGAAAGTTTTTTTCTCTCTTACACAATAGTATGCAAACGACAGCGCGTAGATTTCAGCCATAGTTGTCCATCCAGTTATATAGAGATCAATGAGTAGAACACGAGGTTTTATATTAGCGATTCCAGTGCTTAGTCAATTCATACTTTAGTAAACTTTTACACAACTTTATCAATATTTTACTTTCAAATAAAAATATGTTGGTATAAAATTATTTTTAAATAAATAAATATTTATTTACCAATGTTGAATTTGACATCGTAAATGAGATATTTTCAAACTGAATATGAACGAAGATGAATTGGCAAGGTAATTTGTTTTAAATTGTAAACTGGAATCTTAAAACGTAAAGAGCGAGTGCAGTTAGCCTATAGAAAAAATAAAAGTGTTACAGGCTGTACAATTCAGCATCTTAGCTTAGCTAGCATTATTCAATACTAGTTTCATACCCTGAAGTCTTTTTTCTTTCTTTACACATTTCACATTCTTGATCGTATTTAAAAAAAAATCTTATTTATGGGCCTAACCCTATTATTGCAACACTATAAATCACAACACTATAAATCACAACAGAATTGGAAACCAAGAACCCTATCATTTAGGCCAATTTTTGTTTTTAAAAACCAAAGCTATAAGATTTATACTAGTACAACACCCACCAAACTAAGGGGAATTCAATAATACTTAATTCACATTTTTAAAAATAACTTTTTTTAAGGCCTTAATGAACAAGTAAAAACCAAACTCTCCTTAGGAGTTACACAGGAAGGGAAAAAAAACTATCAGTAAAATATCTAAAATTGTATGATTAAAGCTTTATAAAGCCTAGGCCTATATTATGGAGCTGATTAATCCACAATAATTGTCCGCAGTTACATCACTTGCTATCTTTCGCAACAGACAAATTTCTTGTAATAGCTAACGTCTTTTATCTAATAAAAATACTCTTGCACAGCCACAAACCATTTAACATCCAGTGTGGCCGTATGGTCTAAGGCGCTACTCTCGCAGTAGACTAGACTGCTGATGACACTAAGATCGAGGACGTTTAGAAAACTCACACAAGGCTGCTTAACTGAAAACGTGTTAATATCCAAACGCACACACCCAATGAAAGTTAAATATTAAAATAAAGTAATATATTTTAAGACTAAATAATTTAAACGCCGATTTTTAAAGAAACCCCACTTTCAACTACCAATATTGATTGTAAGTAATTAAAATATGGCATTATATAAATTTATTTTATTTGATTCATTAATTAAAAAGTTACTAAAAGCTTCCAAAAATACTTCTGTTCATGGATTACCAGTGCTTCAAAATAAAAGCTTATAATAATAATAAAACAATATATTGTAACTACATCATTTTAATATTTTAACTCCTTACGACCAATATTTGTGATTTGGATTGACAAATTTATTTAAATATACATTCACACTGTAAAAGAAGCTTTCCATAAAGTAACGTAATTTGTATTTGAGCATTTTACTGCAATAGATTTGCTATTGCTAATTAATATACATAAGCCATTTATGAAGTAGTAGGAGTCTTGAGAGTATAAAAATAGAGGAGTTGGAATTGAAGGCTTGGTGTACCGACGCCAAAGCCCTGCTTTTTGTAGTATAAGATGACATTGCAGGGGATCATTGATTAAACCACATGTTCTTGTATAATGTTTACTTCTGGACTTAGATTTTGTTGAGATGTCTAACTGTGATATCTCGTTTCATATTATAGCTTATTAAAATTACTTTAAATTATGTTGTAAAAATTAAAGTATCATTTGATTCACCTTTTCCTATAGTTCATTTTCCTCCAAGTTTGTTAAAGAATATTTTGGAAGGCAATTTTAACCAACATGATGCAATAGTCAAGTACCTAATCAATGTTTAATCCAAGAAACCATTATTTTTGTAATATTGATCTGTACAGAAACAATATGTTTATTAAGAGTAATCCACCTTTGTGATCTAGTAGTCAGAGCTCCTAGCTAGAGAAACAAAAGTCCAGGTTCAATCCCCATCAGTTCCAAATTTTTCTGTGAAGCACTGGTTCTGGAACAAGGTTAAACTCTACCTTTGAGGACAAATGAGGAACTACTTAAATAAAAAAAAGTAGCGGTTCCGGTCTAGAAAACTTAAGATTAGCAGCTAAAAGGTTTGTTATTCTAATCGCATGACACCCTCCATCCGCAAATGCTAGCACTAGCTTCGCCAACGTATGGCAGCCGCCCGGTCTCTATAATTCACTTGCAGGCTAACGCCATGGAGTTATTATATAACTGTTTTACTTTATCCTTTTTTTTTATAAAAAGGGTGATTTTTATTCTGTACACTTTTAAATAGAAAATCTCAAAATAACTTACAACTTTAAAAGAACAGCCCACTTTTTTTTTTTTTTTTACAAATATGTCAACCCTACTCCCAACCCCTCCAAAGAATCCCCAGAAGCAACTATCACCGCACACCACATTGTCTTAACTTATACACAAACACAACACATTCTTGTTTATTGTGTTACCTATGAATAGGGCTGACTCAATGAGGGTGGGGGTGAGGTGGTGGAACATGTGCATTCACACAATGGTGGCAAAACTTATGTACTGAATCGATACCAGCGAAAAATGTTCTGGCAGAAACAGAATTAACATTCTGAAGTAATCATTAAGAGTGTTATCAGCTCCTGAATAGCAGCATAGGGGTCATCCATAAACCAATAATGCAATTTGTAGGGGACAAGCTCTAATGTTTACATGGTGTTAACTTGGGGGACAGTGAGTATATACATCACAATTTGACCTAACACTTTTGTTTTAGTACCTCATTTTATTACCAGTTATACATATATGTATTAATTACACTATATGTTAGGGATGAGAAAGGTCAAATTTAAAGGACGTTTACCAACACTTGCATGGATAGAGTGGAAAGCCATTTAGGAAAAACCATCCTCAGTAGGCTTATACTTGACCAGGATTAAATCTCAATCTCTCAGTCAACAACAATTCAGTTTATTACGAGAATGCTGCATTAAACTTTGCAACCACCGAAGCGGGTATTTTATACTTGAATTCTAATGTTGAAAAAATAGATAAAGTAGTGTTACAAAACTATTTGATATTATTTATATTTAGGATTTCAAATAGATTCTGAGATGTATTAAGGTGCGGTCGAAGGGAACATGAGTATTTTTACAGTTTTTACAGAATTGAAATGTTGAGTCCAAAATAAATCAAATATTAATCCAGTAGCAACAACATAGAGTTTAGTTTTCTGCATGTGCTAATATCAACAGATCTTGAATATCTGTCAAGGGTGTCCTGGAATTTTGTCAAAACTTTTTCTCTTTATTTAAGAAGTTTTGGCAAAATTCCAGGACACCCTTGACAGATATTCAAGATCTGTTGATATTAGCATGTGCAGTAAACTAAACTCTATGTTGCTACTGGAGAAATATTTGATTTATTTTGGCCAACAAAATTTAATGCTATAAAAACTGTAAAAATATTCACTCTCCCTTATATCGCACCTTAAGTTTGAGTGCAATACTTTCTACTTGGCCTTAGGGTTGGGGGTGTCAAAAAAAGTAATAAAAATGTTACATGATTTATGGATGACGCTACAGAGCTTGAACACGATTTTTGTAATGCATTGGAACACAAGAAGCTGAATTTTTTCTGTTGTTACCAACTAATAATCCATTGTAGCTTTATTCATAAACGGTACATCCAATCTAAACTGTGATAGCATTATTGTTTGTTATTTGGTAGGTTGGCTGAAGAAGAGCTTCTACGTGAAGCAAAGCGAGGAGCAGCGAGAGCATCCGTTTCAGGTCCTCTCGGCTGGGTCAAATGTCCTCTGCGCCCAACTAACAAGCGCTTCCTGAGGAACACCATTTTACACACAATCAATAACAATTCAAGACATTCCAGCAAGACTCGAAAAAACCAAGACTTGAAAACTAAAAGTGTACTTTCATCTAATAGTAAGACTTCAGTGGACAGTACAAAATACCAGCCGAACAAACGAGTCGAAGGACACGAGAAAACTAATAAGAATAAGGTGGACAAAGGCAGTGTTTTTCAAACGTCTTCCAAGCTCAAGAATAAGTATCATCCTCATATCACTTCAAATTCTCCACAAAATCAACATTCACATAAAACTAACCATGATAAACTAAAGTAGGTTGCAACTTGATGTATTAGTGCCACTCAAGACTTAGGCTATTGGAAATACGTGTTCTTTAAATATGTGTAGAATGTGTTTGTTAAATTTACTTGCACACACTTTTATACACTGTAACAAATCTCTATTAAATTCTTTAGAATAATAAATTTTAATTTTTTATTAGAGGTCATACACATTTAAATCCAGGGCAGTTAACCCACCATATTTATTTTAATGGAGTTTGTCAGATAGACAGTATAGTTTTTTTGTTGTGTTTAAAATTCTAAGAATCTAATAAATAGTAGACCTTAGTTAAGGAAAAAATTCTAAATAATTACATTATTTTCTGAGGGCATATGGTGTTTATAAAATGTACATCAAGATTATTTAAATTGTTTTATTTACTAACTTAAAAACAAATTCACTATCATATGTCATTGAAAAAATCTTAATAACCTTTCGATATTTCCCAAGATTAACATGTTTAGCAATATGGACAAAAGGCTTCAATTTATTTTTTCGAAGCCAACTTATGTCAACTAATTTACAAAGTTTTTTTTAATAACCACGCATAAATAGGTTGAAATAAATTTTCTCAGGAAGGGTTGCCACATTCAGGATAGTCCTTCCCTTTCTTTCCATTGAGCCTTCAGTTCATATAGTTTCTTCTTTCTGCGTTTATTTTCCTGTGTTTTTTTATCTAAAATGGCTTGTTGCTGAGCCTCTACACTACCATCACCATTCAATAAGTTATCCAGTTTGGTCACGAGCATTTGCCGTGCCAACTTGCGGTTTTTGTCCTGCGAACGGGACTGGTGGCATTTTACTACAATACCTGCAACAAAATCAAATTATATATCAATGAACAATCAAAAGCAGAAGAAAAAAACTCCATGTTATCCACCCATAATCAAGCTATATTGACCGAGTCACCACCGTCTGTTGGTGAAGATAGTGCCAACTTATATGGATAGAGGGTGTCATGTGGTCAGCACAATGTACCTTCCGGCTGTTAATCCCGGTTTTATAGACCAAAGTTGTTACTTTTTCATTCGAGTAGCTCTTCATTAATTGTTCTCACGAGGCTAAGTTGACCCTATTCCAGGCACATTGTGTCACACAAAATATGGAAGCGGTGAGGATCAAACCGGGACTTCTGTATCTTTATCCAGGAAACCTAACCACTAGACCATAAGCGGTCAATCAAGAAAACCAATATAAATTTTGATATTAGATATGCATATGGTACCTGCAAGATTACAAATAGACCTAGCTATTTTGTGCAGGTCTTCTTACTACCCATCTGGGCTAGCTGTATATTTATACTAATGAGGTAGGGATAAGGAAGATAGAAAGGTACCCACAAACACCATGATAGAGTGGAAAAACCACCCCCAGTTCACCCGACCGAGATTCGAACCTTGATCTTCCCGTTCTCATTAGTTTAGCTCATCACGACTAGTGCGTTAGCTAACTAGGCCAACAAAGTGGGTAGCACAAGATAATGAAAGCTATAGGACAAATATAACCAGAACAAAAACCAATGAATGTGGATTCACTTTGTAATCAAATATCTTAACATCTAGTTATATTTCTAATTTCTATAGCAGCTTGAGAGCTGGACCAGGCATACATACACACATTGATAAAAATAGATGTTGGCATCAACACCAGTGAGGGTTGCTGTACACAAACAATGACAAGATCGCTTGCGGTGCTTGAGAGGCATGAATTTTAGTGAGGTATGCCGAGCATCAACATGGCCTCTGTGTGATGTAGGAAGTTTCTTTTATTGAGTTTACTTCATCTCCAGATGAGACAATGTCAAAAGCTGAGAGGAAAATAATTGTTGGAGCATTCTTTAGTGTCTATCCCACGAACATGCTCAGTAGTCTACTAATTTAAGCAATGTGTTATGTCATACTTGAACTTGTAAGATATTTTATCCAACAACTATACTACACAACTAAAACTAGGCTTATATAATATCATACCTGCTCTGCACAACAAGAATGGTGTATTTATCAAGGGGCCAGCTTGCATAACTGTGACATATTTGGTCATGTAGGCATCGTGTACTGCTTGGCCATAAGATTACATGGAATGTCAGTAGGCCTACCACCAATATCGGCACGGTACCAACACCAATTTTATCGGTATGTGTATGCCTGCCCTTAAAGTGTACAAAATCATACTGTTTTTTCTAAGCTTCAAAAGTTACAGGTAATAATTAAGATTCAAATTTGACCCATTTCTATCTTTTATGTTTGCAATTTGAATTTTTCAATCATGTAATGAACCTATAATTTTCACAACCTAGTAAATATCTAAAAACTTTAGAACACAATCTTTTACACAACAAATTTTAAGTCCTTCACTTTAGTTAGATTGAATATTCATATTCAAAATGTATGACATTTATTTACCTGAAGGCTTGTGGATCAAAACTACACAGTTGCTATTTTTATTAACAGCCGATCCACCTGGCCCACTTCCTCTTACAAATTGCTCTTCAAAATCCTCCTCTCTAAGGGTTGGTATATGAGAAGAGTCAATAGTGTGTTTCTCACGAATATTGAATACATTACTAGTGACAAGAAGAAAGTCCCCATTTTTACCTGAAGGCCTGTGCGTTAACACCACACAGTTGTTAGTTTTGTTCACATTTTGTCCACCAGGGCCGCTTCCTCTCACAAACATTTCTTCCAAGTCTTCCTCCTCGAGTTTCGGCACTAAAGAGTGATCTATTGTGTGCTTTGTTCGAGAAAAATGAGAGGTTTGGTTTGCCCACTTTGAAGGGCATTTTTGTAATATTAAGGTTTGGGAAAACAGCATTTGAGGAATGTACCGTCCCAAATGAAAGAAATTACGAAGAGTCATTGGAGGTTTATTGTGTTGTTAAATTACTCGCTTGCTATTTAGTAAGCTCAATCCTTTCTGAAATAAAAAAATAATTTATTTAAGCTTTACATAGGCTTAACACTTGGAGAACATTTAAGTGATTTTCACTAGTGAATTTATTTTAAAACAAGACATGTCAAATAATGTGAGCTCTTACATTGAAGTGAAATGTTTTTCCTTCTGTATCATTCAATTCTTTGTTTTTCTTGAATTCTTGGCGTATTCTTTTGTAGAAATAACTATTATCTGTCAGTTCAAGTGTTTTCCCATACCGTAGAAGGTCCCGGTATAATTTAATGACTTGACTTGTGGTTGGACAGCTCATCTTATCAAAGAGGTGTTAATTGCTAGAACATTATAATAAAGGTTACTACTGAGGTTTGACTCTTATTTCTAAGGAAAACATTTTCTTCACTTTTATGCACCGTGTCTTAATACCTGTTCAGGATATATGTATATGTACCAATTATGGTGAGTTAGGTTGAATTTAGGGTAAGTACACCTGCATTTGCGTAGAGGGAGAGTGGAAAACAATTTTGGAAAACCACCCTCAGTATAACCGACTAAGATTTGAACACTAATATTCCTGTCATTGACAGACTAGTCAACAAGAGGTGACAACTTAGATCATGCAGCCACTGAAGCAGGGATTTTTCCCTTTACTTTTTAAGCTATATTTTGTTATATATCAAAGAAAGTAGGCCACAATAAACATAAAAAAATTGTGGGTGTGGACTGGGGTGTGTGAGTTCGTCATAGCCTGTATAGTTTTTTTTATACACATACCTTCAAGAGTAATATAAACTATACTGATTTTGGTAGAAATGGATATCTAAAGGGACTATTTTCCATTAAATTCGACTTAGGCCTATAATAAGTTAAAATGTTAGTTGTTTATATGCAACGTTGTTATAGGTATTAAATGTGAAAGTGTTAACCAACATTGCTTAAAATATCTATTCAACTAGTTTTCGATGATTAGTGTCCAATCTACGACCCAATTATCATATTAGTAAGTCAAGTGTTTTAATGTTTTTGATATAGCTAATTAATCTTTTTAGTAGTGTTATTGTCGTCATAAGCTTCTTTTTTTCAACAGAAGGTGCTCTTTCGCCAAATATTGAATTTTCTCATCCTTTCTTCTTACCATAATCCCACTATGCCTTCCCTGGCTCAGGCAGGTTATAAAAGGGCTATCCCTGAAAAATCCAGGAAAAAAAATATCGCTTTAGTAAATAAATTAATTACCTAATGTATATAGCACAAATTAACCATATAAGATATTATTAACAAAAGCACATATTAATATATTTTTCCAAAGTACTTCTACCTTCCATAGATTATAACATAAATTACGTTAAGATTATATTTTTATGTTTAAAATTTAGGGTAAGCTGGGTTTATATTCTTGCATAGCTATAGTCATTGTTCTCTGTAAAATATAACTGGATGGATATATTGATATCTATAATTAATACAGGAGCCAGCTCATGTCACGTGTGTACTTATATTAAACTGTCTTTCTATGCCTATATGTGCCCTAAATTTGATTGCTGGACCTTATTGCACACGTATAGGAGTGCTAAAAAAATTGATCTCGTGGTCAATATCATGGTTGTTTCCATATTGCTTAATTTACGGCCTATTGTATCTCTATATCATTTAATCTTATTTTAATGTTTTTATATCTCATTTTATTCCATTTTGAAAGATCTACAATAATTGTTAAACAATTTTTTTTACGAACCTAGTAGTTTTTTAACAAAAACTAAAAAAATAGCCAAAAAATGTGTTTATTTTAAGTCGTGTATCTACGTATTCATTGACCCGATCTTAATGTTTTATACCGTGAGGCTGTTGCCCAACTCTGAATTTCTAAATTGACAGAAGAGTTGATCAAGAGAAAGGGCTGATATATTATTTGAGTACCTAGTCACTGTCGTGACTCTTAACGTCGTGAATGAAATTGTATACCTTATGAAATGAACCACTGAAATGAGCTGTAAGAGAATTACAGGAGTATTAATATGCATTACACTTTGAGATGAAAATTGGGGATCATTACTGTTTTATTCATTTCTAAATTTCAAAATTGACAGAAGAAGTTGATCAAGAGAAAGGGCTGATATATTGTTTGAGTACCTAGTCAATGTCGTGACTCTTAACATCGTGAATGAAATTGTATACCTTATGAAATGAACCATTGAAAGAAGATGTAAAATAATTACAGGAGTTTAATACATTACACTTTGAGATTAAAATTGGTGATCGTTAATGTTTAATATTACATTTTATTCCTTTTTATAGGGCAAATTAACTTTCCTCCCACTCGTTTTGATAAGCCCTGCAGTTTTTGAATAAAATCATAAAAAATATGAAATACTGAGAAAAATATATTTTTAAGTAAATTGTGATTCCAAACTGCTAAAAATATTTTCTTGTAAAGACATATTAATGTTAACTTAAGAATTAATTTTTCAAAGTTGAGAATTGAAGGCAATAATTTGCTAAAATTAGATTAAGATTGGAATTATTTATGAGGTTTGAAGAAATAAAAAAAAATCATAATTCATGACTTGCTTCTTTAACTAAATTGATATAAGTGAATATTATTGATCTCTATAATATAACTGAATGGACACCTAAGACAAAAATTTTCGAGCTACATTCTGCACATCATGTGTAAGAGAGAAAGAAACTTTCGGGTTCTCTTTTTCTCTTATACACATACAAGGCAATGTGGCATTTCAACATCGTTATGAGCTTGTGAGGTATATCAATATTTGATTAGTTCAAAAATAATAATATGATAATAAAGGTTTTGAAGAGCATAATTAAGTCTAACACTTGTGACTTGTATCTTTAAATAAGTCGATGTTGGTTAATATAGTAATACTTTCTACAAACTATAACCTAAATGATCGTTTGAACCTAAGACTTCTACACAAAATTTGTCATTTGAACAAAATGAACCAGGTTTTTAGTGACCTATTTCACTACAGTTAACGAACATTAATTAATGTATGTTTTCTGAAAGTAATATATAAGCTGAGATATAACTTAAATATATTGTAATATAACGTAATGTTACATTATTTGTACAGTATAGGAAATAAGAATATATATAAAGTTTAACAAATTAGTTTATTGATAATAAACATGTCAATAAGAAGTACATATAAAAACAGTTTAGAAACTTTACAAACCATCCGTTGTTTAGACATATGAATATGAAAGGAATTAATTATACTTATATCTCTCTCGACAGAAGCATCAGGTGAAAAGCACCTATGATTGACCGATTACTTACTCTTATAGGTAATAGGTGATGTTATATTCGCTAGTAGCTCGTTAAATCGGGGCTTATTCAGATTATCGAATGGAATAAGGGCCGCGGCTCTGCTGTACTATAAATTATGGTGGCAATCAAATCAATATACATACATATTAATCATCATATAACATTAGTCAATTAACTTATACAGTCAGTTCCTGATCTCAACAAAATATACAAAAACTAAGCCACAGAACTTTAGTCCTACTTTAATGAGCTACGAGGGAGGTGATTAGTAAGAGCTAATCAGCGTGAGTTAACTCCATAGATCGTTAAAACAGTTAGGCATTATAACATTATTACCTCCTAGAAAAACTACAGTATAACTATCAGTATTAAGCAAACAGCCAGAAAAACTAGATGTTATAAATACTATGACCGGACTCTTCCTAATAAGTCCTGCCTGAGCAATCAATAGTATAATTAAATGTGTTA
This sequence comes from Timema cristinae, assembly GCA_039000515.1. Classification (NCBI taxonomy): domain Eukaryota; kingdom Metazoa; phylum Arthropoda; class Insecta; order Phasmatodea; family Timematidae; genus Timema; species Timema cristinae. The sequence goes on along the minus strand of JBCFYV010000003.1, from coordinate 29,741,201 downwards.
CCAGCCAATGGGACAACTTTACTATCCATAAAAGAGATATTTTTTTACTAACGTCAAAGGACCGAACACAATAGACAAAACCCCGTGGGCCACTATTATGGACTATAGTACTTCCACGGGTTGCGCACCACAGGTCGTTACTCAGTTATGCTCATAAAAAACAAGTGTCGGTTACAGAACCAATTAGGTCGTTAAACATAGCTATTGATAACCTGGTCTCGTCCAATATTAAATGCTGTTTTTTAATTTAGCTGCAGCAAGGTTATATAGTCTGAGTAGTGTAATGGTAGCACCAATATTTGCAACTAAGCCTAATAGACATATAACGATAGTTCCTAAAGCTATAAACTATGCTATATGGGCACAGGGAAACAAATCAGACATACTGACATACAAAAACTATGTCATTAGGGCCTGAAGGGCATAGGGAAACAAGTCAGAAATGCTGACATACAAAACTATGTCATAAGGACATTGACCACAGTAGAGCACTACGCTCAACAACATAAACTAAGCCTGAAGAGCATAGGAAAACTAGTTAGGAAAAACTAACACAATAAAAATTTATTCCCCTCTACTTATAATAGGTGTCGTAGCTTAGCTCTACCGTGAGGTGGTGACTCAGACGCCTCAAGCATCGTGGCCATCCGTACTTCTTCCTGGTAAAATCTAGTGAAGCTCTTCCCGCAGTCCCACCGTCAAGTGATTACAAGGGGGTCGTGAACCGTGGACAGGCCCATTTAGACCAGCGGGACTAATAAAATTTGATAATGTACCCATACAAAAAAGGGAGAGCCAATAACTAGCGCTAGTCAATTCCTGGTGGCAACCTTTGGACTGAAACCTCTTTCACTTCCTCAACGACCGATTTGTGTGCTAGAACTATGGATTGTGTTGTTCTTCCAAGTCGTGTTGATTAGTTCGCTGGGGCAACTTTTGCTGAGACCTGGGCGTCTCCCACTTGTGATGTCGCAATGAGTTAATATCAGCCACAAATTATTATAACTTTTTTGAATTGGTAGTAACAGTATTAACCTTTTGCAGGGTTTCGTTGTATTAACGTGTTGAAAGTTAAACAATACGTTACAGTAATATAGTAATAACTCAAAGCCTTTTAATCTAAATGTTAGTTATTCAAACACATGTAATTAAGTTTTAAGCTACCTTATTTCATTATAACTATTGAACATTAAATTTAATATGCCTTCTGAAAGTAATAGGCTCTTCAAGCTAAGAGCCAACTTTAAATATATATTGTAATAATATAGTAATACTTAATTCAAACCTATAACCTAAAAGATCATTTGAATGTAAAACTAATAGACAAAGTTTGTCATTTAAACAAATGTAATTAAGTTTTATGCTACCTTTTTTCAGCTTAGCTATCGAACTTTAAATATTGTATTGTTTTTGAAACTAATATTTACGCTAATAATCAATTTTATATATATATTTATATATACACACACACACACACACACACACACACACATTTTGTAGTCTTGGTAGAATGTAAACAACATTATCTCTTTTATTCTACAGTGGAACCTGACAATTTAGAAATTTCGTATTTCCAAATCGTCTTTAATTTTAATTTTTCACTCAGTCCTGTGATTTTTTTACTAAAACAATTTTAAAAGATCGTGTATAATTCACATTTGGTTTAAGTTAATTTGAACTTTTCGTAGGCCTAAGTTGTAATGTACTGTGCAGTATTGTTTTCCTACTTCTAGTTGCGGAGCCGTGTTGTACTACTTTTGTAAACAAGGGAGGTGATGTTAGAATTCTGTCAGTACCCTTATTCGTGCCCCTACCCCTCTCCTCTTAACCATATTTCTTTGTCTACACGTACAATTCTGTACTCGGTTAGTCAAGGTCAAACCTCTCGGGCAGTTAGGTGCGCTGTTCTTAGTGATTCGGTGGTAGCGATATTCTTGTGGCGTGCGAGTTGATTTTGTTGTTTGGTTTTAAGTTTTAGTTTTGTTTAGTACATACTGTACAGTAGTGTTTGTGTGTGCGCATGTGTATCGTGATGTCACTGTCCATGCCACAGTCCTATAAATCATTAACTTTGGCCGGGAAAGTAGTGGTGATAAAAGAAGTGGGAAAATGTTTTTGTTTACACGTAGAGTTCTGTACTCCGTTAATTAAGATCAAACCTCTCGGGCAGTTGCGTGCGCTGCTCTTAGTGATTTGGTTGTAGCGATATTCTTGTGGCGTGCGAGTTTATTTTGTTGTTTAGTTTTGTTTAGTACATACTGTACAACAGTGTTTATATGTGCACGTGTGTATCACGATGTCATTGTCCATGCCACAGTCCTATAAATCATTAATGTTGGCCGAAAAAGTAGCGGTAGTAAGGGAAGTGGTAAAAGTACTTAAAAATAAATCAGAAATTGCAAAGGCCTTTGGAATTACCACTAACACACTTCAACATTTTTTAAAAACAAACAAAAAATTTGAGCAATGTAAATGAGAGTGGACAAGATAGGAAAAGATTAAGAGGACCGGAAAACCCATATGTGGACAACTTTCTAGGGAAGTGATTCCAACAAGCGCGAGACAAGAAGGGGCGTTGCACGAAATATATTTGGGGGGGGGGGGACACCAGTATTTTTCACAACTCTAAGAATTTCGAAATCAGGAGCATTCCCAAGGGGCAAAGGAGAGTACAAGGGCAATGTTGTGAACAGGGGGTGAGGGGGGGCTAGAAGCTCCCAGATTTTTTTTTTTTAATTTGGGTTTGATAATTAAGCCTTGAACCTAGCTTTTAGGTAATTGTATTTTTAAATTTATTTGTTTATTTTTTCATACTGGATTTTTAAAGCTACAAATCTTTTTCAATTCATTAGGAAATAACTTTGTATTAGTATTTATTTCAGTTTACCCCCATCTGAGCTAAATATATTTATTTAGAATTGCAGATATCGTTCAAATCGTGTATTTTAGATTAAAAAATGTAACTGACTTTATTACAGTGGCTTCCAACACTTTGTAGTTTATGACCACAACTTTTTCTTTGCGGCCATTGTGACCCTTATATAAAAGGAAATATTTTAAATCCTAGTTTTTAAGTGTTTTTACTGTGTATTACTAGCAGCCCAGACTATCTACAATTAACTACACCAGTGGGATAGGAAAATATAGAGGACCCTTATTTGCTTAGAGGGTTATTAGGATAAACTACCCTTGGTCAGAATTAAAATCCTTACGTCACCTTCACCAACAAACCAAACGAAAAGAGCGTGACATTAAGCCCGCATGTCCATTAATGCTTGTTTTAATTATTATAAATTACTTATTATAATTCTTATATGCGACTAATATGTAGTAAAAGAGAATCAACAAGCCCGGAGTTGGAAGATGATTTAATATTATGCTAGCAGTAAGGCTGCCACAGTAAACCAAGTCATTAAGGAGCTATCAGAATGGAATACCCAAAAGAAACCTAAACATAACTAGGTCGTTTTTAGCACTTTAAAAACTTACATTTCTATTAGAACTACGCATCTTCCTATAATCATTAAACTCCTCGAAAAAGTAAATTTAAAGCTAAGACCTCTATATTGTGACCCCACACAAAACATGCTGCAACCCCCAGGCTGGAAACCGCTGCTTTATTATTACACACTTAGAAGCAATATTTAACTAGTAAATTCTTGAGCTGTAGAACTCACTCTTCACTTTATCAAAAATTAGCAATTTGGCCATGTTTATTTAAAAACCTTTTCAACTGTAAAATAAATCAATAAAAAAATGGAATTTATTGATATTTCTCCAGTATTTTGATACGTGTCTACCAATGTCCTGCTTTATAACCTCATGGAAGTTTCCTTAAAATGTTAATACTGGCATATGAATGAACTATTAAAAACATTTTGTAATTTAGCGCGTGAGGGTGAAGGGGCTTACCCTGATATCTTATTAAATAACTTATGGCAAATTCGAAATCAGCACTCTAAACAACATGGTTATACGAAATGTTATGCAAATTTAACAATGAGTAAGGGATTTAAAAATGTATCCCAAATTTGAAAATGTTAAAAGGTGAGAAAAAAACTCTTATTTTTTGTTCAGTGTAGTTTACTTAAGCAAATGAAAAATGATTAAGAGTTATAGCAATGTAACACAGCCCTATTATCCCTCTTTCTTTATTGTTGGTTTGAGCCTAAATTAATTTAATGAAAGCCTATTTTAATAAACAATTAAATAAGATACATCAGATCAATTCAAACTAGTATGGATACTGGCTAAAAAGATTAGTGTGTATTTCAGAGGTCAATGTCCTAATTTCATCAGTCAGAGTTTTCGATGATAAAATAATAAAATTGGCGAAACATTCACTGCATTTTTGCCTTCAAAATTCAATAAAGCCCTAATTAAGGCATAGGCTGTACAACATATGATAATTTGAATCATAAAACTGCGACATTCTAGCAGCCACGAAAGTCACAACTAAAAACACCAAACCACAAACAAAACGTTGGTTGACAAACATTGACTTCAAGCATTGCTGGCTGAGTGAGATTTTGCTACTGAGTAGCTCATATTCCCTCATGATTCGTTTCCATACCACATTCGGCATACACTCACTGTGAAAAAAAAAAGAAAAAAAAGTTATTTTAATTAAATATATATTTCTCCTACTGTTGTATGTAAAAAAAAAATAGTTCAATTTTATCTAGCTCAGTTGCACGAGGAAACTTAATCTCGGGACCTCTGGGTTTAGATAGGCACTTATACTTAACCTGCCTGCGGAGCTCCGGTAAATCACATATCTAGGTTAACATATTTATATAACATTTGTTTTGTTGTCAAAGCTATAATTATTATATCACAATCTTAATTCAATTTAAATCATTCGATAACAAAATTTAAAAAAAAACCTTTTTCCTTACATTTTCAAAGGCAAAATAAAACCAACATATATACCTAAGTCCAACCACGTACAAAATTATGGCACAGAAAGTTTATTATTTACCCTTAACACAATTAGACTTCTTTGAGTCAAACAAAATAGCCACACTGCTCACAGCCACCTATTATTTACCTTTTTTTTATTAAAACCATCCTCAGTCCCGCAATAATATAAGAAAATTGAAACTTCTCACCCTAGACCATCTGTAGTTGAGAACTCGATCATATGTACATATCTCTTTATGTTTACTGAAGGATATGCATGTCCTCACAAACTCTTCAAGTAGTAATCAAGATCCTGTTGTACATCCTTTCATAATCTTAAACTGGTAATAAGTAGTGGAACAAGTCCTTTTTCCTTCTTTTCTAATGATTGTAAAGTTTTTACGTCCCGGCATTAATATCACTTCTTTTCAACACCACGCCAATAACAAAACCAAAGAACCTTTCCAATACACGCCAAAGAGGTGATACCATTTAGAAGTAGTAATATTGTTGGAATAGTGACGTATGGATGATTGTAAATAGGGATTATAATTAAAAGGGATGGTTTTCTTTGTCACAGATTTGCCCCCTAATGTTTCAGAAGTTAGTTTTAGTATTGAAAACTGCTACTGGAACATTACCAGCCATTGGTGCACTTAAAGTGGTAGGAGTTAAGGTCCATTGTCTAACGACTTTTCCTTTCTTCTAAACTTGGCACCGTTGAGATCCTTGCAGGTAAGGTTGCTCGGAAATGTACATTCATTTAACCCTTTACATATTGGTTTATAGGTTTTGAAGACGCGCACTTGACTTATGTCGGTGTCCTCGCAACCAAAGCGACAAATTAAAACACCTGCTCCTGGGTTTCAACCGCACTACACCAGCTATTTGAGCAAATTCAAATGGCACTCTAGCTGTCCTCCAGGTGAAACATTTGTCTACTACCTTGGGTTTTACATAACTTTTTTTTTTTACAAATATTTACACAAATATGTTACATGGCTAATGCTTGCCTTATATAGTATAAGCTGTTAGCATTCTCTAGACCTACATACAATTGAATTACTAACACAAAACAAAACTACCCTCATTACATTGAAACAAAACCACACTTTAGCAATAGACTGGACATATTAAAATTATTAGTTTACACACTCTTTAACTAAACCAAAATTCTTAAATATTAAATAGCTAAGTGGATGGCAAAAGTTAGATAAAAACATAGTCGTGTAACAATATGAGACTCTCCTCTTGCAACTTATGAGACAATTGTTCCAAACAAAAAAACAACAACTCGTGAACTCATGCCAAATTGGTTTTTCCTGAAATGTACTGTGCCCCCAATCATCTTCAATTGACCCACTAAACTCACCCTAACTGTTTGGGTACCTACAGCCCCCTAGGCTTCTTATTACACCACTAGTCGCGAATGCTGACTCTCATAATATGAATTCAACTTCTTAAAGTGAGATTATCATAACAATCCTCTGCCAGGTGATTTACATACACCATATGAGAAAATTAAACAAGTTAAAATAATAATTACAAACATTAGTTGATTATATGAAGAAAAAAAAACCTTTTTCAAACCCTGAGATAAACATAGACTATAATGACACAATATATTAAATAATATAGTAGTTTGACATAACTATTCAATGAAATTATAGGTTGTTTAGAAATAGACATACAAAATGTTATAACGTGCCCTATCATAAGTATAAGCCTACCATGGAAATACTGGGCCTTTTTTCACGTAAATATCAAGCACTTATCATAAGGTGCTACACGTATGAATAATTTATAACTTCATAGGGTGTTTTAAAATAAATACTAAGCGAAATAATAAAAAAATACATTTACACAATGTTGTCTGTTATAAGATAATGGAAATAACTTCCCTCGTTCCTGACTGCAAGGAGCGTAATGACGGAAACCAGGTACCACACTTGCTGGGGCCTGCTTATGGCGACTAATTGGTGAAATCAAAAGTTCTGGTGCGTCTCTTCTCAGCTGTTGGGGCTACACATCTCAAGTATACAGTACATACTTGTAAACACACAAGCCCTATCATAGGGTAACAATTGCAGATAAAGTTCATGGATTTAACTTCTGTTTCTTAAAATAACTTCATTATAATTAAACTGAAAATGCTTATAACGTCTTAGACCTCTTTATGTTACTTGTCTGCTTCCCATACATGAATAAAGAATGACCTTGGTTGTGATGTTACTTTACTCTCAGAAAATCCCACTCTCTTCTCTCTTCCTCTAACTATATTTTCTTCTGACATATACAAAAAATAAATAAATAACCTTCAAAGTTTCACCATAAAACATTTAATAATTCTCGATGCTATTCATTTCCAATAAAAGTTGTGTGGGTTCCTGCCCTTTCACAAGTTTTAATATTCATGTGACTATCACAAGTCTGCCCAGTCTAACAGGTACCGGCACAGAGGGACTAGCCTTAATGTTGACGCTGGTTATAACCATTATACATATATTTTAAATACTCACAGGATTTTCTCTCTCTCATTTTGTAGGCACATTCTTATCGTGTAGGTCTTCGGGATGCATCTTCTCTTCACATGGGGTATTTCTTAACTTCTTTGACGTAGATACTTTAACAATAACAAATAATCTATTACTGATTGTCGAAATTATCCATTATAATTCTTAAGTAATAATTGTGGGATAAATTACCCTTTCCACAATACAAAAAAAAATCTCTCCACACTTTTGTTTTATCTTTCTTATCTTTCCTTAGATTGATACCTGACTTGTATAATACGGTGTGTACCTTCCAACCTTGAGAAAAAAATGCCGCAGGCTATTTGTTGGATGCTGGGAATCGTTCACCAATCATTCCTAGAGTTTCTAAATTCTTCTTATTTTTTATTGTAGTTTTAAGTGTTTTAATTGTGTAGCTGGCTTTAGATATAGTCAATTGTAATCCACATTGTTGTCTTTCCAGGCCGCCACCTATGCAGTGCTGGAAACTCGTAGAACCATGTACCTAATTTCACCGGAGAGGTGGCTCACGAAAGGGTCGACCAGCTCTTAATGTTAACATTTAATTTGCTTTTAAAATAATTGAATGTTTTACTAATACAAGTCTATAATCGCCTTTTTAAGATATTGATATCAATATTGTCTTCCCATGCTCAAATTTGAAGTCAAGTGATGATACTATTTAATTATTTGTACAAAAGTTGGCTACTTCTGTTCTTCTGACTGACAAACACATCGATGACTATGTTGCTGAAGTTTAGAAATTCAACAATTACATCCTTAAGTATAGAACAAACAGCCAGCGAATTTAACCAATCTTGTCCTATGGTGCTCTTGAATCTAATAGACAACTCAAAGATAATCCTTCAACTTCTAACATAAGCTCGGGACACGTCGGATTTCCTGACATCTCCATTTCTTCCTTTTCATTTAGTAATTCTTCCCTAAGATCTACACCAAGGGTGTTAACTTTTTCTTGACATACTAAAAATGCTCCCAGAGTGTGTGGAACCTGCGACCGGTCTGGGCTGCCTACATCGCAGGTCAACAGTTTCCCTCTTTGACAATTACATTTACATCAACTGGTTGAGGATGTTGACTAGAACCACGGGATGCTTGCCCTTGATAAACTGGACCTATGTTAGCTGGTACCCTATGTTGAGGGTTCGTCTGGGACGGTTGAAACGGGGTATGGGAGTTACTCCTAGACCTAAAGTCCCTGTCGTTGTCCCCATAAGGGTGGTTCCTAGGTTGGGGAAAAGGTCCGTTGACTGACCTCTTGTCTCTTACCTCAAGGTTATGATGGGAGTTTTCCCGACCTCTACCAGGATATTGGTGCTCTGTCTGGGCACCCCAAACTAAACTACGGCCTGAATGGTCGCGAGGAGGTCTATCTCTCCTCCACGCTTCCTGTGGACGTGCTCCCAGTTGAAACTGTGGAGTAGGTCCTACCCGCTGTTCCACGTTCGGCCTCCTATGAAGTGGGGAACTAAACTGTCCTACTTTGTCCCTACGCCTATCCTGTTCCAAAGCGTCCAAGCGCTGCAGTCCGGCCCTAAACTCCTCCAAAGTGTTGTAGGTAATCCCTACCAACATCTCGCGGTACCGTATGGGTAGTTGATGCGTGACCATATATATCAACTCAGAGTCACTGATGTTCGACTCGAAATTCCTACTTTTACTATACATGTCGGCAAGGTAACCCTCCAGAGTACCTCCGTTCTCATGGTACCTTGACGCATGTAATTTAGCCCTCATTTGGCCCTGGATCTCCACACTCCAAAACATTGCTAGGAATCGGGTTCGAAACTCCTCCCAGCCTGTGATGCTTTCGCGCACTACCGACCACCAAGGCAAAGCGTCACCAGTGAGGGAACTGCCCCCTAACCTTATTTTTTCCTTATCATTTAGTCGACGCCCTTCAAAAAGTTCCTCCAGAGTGTTGAGGTGGCTAACGGGATCCTGCCCACTCCTGCGATTGAATTTAGGGAGTCTATCCCCAAGAGCCCGGTCTCCTAAAAGGGTACACAAAGATGAAGAAAATGGGCTTAAGTCGCCCAGCCCTCCTAACCTGACCTGGTCTGACAATCCCTCAAGCTGGTTCTTTACCATTTTTACCTCCTCGGCTGTATCAGTCAACCTCTGATCCAACACCACCTAGGTTTTGGCTAAATCCCGGTTCTTGTCCTTCAGTGAGCCAACAGTAGAGTTCAGAATCCCCAGTGTATTTGTCTGACTCTCGTTTCCTGTGCGCACCTCTAGGCTTAGTCTATTCAATCCTTCCTCTAGCTGTGCGACCTGCTGTTCTTGCTTCTGTGCCGTCAACCTTTGGTTTGACTCCAAGGTCAGGCTAAGCTCATCCCTTGACTCCAGGATCTCTTTCTTAACACTGGCCAGCTCCTGCCTGAACCGCTTTTCAGTGGCCTCAACTCTAACCTCAAAGTCGGCCCTGGTCTTGCCTATTGCCGCTGAAAACTCTTCCCTCATACTGACCGTTAATGACCCGATGTGACGCATAATCTCACTGCGGGTTTCCTCCTGAGTAGAAACGAGCTTTCTCTCGAGGACTAACTGCCCTTCCCTCATCTCCATTAACAACTGTTGGATACCCGCCATAAGGTCCAACGAAGGGGTACTATGGGGAACTTCCATAGGGAAAGGAGGGATTTTGTCCCCGTCTGGTGACGGACCCTCAAAATAAGTTTGGGATGAGTCGTCGCTCAAATCCTCAACCACTACTTGGTCCCTAACTACCTTTTCCTGCTGTGGTGTCGTGGTAGCAGCATCATCCTCCAACCCTACATCAATTGATTGTCCATCCATTATTGTGGGTAAAACCTCAGCCTCATACCTAATGTTTATCTTAGACTGTCCTCTGTCCCTACTTCTAAGAAAATACCCTTCCTGGCTCATAACCTAAACCACATTTGAAAATACTAGGTTGCTCTATCCTAACCTTATCGAAAAGCCCCGCGTTAAGGCGCCACTGTGAAAAAAAAAAAAAGTTATTTTAATTAAATATATATTTCTCCTACTGTTGTATGTAAAAAAAAAATAGTTCAATTTTATCTAGCTCAGTTGCACGAGGAAACTTAATCTCGGGACCTCTGGGTTTAGATAGGCACTTATACTTAACCTGCCTGCGGAGCTCCGGTAAATCACATATCTAGGTTAACATATTTATATAACATTTGTTTTGTTGTCAAAGCTATAATTATTATATCACAATCTTAATTCAATTTAAATCATTCGATAACAAAATTTAAAAAAAACCTTTTTCCTTACATTTTCAAAGGCAAAATAAAACCAACATATATACCTAAGTCCAACCACGTACAAAATTATGGCACAGAAAGTTTATTATTTACCCTTAACACAATTAGACTTCTTTGAGTCAAACAAAATAGCCACACTGCTCACAGCCACCTATTATTTACCTTTTTTTTATTAAAACCATCCTCAGTCCCGCAATAATATAAGAAAATTGAAACTTCTCACCCTAGACCATCTGTAGTTGAGAACTCGATCATATGTACATATCTCTTTATGTTTACTGAAGGATATGCATGTCCTCACAAACTCTTCAAGTAGTAATCAAGATCCTGTTGTACATCCTTTCATAATCTTAAACTGGTAATAAGTAGTGGAACAAGTCCTTTTTCCTTCTTTTCTAATGATTGTAAAGTTTTTACGTCCCGGCATTAATATCACTTCTTTTCAACACCACGCCAATAACAAAACCAAAGAACCTTTCCAATACACGCCAAAGAGGTGATACCATTTAGAAGTAGTAATATTGTTGGAATAGTGACGTATGGATGATTGTAAATAGGGATTATAATTAAAAGGGATGGTTTTCTTTGTCACAGATTTGCCCCCTAATGTTTCAGAAGTTAGTTTTAGTATTGAAAACTGCTACTGGAACATTACCAGCCATTGGTGCACTTAAAGTGGTAGGAGTTAAGGTCCATTGTCTAACGACTTTTCCTTTCTTCTAAACTTGGCACCGTTGAGATCCTTGCAGGTAAGGTTGCTCGGAAATGTACATTCATTTAACCCTTTACATATTGGTTTATAGGTTTTGAAGACGCGCACTTGACTTATGTCGGTGTCCTCGCAACCAAAGCGACAAATTAAAACACCTGCTCCTGGGTTTCAACCGCACTACACCAGCTATTTGAGCAAATTCAAATGGCACTCTAGCTGTCCTCCAGGTGAAACATTTGTCTACTACCTTGGGTTTTACATAACTTTTTTTTTTTACAAATATTTACACAAATATGTTACATGGCTAATGCTTGCCTTATATAGTATAAGCTGTTAGCATTCTCTAGACCTACATACAATTGAATTACTAACACAAAACAAAACTACCCTCATTACATTGAAACAAAACCACACTTTAGCAATAGACTGGACATATTAAAATTATTAGTTTACACACTCTTTAACTAAACCAAAATTCTTAAATATTAAATAGCTAAGTGGATGGCAAAAGTTAGATAAAAACATAGTCGTGTAACAATATGAGACTCTCCTCTTGCAACTTATGAGACAATTGTTCCAAACAAAAAAACAACAACTCGTGAACTCATGCCAAATTGGTTTTTCCTGAAATGTACTGTGCCCCCAATCATCTTCAATTGACCCACTAAACTCACCCTAACTGTTTGGGTACCTACAGCCCCCTAGGCTTCTTATTACACCACTAGTCGCGAATGCTGACTCTCATAATATGAATTCAACTTCTTAAAGTGAGATTATCATAACAATCCTCTGCCAGGTGATTTACATACACCATATGAGAAAATTAAACAAGTTAAAATAATAATTACAAACATTAGTTGATTATATGAAGAAAAAAAAACCTTTTTCAAACCCTGAGATAAACATAGACTATAATGACACAATATATTAAATAATATAGTAGTTTGACATAACTATTCAATGAAATTATAGGTTGTTTAGAAATAGACATACAAAATGTTATAACGTGCCCTATCATAAGTATAAGCCTACCATGGAAATACTGGGCCTTTTTTCACGTAAATATCAAGCACTTATCATAAGGTGCTACACGTATGAATAATTTATAACTTCATAGGGTGTTTTAAAATAAATACTAAGCGAAATAATAAAAAAATACATTTACACAATGTTGTCTGTTATAAGATAATGGAAATAACTTCCCTCGTTCCTGACTGCAAGGAGCGTAATGACGGAAACCAGGTACCACACTTGCTGGGGCCTGCTTATGGCGACTAATTGGTGAAATCAAAAGTTCTGGTGCGTCTCTTCTCAGCTGTTGGGGCTACACATCTCAAGTATACAGTACATACTTGTAAACACACAAGCCCTATCATAGGGTAACAATTGCAGATAAAGTTCATGGATTTAACTTCTGTTTCTTAAAATAACTTCATTATAATTAAACTGAAAATGCTTATAACGTCTTAGACCTCTTTATGTTACTTGTCTGCTTCCCATACATGAATAAAGAATGACCTTGGTTGTGATGTTACTTTACTCTCAGAAAATCCCACTCTCTTCTCTCTTCCTCTAACTATATTTTCTTCTGACATATACAAAAAATAAATAAATAACCTTCAAAGTTTCACCATAAAACATTTAATAATTCTCGATGCTATTCATTTCCAATAAAAGTTGTGTGGGTTCCTGCCCTTTCACAAGTTTTAATATTCATGTGACTATCACAAGTCTGCCCAGTCTAACAGGTACCGGCACAGAGGGACTAGCCTTAATGTTGACGCTGGTTATAACCATTATACATATATTTTAAATACTCACAGGATTTTCTCTCTCTCATTTTGTAGGCACATTCTTATCGTGTAGGTCTTCGGGATGCATCTTCTCTTCACATGGGGTATTTCTTAACTTCTTTGACGTAGATACTTTAACAATAACAAATAATCTATTACTGATTGTCGAAATTATCCATTATAATTCTTAAGTAATAATTGTGGGATAAATTACCCTTTCCACAATACAAAAAAAAATCTCTCCACACTTTTGTTTTATCTTTCTTATCTTTCCTTAGATTGATACCTGACTTGTATAATACGGTGTGTACCTTCCAACCTTGAGAAAAAAATGCCGCAGGCTATTTGTTGGATGCTGGGAATCGTTCACCAATCATTCCTAGAGTTTCTAAATTCTTCTTATTTTTTATTGTAGTTTTAAGTGTTTTAATTGTGTAGCTGGCTTTAGATATAGTCAATTGTAATCCACATTGTTGTCTTTCCAGGCCGCCACCTATGCAGTGCTGGAAACTCGTAGAACCATGTACCTAATTTCACCGGAGAGGTGGCTCACGAAAGGGTCGACCAGCTCTTAATGTTAACATTTAATTTGCTTTTAAAATAATTGAATGTTTTACTAATACAAGTCTATAATCGCCTTTTTAAGATATTGATATCAATATTGTCTTCCCATGCTCAAATTTGAAGTCAAGTGATGATACTATTTAATTATTTGTACAAAAGTTGGCTACTTCTGTTCTTCTGACTGACAAACACATCGATGACTATGTTGCTGAAGTTTAGAAATTCAACAATTACATCCTTAAGTATAGAACAAACAGCCAGCGAATTTAACCAATCTTGTCCTATGGTGCTCTTGAATCTAATAGACAACTCAAAGATAATCCTTCAACTTCTAACATAAGCTCGGGACACGTCGGATTTCCTGACATCTCCATTTCTTCCTTTTCATTTAGTAATTCTTCCCTAAGATCTACACCAAGGGTGTTAACTTTTTCTTGACATACTAAAAATGCTCCCAGAGTGTGTGGAACCTGCGACCGGTCTGGGCTGCCTACATCGCAGGTCAACAGTTTCCCTCTTTGACAATTACATTTACATCAACTGGTTGAGGATGTTGACTAGAACCACGGGATGCTTGCCCTTGATAAACTGGACCTATGTTAGCTGGTACCCTATGTTGAGGGTTCGTCTGGGACGGTTGAAACGGGGTATGGGAGTTACTCCTAGACCTAAAGTCCCTGTCGTTGTCCCCATAAGGGTGGTTCCTAGGTTGGGGAAAAGGTCCGTTGACTGACCTCTTGTCTCTTACCTCAAGGTTATGATGGGAGTTTTCCCGACCTCTACCAGGATATTGGTGCTCTGTCTGGGCACCCCAAACTAAACTACGGCCTGAATGGTCGCGAGGAGGTCTATCTCTCCTCCACGCTTCCTGTGGACGTGCTCCCAGTTGAAACTGTGGAGTAGGTCCTACCCGCTGTTCCACGTTCGGCCTCCTATGAAGTGGGGAACTAAACTGTCCTACTTTGTCCCTACGCCTATCCTGTTCCAAAGCGTCCAAGCGCTGCAGTCCGGCCCTAAACTCCTCCAAAGTGTTGTAGGTAATCCCTACCAACATCTCGCGGTACCGTATGGGTAGTTGATGCGTGACCATATATATCAACTCAGAGTCACTGATGTTCGACTCGAAATTCCTACTTTTACTATACATGTCGGCAAGGTAACCCTCCAGAGTACCTCCGTTCTCATGGTACCTTGACGCATGTAATTTAGCCCTCATTTGGCCCTGGATCTCCACACTCCAAAACATTGCTAGGAATCGGGTTCGAAACTCCTCCCAGCCTGTGATGCTTTCGCGCACTACCGACCACCAAGGCAAAGCGTCACCAGTGAGGGAACTGCCCCCTAACCTTATTTTTTCCTTATCATTTAGTCGACGCCCTTCAAAAAGTTCCTCCAGAGTGTTGAGGTGGCTAACGGGATCCTGCCCACTCCTGCGATTGAATTTAGGGAGTCTATCCCCAAGAGCCCGGTCTCCTAAAAGGGTACACAAAGATGAAGAAAATGGGCTTAAGTCGCCCAGCCCTCCTAACCTGACCTGGTCTGACAATCCCTCAAGCTGGTTCTTTACCATTTTTACCTCCTCGGCTGTATCAGTCAACCTCTGATCCAACACCCACTAGGTTTTGGCTAAATCCCGGTTCTTGTCCTTCAGTGAGCCAACAGTAGAGTTCAGAATCCCCAGTGTATTTGTCTGACTCTCGTTTCCTGTGCGCACCTCTAGGCTTAGTCTATTCAATCCTTCCTCTAGCTGTGCGACCTGCTGTTCTTGCTTCTGTGCCGTCAACCTTTGGTTTGACTCCAAGGTCAGGCTAAGCTCATCCCTTGACTCCAGGATCTCTTTCTTAACACTGGCCAGCTCCTGCCTGAACCGCTTTTCAGTGGCCTCAACTCTAACCTCAAAGTCGGCCCTGGTCTTGCCTATTGCCGCTGAAAACTCTTCCCTCATACTGACCGTTAATGACCCGATGTGACGCATAATCTCACTGCGGGTTTCCTCCTGAGTAGAAACGAGCTTTCTCTCGAGGACTAACTGCCCTTCCCTCATCTCCATTAACAACTGTTGGATACCCGCCATAAGGTCCAACGAAGGGGTACTATGGGGAACTTCCATAGGGAAAGGAGGGATTTTGTCCCCGTCTGGTGACGGACCCTCAAAATAAGTTTGGGATGAGTCGTCGCTCAAATCCTCAACCACTACTTGGTCCCTAACTACCTTTTCCTGCTGTGGTGTCGTGGTAGCAGCATCATCCTCCAACCCTACATCAATTGATTGTCCATCCATTATTGTGGGTAAAACCTCAGCCTCATACCTAATGTTTATCTTAGACTGTCCTCTGTCCCTACTTCTAAGAAAATACCCTTCCTGGCTCATAACCTAAACCACATTTGAAAATACTAGGTTGCTCTATCCTAACCTTATCGAAAAGCCCCGCGTTAAGGCGCCACTGTGAAAAAAAAAAAAAGTTATTTTAATTAAATATATATTTCTCCTACTGTTGTATGTAAAAAAAAAATAGTTCAATTTTATCTAGCTCAGTTGCACGAGGAAACTTAATCTCGGGACCTCTGGGTTTAGATAGGCACTTATACTTAACCTGCCTGCGGAGCTCCGGTAAATCACATATCTAGGTTAACATATTTATATAACATTTGTTTTGTTGTCAAAGCTATAATTATTATATCACAATCTTAATTCAATTTAAATCATTCGATAACAAAATTTAAAAAAAAACCTTTTTCCTTACATTTTCAAAGGCAAAATAAAACCAACATATATACCTAAGTCCAACCACGTACAAAATTATGGCACAGAAAGTTTATTATTTACCCTTAACACAATTAGACTTCTTTGAGTCAAACAAAATAGCCACACTGCTCACAGCCACCTATTATTTACCTTTTTTTATTAAAACCATCCTCAGTCCCGCAATAATATAAGAAAATTGAAACTTCTCACCCTAGACCATCTGTAGTTGAGAACTCGATCATATGTACATATCTCTTTATGTTTACTGAAGGATATGCATGTCCTCACAAACTCTTCAAGTAGTAATCAAGATCCTGTTGTACATCCTTTCATAATCTTAAACTGGTAATAAGTAGTGGAACAAGTCCTTTTTCCTTCTTTTCTAATGATTGTAAAGTTTTTACGTCCCGGCATTAATATCACTTCTTTTCAACACCACGCCAATAACAAAACCAAAGAACCTTTCCAATACACGCCAAAGAGGTGATACCATTTAGAAGTAGTAATATTGTTGGAATAGTGACGTATGGATGATTGTAAATAGGGATTATAATTAAAAGGGATGGTTTTCTTTGTCACATCACCGGCCGTTGTCTCTCCCTACTGACAACGGCGCTACTAGACTACTTGATTAACTAAGCTTTCTACTTATTTCTGCATAAGGAATCTCCCTTCAATTAGATGATTTTTAGAGTTGGAATTTTTTGTAGAATAGGGATCAACAGTTGAGAAATTTTAAGTTTGTCTGTACAAGTCTGTGATTAAGAACTTAAATAATAGAAAGTAATAAGATACAGAATAAGCCTAGAATTTCCCAACTCAAAATCTCATAAAATCCCCAACTTTCAAACTTTTAACAAACATTGGAAGGACGAAACCCCCAAACCCATCACAGCATGACGCCACTGGAGACAAGAACGTTCCAGTGAGCGGCCCTTTTATTAGAGAAAAGGCTGAACATTTCGCATCTGAACTAGGAAAAACAGACCTCAAATTGAGTACATGGTTGCTAGATGGATTCAAACAACGAAACGGAATTTTCTTCAAAACTGTATGTGGGGAAAGTGGTGCTGTTGATGTGTGTTCAGCCGATAATTGGAAAGAAGATTTGAAAGAAATGATCCAGGACATAAAACTGAAAAATATTTTAAACGTCGACGAGACAGGACCTTTTCTTACAAGTGTACTCCTGACAAAACTCTTGCATTTAAAGATGAAGGGTGCAGTTGGGGGAAAGATTAGTAAAGAGCGAACAAAACTGTTAACTGGAGCTAATATGGATGGTTCTGAATATCTGCCGTTGTTAATGATTGGAAAATTGACTGACCCACGTTGCTTCAAAAATGTAAAATCGAAGACAGTGGAATACGAGTCAAATAGATAAGCATTAATAACAGGAGATCTGTTTGAAAAATGGCTTTTAAAAATCGACAAACAGTTTGACAACCAAAATTGGACAATCCTTTTATTCATTGAGCTCCCCTTTTGGAAAATGTAAAGATTATTTTTTCACAGCCAAATATGACATTGGTTATTCAATCCATCGACTAAGGAATAATTAAGAACCTAAAACATTTCTACAGACAATTGTTGCTGAAAAAATCTTTCTGGAGATTTGTCTACTCAGAAAATATCGCTTGACGTTCTTCAAGCCTCAAGAATGTGTAAGAAAATTTGGAAAAAGTGAAAGTTGAAACCATTAAGTTCTGTTATAAAAAAGTTGTCTTTATCATGAAAGAAAATGACGGAGAAATTGTGACTGAAGCTGCTCTAGCTTTTGCAGCTGAGAGGAAGTTACTCCTGATCCTGCTATCTCCTATGTGGACTTCGTCAGCGTGGATGAAGCTGTGGTAGTGTGTGTGGTATAGTTACTGATGCGCAGAAGCGGATTTACGCTATAGGCCCACTAGGCACGAGCCTAAGGACGGCGGCTTTTAGAGGCGGCACATTTTGGATAACATTTTTTTTAATTAATATATCTTTTTAAATAATTACGTTTAAAAATTATTGACTAACATTATCGGAATAGTTCTTTGTAACAGAGGTCAGCCTCCCCTTCTTCATAATGTTAACTCAAGCTACTGTAAAGCATGTACTGTACATGCCTGATTATCTTTCTTAGAAATCTTTTCTTTAATAGAATACTAACTTCCGCCCCCCCCCCCCCTTACACCCCCAACACACATTTCCACCAAAAATTCCTAAAGGCCTTGACAAAAATAAAGGCAGAAAAGAGGGGGGGAGGGCAAATATTATAATTGTGCCTAGGGGCGCAAAAATTTTAAATCCGCCACTGCTGATGCGGACATTGTCGCCAAAGCTATCAACAATAACAACCAGGTTGAGGATGGAGCATCTGGTGTTGAAGAGGACAATTCTTCAGTAGTTCAGAAAAGGCTTATCCCGAGTGTGGCAGAAGCCATGGACCATATTCAAGAACTAAGGTTTTTTTAAGTTCTAACAATGTAAGTGATTCAATTTTCCAGTCAATAAATTTATTAGAATCATAAACTTTGACTGAGAAACTCAAATCAAGAAAACAGATTAAAATTCTGACTTTTTAAAGAAATTATGAACATATTATATCCAGCTACGTTAAATAAAGTTTTTAGCTTGGTTGCAAACCTAACTGTGTTTCTTTTCAATTCCTTTTAAGAAACTTATATAATTCGATTTTTTTCCCTGGTCCCTTCAAGTTTGAAATATTCGGTTTCAACTATATAATACGAATTAACTTGGATTTTGGTTCTATTATTTGGTCTACACACTATAAAAAGTACTCTAAGTTTCTTAAAATAGTACAAAACAAATTTCTAAAATAATTTTCTTATAGTTATGATACCTTGCCTTTGCTCCAACTAGAAACGCGGAGAACATATTTTGAAATGAACTTTCTTCACAGACATAGAAATGGACCAATAAACTGTTTTAACCTGCTAGAATATTGATATGTATTTGACAGCACACAGTCTATCTTAAATAAATAAATGTTTACATTACTATCTAGTTTCACATTAAATTTCCTCTACATAATACGTTTCAGTTTATTTATTTTAGTTAATATGTTGAAGTAATTATTTAATTAATCTAGCAAACTGTTTTTATTGGAAATTGACTTCACAGCCAATAACTGTTGTAGTTCATTCAAATAAATAAATAAAATAAAAACCAGCAAAAGACTGGTGACATGAAAAGGATTATTTATTTATTTATACATTTTCCATGATGCTATCAATTTTGAGTTTGTCCTTAGTGAAATAATTACATTGACTTTTTTTTTGTAAAAATAAAGCTTTAAAAAATCATGAGTAAAAAACCTATTACAAAAATTAAAGTGAGGATGGTGGAGCACATTTTTAGGCATACATGATTGATTAACATGTGAATGGAGGGAATAGTGAAAAGAAAAATATTGCAGTGAAAGGTAAAGATTAGAGTATGTGAAGCAAATAATTGAAGTTGTGGGCTGTTTTAAGTATGTGGGGGTGATTTAGGATAGACATAAACGAAGGATTTCATCAAAACAGTCTTGCGATTGATGACATGAAATTAAAAACACACGATACGGTACTTTTTTGCCGTAATATTTTCTTTTTAAAACTATGGTAGTGGAAGACTTAAAATAAGATCAATAATCAAAAGAGTACTTATTTAAACATAGGTTTTTTTAGTATCCTTCCTGAATATGTAAGTCAATTTCAAATCTAGGAATATCTTCTATTAATAATCATTCATCTATCTAAATTTAAAGTTAGGTTTATTTTTATCATTTTGTTTATCATAACACCAATTTCTTTTATTAGGAATGGCTGGTAGGAAACAAAAGAGATATGAAAAGTGTATTCTTATATTTGGTTTTTTTCAGTGCTGCGCTCTTGTGTCTATGTTTAAAACCCCTAGATCTTACAAACTATGTTGTTAAATTACATTGTCTAAGAAAAACTAATTTTGAGATTATAACTTGTATTTCGTAATAAAGCTATCATACAGTGAAATTATAAGTATCTGAATCGTGTGTGAAAAAAATTCAAATCTTCAGGTAAATAAAATAAATGTTTGCTTTCAAGTATTTTTTTTAAATATTCTGTACTAAGCTCAATAAGTTGTTTCTAGAAATTTTCAATTGCCGATCTGATTCTCATTCATAACGTATTTGATTGTTCTTATTAATCCCTGCCATTGCATTATGATACTTTTATAAAGCACTTTTGGTAAAATAATAACAAAAATAATTTGAAACAAAATGGATTCAAATTATCTTAAAAGTCACCTTTAAATACAAATAGTCCCTAACAAAATAATTTAGTCACATTTTATAATTTTGCTATTAAAAATCTTGGAGAAATTTGAGGTATAGAACTCAAAAGGGCAGGATTCTTCTGTTTTTTTTTGTCATATTATGGAAAATGTAAAAAAATTTACAATCTAAACACTCGATATCAAATTAAAATTTTTATCAATTTCATTTAACTTATTTTAAATTGAGGTAGGCTATATTTATCGTGCACTTGTGAACTGACTCATTGTATCAGAAAATACTTATAATCGAACTTTAATTCAGAAGAGCCACACAAAATCCAGCCCGCACTGTGAAAGGCGAAACCCACATCTCACCAATGATACAGTTTTTGGCCATGCCAGAAATTGAAACACACAAACATTTAAAGGACAAGCTTTCACTGTCACAGACAGCGTCTTTGGGCAGGCCTGCCAGGTGATCAAACCAGGGACCAGTGGTAGGGGCAAAGCGTGGGCCCCTCTCTTTGTTTTACTCGACTTGAGTGGCAGTGAAACCTTATTTGGGAAATTGGGAGGGAGGAGTGTAGTAAATTAGCTTAGCAAATAAAAATTGTTTTGAGGGGCTTTGGCCTCAAAGCTTAAGGAATGCTTGGGAACCCTGGGCGAATATTTGAAAATAGGATACTCACAGAAGATATTTGGGTTGGCTCTTGTATGAATTATTATTTAAATCATACTTTTCTTTAAGCTATTTGGGGTAGTCCTCCAGACTTTTTTTAAAAACTTTGAATGATCCTATAAGCTATTTAGAGTGGTGTTTGTCTGGAATCTTTTGAAAATTATATGCCTAATAAATAAACTATTTGAAATGGCCTTATACTGGCAAATTTTTGAAATTGTATGCCTCTAGAATCTATTTGGAGTGGTCTTAACTTTGGATTTTTTTGAAAATTTGATGTACTCCACAGGATATTTAGAGTGAACCTCTTTCATCACATTTTGGAAATTGGATTCTATTAGATGTTGGAATAATTGTCCTCACCTGAAAATCTTAATGTTTGTTTACCTCTAGGAGTTATTTAAATAATAGTCTACACCTGGGAAATCTTTGAAAATTGGATGCTTCTAGATTACTAGCCTTTAAAAACCGTTTTTTTATTAATTTTTTATTAAATACCTCTCATATTTTGAGTTGTCCTTACCTGCCAAAGTTTAGAAAATTGAATGCATCTAGAAGCTATTTGGAGTTTGTAATAAGACCATTTTTCAGCTTAATACTCAGCAATATCAACGAGGAGTGAAAACTAGAGTGTGTGGGAAGTTTATTCTAGGATAGAGGGTGAGTGTATTCCTATCAGGAGGAGGGGGATACAAATTATTTCCCAAGGGGAGAAAGCCCCCCCACCCCTTCCTATTTGTTATTACACCACTTCTCGACTTAGACTTGTACTTTTTTCTAAACATTGTTTCACATTTACAAAACAAAAGCAATATAACCTATTCAAATTAATCCGTAACTGAACATTGACATGGTATGTCCATGATAAAATACTTGGAGATATAAATTGAATTTGAATCACTGCTTGACTCTCTTCATTTGCCAAATTTAATTTAATTACAAAAATAATATCACCATCCGACGTTTCCGCCTCGGAGGGCTGTCTGGCACATCCTCTTCCATTCCTGTCGATCTTTCCAAACTTCTCCATCAATCACACGTTTCCAGTATGCTCCTTTATCTTCCATGTCCTGCACTTGGTCAAAAATATACTCCGTAAAATTTCCGAACACTTTGAAATGAAGGACAAGACTACCAGACCGATGATAACATTGTGTCAAATGCCACTAAGTTTCCCCGTAGGTGATACCAGCTGGTGGGCTGGATATGCACTGTTACTAAGTTTGGATGGGCATTTTATTGCTTATAATAAATGGTTTATTATATTTAATCCATTACATTAAAAAAAATCATTATTCGGTATCTTGGGCCACTGTCAATCTTGGGCACAGTACGATAGTACTAATAGTCCCCCCTTGTGGCGAGCCTGTTCTTAAGTCAAGAGACTTTAAATTAAGGCTATAATTGTAGATTTGCTTTTGTTGTTATCTGTATGGACTTAAAATTTGTATATCCCATAATCAAATTTTAAAAAAATTAAATAATCCCACCCTTTTTGCGTACTATAAACGAAATTTGTCTCAAACAATGCTAATACCTTTTTATAATTAGTAGGTATTTATGAAATGACCCGCTTCAGTGGCCGCATGGCCTAAGGAGCTACTCTCGCA
Organism: Timema cristinae; assembly: GCA_039000515.1. Taxonomy (NCBI): domain Eukaryota; kingdom Metazoa; phylum Arthropoda; class Insecta; order Phasmatodea; family Timematidae; genus Timema; species Timema cristinae. Next base: position 29,718,168 of record JBCFYV010000003.1, on the reverse strand, counting down.
ATAGACTAGACTGCCAAAGATGGGTAGATCAGGGTTCAATCCTGGTTGGATGTATTGGGGATGATTTTTCTTAAATGGTTTCTTCTCTTCCTACACACACATGCAGATACATTTTCTCTAAATTAAACCTTCATAATCCCTAACACATTAGTGTAATAAGCTTGTAACTCAAACGGGTACCTAGTAAGTTGAGGTGTGAAAAAAAAAATTATACATTTATGTAATGACAAGAAAATAATGAATAAGTAATATTCTTCCTTTTACGTTACAAGCCTTATTAAATAACAACTGCTAGCTATTTTAAAAAGTAGCCTAGGCTAATATCATAACATTAACACTCTCGGTACCAAATGTTATAATTTGGTATCAGCATCCATTATTTATGCAAACAAATATTTATATTACATTTTACAATAAGTTATTCAAGATACCATTAAATAATACATTATCAAAATTTGAAATGTATTTCTCTTTTGCCATTTTTATAAGGGTAGGCATTACAAAGCTAAGTGGATATATAAAAAATTAATCAATTTAAACCGGTTTTAAACATTTTTATATCTACATTTTCTTGATTTCACTTATTCTCACAACTCCATAATTTTGTTTAAGAATTTTCTGATTAGGCCTAAACATTTTCTTAAATCCACACATTTCACTATCAATTTTAACCTAGATATTTTAAATATTAAATGCCAGTTGACATTCAAAAGTTGAAACATACTGAAAGCTTAGATTTCTTTAGGGACACTAATGGTTATTTTATGTTTTAATGCAAATTCTTCAAATTTAGTTATAATGATTGAGCCATATAAAATATTCACTATGTTCAAAGCGATCATAAAATATTTACTCTGTTCAACAAGTGGATCGCTTTGGAATGGGTTTTACATGTCCAAGAATGCTAATGCTAATTTGATAGCCGATGGGAGGTAATATTATGATAAACTTTTTATTTTGGGTTTAATACAACACAAGGTTTATTTACAATACAAAGAAAAAATGGCTAGCATGCAATAAAAAAATCAAAACTTAAACTAATATTTTACCAAATATCATTAATGTATTGAATAACAAAGCTATTTTATTTGTAATTATGCTTGTAGCCGCATCTAAATATTATATTCTGTAAGTTGAAAAATGTTACCTGGACAGCTGGGACCTTTGACTAGTATGCCATTGCTATAACCACCGAGTTATCCAGGAGTCATCCCAAATCCAGGGTCATTCTTCATTCGTATCTTTAATACATCATGATATACACATTTGTACCATCATTGTACTCTTGGTAGCATAAAGCTCTCTTGAGTCGAAAGTGGCTGCTTTATCTGATAATGCGTGATCTTAATTGATCACTCTAATGTAGTCGACAATTTCCATACGTCCATCACTGACTCTGTCTTAAAATATGAGTGAAGAAGACCCTGGGTACGGGACAATTCCTGGATAACTCAGTGGTAAGAGCATTGGCGTACTAAACCAAAGATCCCTGGTTCAATTCCCTTGTACAGGTGTCATTCTTCAATCTATAGAATAAAATATTCAACTAAATAATTATTATCAGTTCCCACACAGCCTAAATTTAAATTAAGCTTGTTTACTTTTGTAGGATTAACACACTTAATAGCTAGACCTGGTGGTCTAGGGTAAGGTGTCGGACTTTCGTGCTAGGGGTTCGGGGTTCAATCCTCGGTCCCGGCACAAATTTATCTGATTACCAAACCCTTCCTTCACCTCTAACAAGACATCTTGTGAATGTGGGGAATGCCAGGCCTCCACCGTGGTTCGGATTCCACGTTAAACTGTAGGTCCTCTATTTCATCTCACAATCACCCTACCATTACACATTAGCGTAAGTGCGTATAACCCGAATGGGTAGTAAGATGCGGTGCTAATAATAATATTAATATAATAATAATAATAATAATAATAATAATAATAATAATAATAATAATAATAATAATAATAATAATAATAGCTAGACCTATTGTTATTATTTTTGTAAGAGCAGACACCATAATGTTTTAAAGTCAGAGCCTATGCTCTATATTTATTAATTTTTTTAGGTTATATATTGTTTGAGCATGACTCCAAACAATATTATTGTCTGTAATAGGCTTAGTTAGCATTCATTACACTAGTTAGTGCAGGGATGGCAAATATATGGCACACAGACATGGAAAACAATCATTAAATAAAACTTTTTCCCCAATATGCGAGTATTTCATTCAATGTCATGTCACAATAAACTTTGTGAATTCAATGTTTAGAAATTGTCTTGGCTCATAACTTTAAATTAAGCTTGTGTGCTGTTCAAGACAACGTTATAAATCACACACAAACTTGGCTAAAATACAACTGGTTGTAAACAAATATGAAAAAGATTATGTAAGTTTTTAATATATATAGTCTTTTTTTCACTGAAGGTGTTGTTTTCAATTACTTTACTTTAAAATATTGATATTAATAGTGTCTAAGAAAGTGGTTCCCAATTACATACCAGTCAAGGACCCCACAGGGGTCTCTTTGAAATTAGAGGTCCCCAGTTTTTTCTAATCAATAGAATCTAACCTATTCTATGTATAGAAAATACTAACCTCCCCCCATATTAATAATTCATGTTAGAAAACCTGCAAAACTGAGAATTTGGCACAATAAATTTGAGACATGTGTTTTTACATACTTTTATTTCTACACTAGCTCTAGTTGTAATAATAATGAATACAATAGTAATAGTTAACACAAAAAGGTTAGTTAGGCCTACATGAAAATGTATTAATTATGAAAAAGATCAAATTTATTCATTTGGGTCTAGTATTAGTGAGATAAGTGAAACCTCTTCTTTTTCCCCATCACTTCTTGAAGATCAGGTTGAAGGCTGGACACTTTAACTCGAATGCATGTCAAGTCTATTTATATATTTGTTTTTCATGTAGCACTGCACAGGTGGGTGAGGAGGGGAGGGGGAGGCTTTTTATTGATCAAGATTAGGTCTACTGTTGTTTAATTATCACCACCTTTTGGGAACCACTGGTCTAAGACACTCACTTTGACACGCTAATAGATTTCCCTTCTTTAAAATGGAGGCATTATTAAAACATTTACAATTTTATTTGAGTTATTCATTACATTTCATAATATTCAACAGGTTTTTGTTTTTAAAAAGTTAATTAAAAAACATCATTAGGTGGTGGCACACTAGACTAGTTCAAAATTTAGTTAGTCCTCAAGTGGCACACTAGTCAAAGTTTCGCCATTCCATCTCTACGCTAGAGTCTAGCACAATTTATATAAGATAGCTTATTTAAAACCAATTTGGTTTCTAATAGTAGGTATCTGCTTAAAAATGTGTTTTCAGAAAGTTTAATTAGGACCGTATCTTAGTTTATTTTAAACCAGTAAGCCAAAAGTTTTGTTTTTACTTTCTCTTGACTACTCAGTAAAGTATTTTAAGTTTGTCAAAAAAATCCAACTCTTTTTTGATAAATGTTGACATTTCATGACCCCTGAAACCGAAAAAGTTATGTTTGTGATGCTCACTTTATTATGGACTAGAGCCCAAACAATTTTACCGATTGAACTAAAATTTAGGGTTTTCATAAGGTTGCCTAAGGAGTTTTTAGAATTAAAATTAAGGATTGTCCACTAAAGGGCAGAAGGAGGAAAAAAAAAATGAATCTCTCAGTATTTGCTCTAACAATTTTTGATTAAAGATTGTAACCATGCATTATTTAACATTACAAATAAAATTGAAATTCTTATTTGCTCGCAAATAATATCTCTGCAACTATTTGAAATACAAAATAGTTTATCATTGAAATGTGGTAATACTATTAAAATATATATTTTTTATTTGAAATTAATTTTTATAAAATCAAAAATGTCTGAGCTATAAGCTTATACACACAAGTCTTTGAAATATGAAATTTATTGTTATTTTCTTTGGTGGACAGAGATGTTCCTATTTTCACTATGTTTCTGTAACAGTGTGTTCATTTATGCTCTTCGGTGGAGTGTTTCTGCAACATTGTATAATATTTTATTACATAAACCTTAGAAGGGTTTAGTAAATTTATCTCTTCTAAGATGAGAAAAATCTTTACTAACTTTTGATGTGTTAGTTCATCATGTCCTAAGCACTTGTGGGTTTTTAAAATGGCTAATTTTTTCTGAAGAACCTTATCTTTTAAAAGTAAAAAGTTGTGGGACCAAGCATATTCACACTAAAGATTAAGAATAGAATGAATCTAGCTTATAATAAAACTGTTCATACTAACATTTGCTTCATCTAATGTCATAACAGTAATTATAAAACTAAAATCAATAATTCAGCCAACCAACAAAATCCATTCATGATAAGAAAATACAAAAGCACAAAATTATAAATATAAATATAAATTTGTTATTTTACAGAACTTAAAATGTTTTGTCCCAAATGACATTCCAAGATTAAACAATAACAATTGTGGGAAAGTTTATTTTAAATTTTTATTGGAGGGAGGGGGGGGGGGCAAGGAATAACAATAATTGATAAATCTGGGCCAGGTCTACATAGGGACATTTTTTTCTAAATGGTTTTCTACACTTCATGAAAATATGGATGCATTTCCTCTAAAGTTATACCTTGGTTTAAAAATGTAAATTTAACTTATTTTTATAATCACACCAAAATCATACTTTATTGACACGTTTAAACTATAAATAAAATTCCTGATAAGAATAACTCATAAACTAGTATATCTTACACTGAGTCAAAATTAATGCAACTCACCAAAAATAAACTTCAGAATACACCTCTTGAGACAAATATTCAAATCCATTAAAGTATGTATAGTAATTTTTATAACTCTCAAATAAGTTTAAATAAATGGTGGGCTGACAATAGCCTATAGTGTCCCACCCAAAAATCTTCGTCAACTTTGCAAAATATGCACAACATTAAAAAAAATAGTGTAAAAGTCATTGAAATATAATTATAGGCTAATGATTAGGTCATTTAAGTAAAAAAAATTACGTCTGTGTTAAATTGGTTCTGACTATATTAAAACTATCAATACTAATTGTACTAAAATTTGACGTCGTTTGTCAAATTGTTCAGAGCCAGTTGCCTTAAAACACCCCCTTGTAACCGATGTTACATAACGTGACTGCACTGATTACGAAGATCACTTTCACAGTCTCCACCATTTCACTCTCCACAGCATCCGAGCGATGTACCCGTGACTACTTCCCACGCGGGAGGATGATTGAGGTCACGGTTAATGAAATTACTTGCCTCCATTTGCTCTACCTGCATAATGAGGTACACCGACACGTTCGGCCTCTGTGTCATTATAAGGATAACATTGATCTACTTAGCAGTTGAATCGCTATAATTAGGTTCTAATTGAGGGGGCGGGTCCGAAAGGGCAAGTTTGGTTTATTGCCCGGCTGATGAAAGTAAATGGAGGATCGCTATAATTAGGTTCTAATTGAGGGGAGGGTCCGAAAGGGCAAGTTTGGTTTATTGCCCGCTGATGAAAGAGTCAAATGAGGAATCGTGCAATTTGAGACTATATATTGGTCACGTTTCTTTTAATTAATTTAGATTTCTTTAAAAAAAAACCTGGACACGGGGTTAGAACCGGGACCTTGGTGTAGAGTTTGAATTATTTATCACCGAGTTGTCTTGGACCAGTGACATGCTCCGGGTCATTCATTTTTTAATCATAGTTTTAAGGCACGAGTCTATTATGGATGTGTGGAATCATCAGATACTTGAGCCTAACATTGAAACTACAGACACCGGTCACTCAAAATCGGCTTTTATAATGGATACTTAAGTGGTAGAGCCCTGGCGCATAATGTCAAGGGTCCTTGGTTCGATTTACTTTTCCAGGTCGGGTCATTTTCCTTTAAACTATCCTCTTCAACTCTAGCTCGTGTTGAATTTATTAATTAAAAAATATGTATAGTTTATTTGTTACTATCGTGTATTTTACTATCTAAACTTAACTTTGGAAAGTTTTAAAATTAATTTAACTCGACTCAATCCGTCCTAACCAAAGCGATGGAAAGGGCGATTCGGAAGAAGTGCGTCCGAATTAGCGTGAAGAAAGTCATTATGTGGAGAACGACCCCTTTCGTACATGGGCGAGATTTGAACCTCTTGGCATTCCTCCCTTCACCGTCGAACCGGTTATATCGCGAACGTAACGCCATAGACCGCGTCACCACAACAGGTAGTTCCAGAGCTCGCGGTAGCCAAACTATTAGGTTTTAAAGTTGTCACGATTCAAAGTGTTTTTATACGATTACTTCTCACCACCTGGCGACCATCATCATCATCATCACATCACTTCTCATAATCGTTTTAAACAAAGCGTTTAAATTCCTCCCTCCTTCAAGTTCAATAGGAACACCTGCCAGAACGTTTCGTCGGTTTGTTACGTAACGGTTTAAGTCTCGCCGCACGTAATTCGGACACAGTTTATTCCAGACGCGGTTACACCCCCCCCCCCCCCCCCCCATCCAAACTTTATAATCCAACTGCCCTTGAACTCAGCGCATTTTTTTTTATCGATGTGGTTGTTTGCAGTAAGTCTTCTTGCGTCGATGGTTGGGAGGGGGCAGACATGTCTTGGCGGGAAACGATCCCTTGACAGTCCGGAGAGAAATATAAATGGAGGGTAATGTAATACGACCTGCTGTTGTGTCCGTTTTTACCGACGGAGACAGGTGTCGGCGGTTAATACGCCACTCAGGTTGTGTCAACTTTGTTTGATAGCGTCTTTTCTATAAACAGGTCAAGGCGAGAAAGGTAAAATCTATAGGAAATGTATCCGAAATTATTTGATGGAAGAAAAGGGGAAACCGTTTAAGAAAGGGGAGGAAGACCTCAGTACAGCCGATCGGAATTCTAACACCGACCACTCTGTCACTTTAAAACGTTTTTTCGGTCCTTGCACTGTGAGACAATATCGACATTTACTATTTTTCGGACAAGGTGCTATTGCTTTTTATGAAAGATGATAATTTCAAAGGAAATGTTCGAAGGTAGGATAGAAACTGCACTTGGGGTGTAAATAACCCTTAACAACTGAACCCACGTGTATCATATACTAACCCGATAATATCCATTACCATCGGTGGTTACGTAGACATAGGCGTAAGTATGGTCTGTCGGGGTTCGAATCCTTTACGGGTTTACTGAGAATGCTTATTTTAAACTAAACAGTTTCCTTACTTTACGAAAATGTTGGTACTCTTTTCTCTAAACGTTACCTTCCTCGTCACTACCTTAATGAGCTTAAATATTCAGATAGCAGTGACACTTTGTTGGACATGAAGCATACGCTTCACATTTTTTTACCCCTACAGCTACAGTCCAATTATCAATGTTCATAGGAAGGATCTTATCTGATAGAAAGAAATGTTACTAGATCTACTTTCACGCATTTATACGTCAGGTTATGTGATTTGCAGCTTTGATTTTTGATTGAAACCAATAGTTATCAAAAATGCTAATAGATAAAGAAAATGTTATAAATGTTACCCGCAAAAAAAATTAGTATATGCATTTCCTCATTGTTTCTTCCAACAAAAACTTCACTGTGGATAAAAACAACAACGTTAACTCTCACACACTGACTTACGTCATTCATAGGAAATGCAGTTAGCGTTATTATTAGCTCATCCGGTAACGTGTCTGTCTACCTATCTTATCTCTGATTTAGCAGAAAAACCGTATCACTTTGAGAAGCGTATTTTCCTTATTCGCGTTAAAAACTGTTTTGAATTAGGTAAAATTTCGCCCGGGAAAACGGCTTCGTCCCATAAAAAGTGGGGGTGGGGGGAAATTGCGCCCTCGTATGATCATCACATCACTAGGTGGGAAAACTGCGCCCCACACGCTGTTTTAGATGAATCGATGTATTTTGACCATCTCAAGACCTCATAATGTGCGATGAATCGATTTGAAATACCCGCCCTCCTAGACAAAAGGATGCGATGAACCGATCTACGCCGGTGAAAATAAGGTCGTGAAGAAAGTGAGAAAATTGCGCCCACATGACCTTGTTCAAATTATTTAGGTGAAACAGACAAGGTCGTGTGGGTGCACTTTTTCCCGCCTATTAGTGGTATGATTCATGCGAGGGCGGCGCAGTTTTCCCTTTTTCTGGGAAGGTGCAATTTTCCTGACACCGTCACTTTATTGGTTCTAGTTCAGTGGCGCACACACAAACTACGGGTGTTTTTGTTAATGAGTGTGTGTTCTAACTTTACCTTTTGAATGAAATTAAAATTGAACCTATACATTTAGGGTGGAGAGGTAGAAAACGCGAGTTAAGGACGGTATTTTTGCAGGGTTTTTTTAATAGCAAAACATTTTTGGCCAAAATAAATAAATTATTGCTCCAATAAAAACATAATAGTTTAGTTTTCTTCACGTGGTGATATCAACAGTTCTTGAATTTCGGTGAAGGGTGTCCTTGAATTTAATGACTAACTTTTTACTCTCTCTGGATTTAAAAAGTTTCTCATCTAATGCCGCTCTGCAACAACTTGATATCACCATGTGAAGAAAATTAAACTCTATGTTTCTTTTGGAGAGTTGTTTGATTTATTTTGGCCCCAAAAAAAGTTTTGCTGTAAAACTGCAAATATACTGGCCTTTTCTCGCGCTCCCTATATCCCCACCTTAACATATCTTATTTGCTTGATATATTAGTTGATTTTCACATGTTTCAGATTATACTAAACTTTTTTTTATATTTGGGGAAGAAGGAAAATGGCTCCCTTGCCTTCCCTTAGATGCGTACTTTTCTAGTTATGTTATGATAGACCTTTAATTATTTGTTCAAGCAGTAATATTATGCTCGGCGATATTTGATTACCCGTTATTTCTCTCTTCGCTAACTCTGTCAAGTAATAAAAAACGGGGTGACCTGGTGGTCTAGCGGTAAGGTGTCAGACTTCTGTGCTGGCGGCCGGGGTTCAATCCTCGGTCCAGGCACAAATTTATCTGATCGACAAACCCTTCCTTCACCTCTGATAAGACGTGTATTAATCACAACTTGTGAATGTGGGGAATGCCAGGCCTCCACCGTGGTTCGGATCCCAAGTTAAACTGTAGGTCCTCCATTTCATCTCACAATCACCCTACCATTACACATTGGCGGAAGTGCGTATAACCCGAACAGGTAGTAAGACGCGGTGCTAATAATAATAATAATAATAATAATAATAATAATAATAATAATAATATAATCACTTCTGAGCAATTAATCTATGTACTTGCCAATCCCAGAGATATACTGGTGTAGCAGTATTTTGATAAGAAACCTAGAAACTACAAATATTTTTACTGGCTGGAGTGATAAAAGTTTTATTTTATTAGTAGTATATTTAAAAGGTATACCCGTTTGGGTTGTACGATTTTCTACTAATTACGCTAATTTTTTTAGGAATAAGGAAAGTTGAATTTAGAGTAAGTGAACCAGCATCTGCGTGGATGTCGAGTGGAAAAGTTTTTACGAAAAGCCATCCTCATTATACCCTACCAAGGCTCGATCCACAATCTCGCCGTCATCAGGAGTATAGTCTATATCGAGAGTGACGTATTAGATTGTTCGACCACAGAAACTGGTTCATTAAAATATTAAAATTGTTATAGTCACTATAATAAATGTCAAAGTTCCGTGTCGTCTAAATCAGACTGTACAATGTACATACTACAAACGTGCTTTGTTTGCCATCTGCGCATCGCCGTCTTGCACTATAGCTGACGGACATCTGCCGCAACTACGCCATTTTGAATGAATGCTTGTTTATTTAATTGTAAATACACATTTTTTTTGTTTTTTAATCTTGGTACGACATCGATGCACTTAACGATATTTCTTTTAGAAAAATGTGCTTCGTTTAGCGTGGTTTCACATATGCGTTTATTTTCCTGTGCTTTGCGTATTTCTACTCGTCCGGGCTACCCGCATATTTGTAATATCAGCGTAGGGATGAAAGAGTTAGAATTATAGAAGAAGTATGCCAGCATTTGCGTGAAGACGAAAAGGAATATCAGTTTGGAAAATTAACCTCACTACACCTGGTCGTAGTACGAATTCCGGCCTTCTTTAACATGCAAACCAGACATGTAAATCTTCTGCGGTGTTTATATATATAGATGCATTAGATAAGCTTCCTTACCTAAAGGCCCCGGGTTCGATTCTTGGCGTAGCCAAAAATGTTATTGGAGGAGGAATTGTGATGTCCTGTTTCATAGCGATGAGTTAACGAACGGTGGAGAGTTTTTTTTGTTTGTTTTAAGATTAAGTTTGTAAGCTGTGTGTTGATATAATTTTGTTTCAGAAAGTGCACGTCACATACTTCTTTATTGAAGAAATATAAAATATAATCTAAAAGACATGATCCCATGGAGATCCTAAAATAGGACTTGCCAAACGGCTTTTTTCTTTTTAGTACCGCATTTTACTAACTGTTCGTGTTATACACATATGTACTAATTACGTTAATAATTTAGGGATGAGGCAGGTTTAATTTAGAGGAAGTGTATACACATTCGCTTGCAGGGAGTGTAAACCACTTTGAAAAAAAACAACCCAAGTACACCCGAAGGGTATTCGAACCCTGCCATATCTCATTGTCACCGGCCGTCTGGTCTAACACGAAAGTGACGTCTTAGACCATGCGGTCACCGAAGTAGGTATAAAATTGTTATTTTTATAACTATGTACACCTTTTTCTGAAAAGATTTTATCCATGCCAAGCCAAGATTAGAGAGCACAAAAGAGATTTAAAATGAGCCAATTTAAACTCTTTAGGGTTCATATAATTCATTTTATAAAGGTGTTTGGCGTTGCAAACTTTTGTCAATTTTTGTAAATTTGTATCACCTGTAACTTCTGCTCAAATAATGATTGAGAGATAAATATTTATCTTTTCTTATATCTACAACACAGTGCGACTAACTCAACCAAATTTCCTCAAAATTTATTAAATTACTTAATTACTTACGCTAATGTGTAATGGTAGGGTGATTGTTAGTTTGAAATGGAGGACCTATAGTTTAACGTGGGATCCGAACCACAGTGGAGGCCTGGCAATTCCACACATTCACAAGTTGTGATTAATACACGTCTTGTCAGAGGTGAAGGAAGGGTTTGGAATCAGATAAATCTGTGCCGGGACCTAGGATGAACCCGGACCCCAGCGCAGAGGTCTGACACCTTACCGCTAGACCATCAGGTCACCCTGTGTAACTGTAGATTATAATAAATTATATTGGTGTTTATTATTGGAATTCTTTGATAAGTTCTGCAAAAAGTTCTGCAAAAAGTTCTGCCTACAAACTTGTTAAATAAATTATTTACTCGGGGGGGGGGGGGGGGGGAAGGAGGAACGCGTTTTTTGTTATTTACTTATATCGTGTTAAATATTGATTTTACAGAAAAACGTGTATAGAGCTTATTTGTAGAGAAGGAAATTATACACAATAAAGTTACTATTGAGTAATTTTTGCGTAAATGTGAGATATTTACGAAATAAAAACAGGCTTAAAAGATAACACTTTGATCTCTTATCAAATTAACTATTTTTGGTCGATGGGCCTGCGTGTTGGGCCAAATCTCGGGCGTGGCCCTGTGGCACGTTGCCACCTACGCCACCCTATAGTTATGCCAGTGGTCCTTCGAGCGTGTCCACTCACTCTCAACCCAGTATATAACGTTCTTGTTCAGACCGTGTAGTCACAGGTGCGGGTGTTTAATAAGCTTGAAATAAATTTCATGATCGTGGTCCCAGGCCCCATAATGAGCATGAGTTAGTTTCCTCGTGAAAAATGACTTGATCAAGTACATTTTCAACCCTGTGTGGTATGTAGTTCTTTATGGTCAGTAATTGTCCGAGGAAACTAACTCATGCTCATTATGGGGCCTGGGACCACGATCATGAAATTTATTTCAAGCTTATTAAACACCCGCACCTGTGACTACACGGTCTGAACAAGAACGTTATATACTGGGTTGAGAGTGAGTGGACACGCTCGAAGGACCACTGGCATAACTATAGGGTGGCGTAGGTGGCAACGTGCCACAGGGCCACGCCCGAGATTTGGCCCAACACGCAGGCCCATCGACCAAAAATAGTTAATTTGATAAGAGATCAAAGTGTTATCTTTTAAGCCTGTTTTTATTTCGTAAATATCTCACATTTACGCAAAAATTACTCAATAGTAACTTTATTGTGTATAATTTCCTTCTCTACAAATAAGCTCTATACACGTTTTTCTGTAAAATCAATATTTAACACGATATAAGTAAATAACAAAAAACGCTTTCCTCCTCCCCCCCCCCCCCCCCCCCGAGTAAATAATTTATTTAACAAGTTTGTAGCAAACTTTGCAGAACTTTTTGCAGAACTTATCAAAGAATTCCAATAATAAACACCAATATAATTTATTATAATCTACAGTTACACAGGGTGACCTGATGGTCTAGCGGTAAGGTGTCAGACCTCTGCGCTGGGGTCCGGGGTTCAATCCTAGGTCCCGGCACAGATTTATCTGATTACCAAACCCTTCCTTCACCTCTGACAAGATATCTTGTGAATGTGGGGAATGCCAGGCCTCCACTATGGTTCGGATCCACGTTAAACTGTAGGTCCTCCATTTCATCTACAATCACCCTACCATTACACATTAGCGTAAGTGCGTATAAACCGAACGGGTAGTAAGACGTGGTGCTAATAATAATACAGTTACACATAAGGTTTTGAGAGGGGGGGGGGCGTTCTTTCCTTTGGGGGTTTACCTGGAAAATTTCCACTGGCCCATTACTGTCTAGTACGCCTCTGCTAAGGGCACATCCATGGTGGTCTCTGGAGGAACCTCGCAAGAAGTGTTTGTTCCCCAGACGAGTGGATGCCGAACCCTGACAACGGCAGTTGAGTCACCACTTTGAAAAGTCCGCGACTTAAAAGAATGGTGTCAGACTAGTACCGTAGCGGAGTTCTTTAATACTAGGTTGACGTCGATGTTCGAATCCAGGCTGAGTGTATACTGCGCGTGATTTTCCGAATGTTATTTGTCACTGTAGGCTTACCATCGCCTCTCACGATAATCCCGTCTCATTCTTACTCTCTGAACGATCACTTTAAATAATTCTTATGTTAAACGGATAAACAAGAGGAAAAAAAATCACCTATAATATTTTTAATGTACAGTCTTCCATTAATAGGGCAAATTTGTATAAAAACAAATAGTACATTATCTAAGGTATCGTTTTGTACAGTCCATTTTTCATAGAAAGAGCCTTAACTAACAGCTAGAAAAGTTATTAGATCTACTTTCACGTATTTTTATGTCGAGAGGTGTTAGGTCCTCGCTATTGGCCTCATTTATGCACCCACCTTGGTAACTTACAACTCAAGGATGGATATAGTAAGATTCTGGTAGGAAAAACCTTTTCTGACTGTCACAAACGTTATTAAAACTACTTTCGTATAATCATAATTCAAGTCGTGTGATCTTAGGCTGTCATTTTTGGTAAATATTATCAATACCTAACATTATTATAACAATAACAATAAAATGTTACTAATTTTGTCAGAAAAAGTTTTTATTTTATAAAATGCCCTTCCAATTTTAGGTGAATGAAAAATACGTTTGTTTTTTCTGAAAAGGCCCTCATGATGTAACTGTATCGAATCTGGGTATTTCTATGCATCGTCCGATCCTGTTTTAGACCGCACATGACGATGGTGAGAAGAGACATTTCTTAAAATGCTGCCCATAAATGAAAAATACTTCTGAACTAATAAACATCAGTAGTAATAGAAGTAACAGCAGCAAGAAAAGTGTTTGTTCGCCATGTATGGCTTGTCAGGACCGGACTCGGCGCTTACAAAGACCAGCCTTTCAAGATTCCACCACTTCGATTCGTCATGCTTGTAAAGTGAAGAGAAATAAAGGGACCGAGGCGAAGTGGGATTAAATCTAGTGTTGATGTAGTGTTTCTGTAGATATTTTACATACACTTATAAAGTGCATACATCTGCTACTCAGGCCAACAAGGTGGGGATGCCGATGTAGAGAAGTGAGAAAAAAAAACTTTTTGCAGTTTTTATATCAAAAAAAATAAATCATTGTTCCAGTAGGAACATATAATTTAATTTTCTACACATGGTGATATCAACAGTTATTGAATATATGTCACAGGTGTCCTGGAATTTAATGATAGCTTTTTTTATCTTTATTTAAATAGTTTTTATCATCTAATGCCGCTATGCTCGTAAGTCAACACCTGTTAATATCACACAGTGAAGAAAATTTACTCTATGTGTCTACTGTTCAAGCAATATTTTATTTATTTTTGCCAAAAGAATATAAATTTTTCGAAACCAGCCAGCACTTAAAAAACACACATATATATTATATTATTTTCTCTTACAGAAAGTCGTATTGTAGGCCTAGTTATGAAAGATGTTGACCTCGATATTTTGATGGATCTGTACATTTTTATGTTCCCCTAAACTAACAAAATATTCTCTCTGTCCTTCTGTATGCTATTCTGTACCCAGGGCTACAGCCGAAACGATTTTAGTCATTTTATTAAAGCTTGGTATTTATATGTTATATGGTCAAATCGTGATTTTAATTTTATTTCACATTAAGACAGATTTTTTAAATTTGACTCGAACAATTTTGTTCAGATTGTTTTTATTCTCAGTGGTGTTCCCGAATCAAATAGATGAAGCAGACAGCTCCCCCCCCTCCACCCCTTCTCCTTCTTTAAGGTCACTCCCACAGGCGTCAAGGTCACGCTGGCCGGCACATTTGGAGGACCCATTTTTATATACGTGGGAGTAGAAAAAAAAATCAGTTCTCTATAGTAGCTCATTGAATTTGGGTGTCGGCCAGCGTTTACCAGGGCGTTAATAACTTAACTGGCTCGCTCTTGTTCTTGGCTCGTTGCTTTGCTTCCCTGTTGGTGCCTTTACTTTCTTTTAAACGTATGTTGTAATCCTAAAACTGGCTATCAGCGACTTAAAGAGCACGTCTAACGTCCGAGAAACTGTTATATTGTAGGGCTTACACTGTCCAGCGACCTAAAACACAGTGGAAAGTCATGGAATTTTATCAAATTTCTGAAATTTTCACATATTTTCTATAAAAAAAAATACGCAACTTTTATTTACAAATAGTCAAAATAAAAAATTTCTTGCAGTTAATACTCAATGCGAATCTATTTTAACACATTTGTCCCTGTTGATTATACTAATATCAATTTTTAAAGTCAACATGTGACTTATGTGTCGTCTTTCCACCAATCTACTGCGCGTCTTTAGCCAAAGTTGAGTCATGACTATGCGCATGTGCGAGAATTTGATTACATTAAAGGAGAATAAACTAAAAAAGAATGTGTCTAGTAACAACTTTAAACTGTACTGGTGCAAGTTGATCTTTTAACTGTCTCAATATGATTTCACTGAAATCTTAACTTAAATCGCGATACCCATTGACCTTTTGCTTTAACCCTTTAAATATAGTGACACAATTTAGAGTGTGTATGTGCTTAAAAATATTATTACATTAAGTCTCGATCTTAATAAAATAATCTTTAAATATATAAGTGACTGGAAATTTGGAAATTGGCTCTGGAGAACCTAGAAAATTCAGGGAATTTTAAAATATAGTTTGGCTGGATACTCTTATTAGATTAGGTACTTTAACCATATATTGCATCAAAGTATGGTTTTCTGCATTATACTCTTGAAAAAATGAAAGTAAGAACAGCGAAATATTTTTGTTTTCAATTCAAAATAATTATTTTTCAATTTTGATGTATTTAAAAAAAATAGGGTAGAATGGTTTCACAAATCTCAATTACGCTGTTTTATAATGAAGACTACACAAAACCACTCTACAATGCCTAATTCGAGGTATCTACCTAAACTACGCATTATCCGTGGGGCGAGCCTATCTCGTGGCTGATTAACCGGGATATTAAGTAAATAATCTCGAACCAGAAAACGTATCAAAAGCACGGTTTTCTTCATTCTTCACCCAAAAGAGATTTTTTAATAGTAGTCTTGTTTTTATAGCTTTACATAGTAAAACAATGAAAACACATTTTTAATATATTTTTTGGTAAAATCTGGTAAAGTTAGGGAGTTAAGTGTAACGACCCTGATAAATAGGCTTATATATTTGTAAATTTATAATATTATTAACGTTTAGCAATTTGTTAGGATTTATAAGTATCAGAGAGTGCCATTATGATCCTGTGATCAGAGTTCCGGGCCACAGATATGGAGGTCCCGGGTTCGCTCCCCGGCGCTTCCAACTTTTCTGTGAAGCAGTGGGTCTGGAACGGAATCAAACTTAGCCTCATGTGGACAAATGAGTAGCTACTTTAATAAAAATTTAGTGGCTCTGGTTTGAAAAACTGAGATTAACGACCGAAGGGTTTGTTTTACTTACCACATGACATCCTCTTCCCGCAAAAGTTGACACTATATTTGGCAACAGACAGCCGGTCGATCGGTAAGGCTCGATTGTGGGCTGATGCCACGGAGTTTTTTTTTAATAAGTACCAAGCTGTCTTAAAAATGTGGAATTTATGAAAATTCCAGATAAAATGCCTTGTCTGTTTTAACTTCATAATTATAGTTTTTAGTAATTCGTTCGACATAAACTATTCCCCTATCCTGTGTTCAAACTAAGATGTGTAAAACGATCGAGAAACACTGATTCCGGTGAATGTTTGAGTATTTTATTAAACTATTCTCGCTTCCTGTATCCAAATCTAGATGCGTAGCACTGAAATAAAAGTAAATGAGACGATTCGTCTCCAAAGATTTGCGTTCTAACCATCCCAACTAAAAACGAAATTTGGCCCGCGATCCGCGGTATGTCAAGAGAGTTACGCTCAATTATGTACTTAATATGTGTAGATGTCACGTCATGCATTTCAGGTGGGTTCTGTCTCACCTCGCTCGACGCTGCGTTTTTTGTTTTTTTTGCGACCTTGAGGTGCATTCGCTTCTGAACATCAAGGTCGAGGCAATAGGGTGCGTTCATTCGTCTCCCCGCTGGTCTAGCACTTATCAGTGTCCTTATCCCAAAGATGTTGACACTCGAATTCGTAATTTCATCCGCAAGCTCTCTATCAGTCATGACAATATTTTAAAGTCATTACATTTGATTTTAGGTCATGAATTTTTATTAGTCAAGTTCATTGCGCATGTAAAAAGAATTTTTTTATACTTTGCTTAAAATTAGCTTAGATTTACTACTTCCCAGTGATACCAGAGCTCAGAAATGAGAAAGTCTTAGAAATCAAAATTTATGAAATTTTGAATGAAAATCTCACTGTGAGGATAGTTAACTAAAAAGTCATGAAATACGGTTTACGTAATTCGAGGAACACGATCCATGAAACGGTGATAGATCGTAAGCCCACATTTGGCGAAATTGTGTTACTAAAATGTTTATACTTGTGGGATACAACACTTTATATCCTCCAAAAAACTTTATTTTAGGTTTGAAACAAAATGTAAAATAGTTTTGTTTAGTGCCAATATGTCTTAATCTAAAGATGCTGTGGCTAGAATAGTCGGGCACAAATCAATAACTCCAGAAACAAAGTGGGGGTATAAACGTTCCTGTCCGGCAGTAGGAGAACAAACAGGCAAGGAGCAAAATATCAACGCCAGTACAATGTGTTGTGACCCCTCCGATTAAATTACATAATTAGATTAATAAAGATCCCTTAAACGCTCCTACACTAGTTACCTTTCATTTCCCGGCCATTTGAATCACAATGATCAACCAAAACAGTTGAATTATTGGAATTTTCAAAGTGGAAAATTTCAACTTTTAAACTATGTTTGCAGGTCTATGTATACTTGTAAAGGAGTATAGGAAATAATTTTGTGTTGATTCCATTAAACACTAAACTCGTGTACTGTTAAATGGTTTAACAATATTCATCTTAAGCGTAACATCTGATGGGCACTATCTCAGATACCTGGAACTCCCTTAAAAATAAAGACAATTATTTTAGTCGCCATTTTGCTACACACATTTTTAACAAATGTATGCCACACACATTTTAGGGTTAGGACATATTGAAAGTAACATTGCTTATTTATTTCATTGGGACTTATGATACACCATTCGCTTTAACTAGAAGAGTAAGAGTTTTTACTTTCTCCTCTATAGTGGAGTAGCAATTTAAATAACCAGCATATGCACGACTGTGAAATCTCCATTAACGGACACCTCTGAATAGCGGATTTTTCGTTAGAGCGGACAGTTTAAATTTCCCCGGCAACTTAACATTGGTTCTTACGGTGAAACAGGTGACCTGGTGGTCTAGGGGTAAGGTGTCAGACTTCTATGCTGGCGGCCGGGGTTCAATCCCAGGTCCGGCAAAGATTTATCTGATTACCAAACCCTTCCTTCACCTCTGACAAGAGATCTTGTGAATGTGGGGAATGCCAGGCCTCCACCGTGGTTCGGATTCCACGTTAAACTGTAGGTCCTTCATTTCATCTCACTATCACCCTACCATTACACATTAGCGTAAGTGCGTATAACCCGAATGGGTAGTAAGACGCGGTGCTAATAATAATAATAATAATACGGTGAAACAACTTCCGAATAACGGACTTTCTCAATAACTGACGCGGACACAGGTAGAGACGCATATTTATGCGTACAAATCTAAACAACGGATATTTATATATATAAAAATATAAATAAAAGGAAGTATTTTCTGTGTGCGATGCCCAGCCAAATCTACGGCACTCAGAGAGCTGAAATTTTTAACATAGGTGGACGGAAGGGGGTCCGAATGCACCTCGAAGCCGGATTTTTAATTTTTTAATTAGGCTATTTTTAACAAATTTTTGAAAAAAAATATTTTTAATTTGGCTTAGAACTACATTTCATAGATAACGTTTCCATTTGTAATCGGGTGCCATGGGGGAATGGGTGGGGGGGGGGGGGCTTATATAATTCTTATACCACAGTGGGTCACGAGCAACGCCATGCGGGATCGCTAGTAGTTAATATCCACAATGTCAGTATGTAGTTTCACATAGATTAGACTGTTCAAGCACTATGATTAAAAAAAAAATCAGATAAAACACTGCTTAAGAACAGACATTTTTTTTATCTTAGAAGGTGTCCGATATTAAGATATTTAACCGTAGTAGGTTACATCATTACTTCGATAAATTTAATTAAATTTAAAGTACATACTTTATTCAGTCTGAACAATTTGATAAAACATTTTTAAGCCCACGGAATATACGCGCCTCTCTCTAAAATTATTTCCAATTTCTTTGATAATTAAAAAAATATCCAAACTTCCTCCATTTTCACTTTAGCCTCCATTTTAACTTTAGCCTAATAAAAATTTTAAAACTATCTGTTGTGAGATTAAAATTTCGAAAGTTTTAACCTCATTGAGATCTGTTCAAATGAACCAATCTCATTCCGCTACAAAGTTTTGTTCAAGGATAGTTAAACGGAAATAAAGTTTCGAGACTGGTAACATAACCGGCCCATCTCGCATGCCTCGGGTATATTTTTGGCGACAAGAACACCAAAAAAACAAAGAAAATTTAATAAACTAATAAAGGTGACCTTGTGGTCTAGGGGTAAGGTTCAGACTTCTGTGCTGGCGGCCGGGGTTCAATCCTTGGTCCCGGCACAGATTTATCTGATTACCAAACCCTTCCTTCACCTCTGACAAGACATCTTGTGAATGTGGGGAATGCCAGGCCTCCACCGTGGTTCGGATTCCACGTTAAACTGTAGGTCCATTCATTTCATCTCACAATCACCCTACCATTACACATTAGCGTAAGTGCGTGTAACCCGAACGGGTAGTAAGACGTGGTGCTAATAATAATAATAATAATAATAATAATAATAATAATAATAAACTAATACTTTTATGGTTAAATGGAACCTAAGATAGCATTTGTCCATCCTCCGCGTATTTAAACTAAAATATTAGAGATGAGAACGGTAGAATTTAAATGAAGTGACCCGCCTCGGTGGCGTAGTTGGCTAACGCGCTTGTTGTGTTGAGCTCGACTGCTGAGGACGGGGAGATCGAGGTTCGAATCTCGGTCGAGTGAACTGGGGAGGGGGGGGGTTTCCTAAATGGTTTTCCTCTCCCCTCCACGCAAATGCGGGTTCACTTCCTCTAATTCAACCTTCCCAATTCCTAATCCATTAGCGTAATTAGTATTTAAAGTGTATAACCCTAACGGGTAGTAAGACGCGGTGCTAAATATTATTAATATTATAAATGAAGTGCAATCCGCTAGTGGGAAACCATTTAGAAAAATATACCCGATTCGGTGGCCGCATTGTCCAAGGCATCACTCTTGTAATATATTACACTGCCGACGATGGAGATCGACATTCGAATCTCGGTTGGGTGTATAGAGGATGGTTTTTTCAAAATGGTTTTCCACTCCTTCCACGCAAATGTGAGTACACTTCTTCTAATATAACCTTCATAATCCCTAAAATGTATTACCCTAACGCGGTGTTAAAAAAAACACTTCTCTGGTTGTCATATAAGGCTTTGCCTATGGAAATTGAACTGTACCTCTTATATTTTATTAGCGCCTCATTCCATCAAGTTGGCCTTTAAAAGTCACTTCATACGTGTGTGTGGTGTAGTTGTGAGCCTTCTCGTGGCGTAATGCTTTCACTTATATGGGAACTGGCTCCTAGTCCCGTTAGATAACTGATAATAATAATAATAATAATAATAATAATAATAAACTAGCTTGGACCTTATGTCGCTGTGTTTGGGTGTGAGCTGCGAGTATGGGTAGTCATTCAGCCATCAGCTCACGACTGGTGAGTGTGCCCAATGTTTGGTTTGTTTTTTAAACCGGTGGACACGTGAGGGAAGGCGTCAGTCTCTTCTCATCTGGTTTGCCAAGGTGGAGAGGTTGGGGTTCGAATCTCGGTCGGTTGTACTGAAGGCTATTTTTTTTTTCCTTTAAGAGGTTTCAGACTATGCTTCCGTGGGTACCTTTCCCTCTAAATATGTACCTTTCTTACCTTTTGCTTCTAAGTGTTAATAGCCCGAACGAAATACGTGGATCGCGGAAAAAGCAAATATTTTTTTTAACAAACAAACTATAATTCATTCGTGAGCTAAGTTTATTGAATTATATCTCAAAGAATTACTTGAAATAATCCCTAATATATCCTTACGCCAACAGCTGACATCTATCACTTTGCATCACTGTAATGAAAACAGATGGTAATATTTGAATATGATAGTTAACCACAGTAATAATATTTATATATTTATTTGAGGACGGACACAAAGTTTATTTATCGTTTTATTCCACTTAAAAAAATATTCACGGTACTTCCACAAAAGGTCTCAACGAAAATAGCTTCAAAATGGTGACCGACGAATTTAAACTATGTGGTTGAACATGACGGAAACAAGTCGTTTACAATTATGCACCTACGCAGTGGTTAAAAATATTTTATTCAGTTAAATATTTCAAAATACAATAAAATAATTATAACATAATGTATTATATAAAAAAACACACAAGTATTTTCTCTTTTATAAGTAAATACGATGCTTGTATTAAAAGGTATTGATGTATGGACTATACTACACATACTGTAGTCAATAACGTTCCAAAACGAAGAAAAAGTACTTTTAATTATGTTTAAAATAGTGTTTCGAGTTGTATAAAAGAAATTATTAAAAGTAATGAAATAGTATGAGAAAGCTTAATTTACGTTATTTTAAATGTAAAATATTAACTGCATTTAATTAAATTTCCTTAAATGGGGAATAGTAAGGTATAATTTAAAGGAAACTTGTTCGCGTTTGCGTGGAGGGAGAGTGGAAAATCATGTAGGAGAAAAAAAAAATCTTCATTACATCGGTAAACTAAACTGGATTAGATTGGCTTGTTTATTTTAGACGGCGTTTCACACATATGCTATTATGCACTAATTAACTTAACCTAACACACTTTGGAAGTTGCATACTGCACAGTCTAATGGATATTCTCGCAATAGTCTAGATTTCCGATGACAGGGAAGTAAGAGTTTGAATTCTGTTTGGCCTTACTGAATGTGACCTTTTCCTAAATGCTTCCCCACTCTCCCTTCACTCAAATGGGGGTACCTTTCATATAAATCATGCAGTGGGCTAGCAAGATTATGAACAAAAAACAACACTACTCATAAACGACCTTAACTATATTAACAGGCCTAATTCTTACTAACACGGATGTTAATTCATCACCGCGTAGAGGGACATCCAAATTTAAATAATTGTAAACGTATTGGTCAAGACGGGGATCGAATTCGGGGCTCTTTTAGTATACTTAAGCGTTACCGTTACTATTAATATTGAACGCGGCATGTTTTCTTTAACGCCTCTTCTAAACTCACACCGGGTGGGTTCACCTGAAACGGACTTTATAGGGGGGGGGGGGGTGCTCCGGTTCTCCCACAGAACAACCCCCACCCACCTTTGCTCATGTCAAGTTGACTTTACCTGACACCTCTGGTAAGCTCGCACACATCCGCAAACGTCGTGTCGACATCTGTTGCGAGTAAATCAAGCGGCTTAGTGGACACTCCGACCCCCCCCCCCCCTCCAATATCAATACGGGTTCGTATCGCCCGTTAAACGCACCGGGGATAGCCCTTAAAATATAGTAAATATCACAAATATACTTTTTGAAAGTACTGAAATATGTGTGTACTAGGGCAGGGTTGCCGCGCGATTGGGAAACCGGGGAAAAACAGGTAATTTTGCAAAATTTGTAAAAACACTAGAATATTGGTTAATTTAACTGAAAGTTTAGGTCGTTTTGTAGACGCTTATTCAAACATGTCTTAATACATATTGAACAAGGGCTGTGAAACGACACAATATGTATTCCCCCATCAATCTTAAACTATCCTGTTTTCAAAATAAGTTGCATGACTTCACACTAGCAATTTTGATGGAAAATTAATATATGTTTTTACTCTATTCTTCAATCAAGCTGCTTGGAAAAATGGGAATTTCTTCTGGGAAATCTGGAAAACAGAGGGAATTTGGTAGTACGAAAATAATAGCAACCCTGCTTGGGACATTTGACTGCAAGCTTTAAATTAAATATCACTATTCCTTTATATGGAAGAAAAAAAAACTAAAAAACTAATCACCTTGTTTTGAACACACGTATTTCCTCCCCCAAACCCCTTTCCCGCGCTCTTTTTCCACTCAGAAAAATAAGGCTGCGTAAAAACTGCATAACCTGCTTCGGTGGTCGCATGGTATAAGGCGACTCGTGTTAGATTAGACTGCAGATGACAGGGAGACCGGGGTTCGACTCCCCGGTCAGGAGTAATGAGGGTAGTTTTCCAAAATGGTTTTCCACTCTATCTCTACGCAAATTTGGGTACATTTTCTCTAAATTCAACCTTCCTCATTCCTAACTCATTAGCATAATTAATACATATACGTATAACCTAAACAGGTAGTAAGACGTGGTGATAAAAAAAACTAAATACATTTTTCCAACAAGGTCAGATCATCCCGTTCTAAACACCAATCACACGACTTCACACTTGGGTTAATTTGGTGGAAAAAGTACTTTAATTCATATATACTATTTGAATTAGTTAAAAATATGAAAATTGCCTCTGAAAAATCATTGGAAATTTTGTATTGAAAATAATAGTGTATTTTGCTCACTAACACTATTTTCAGGAAAAGCCGACTAAGATACATTGTTTTCTTATGGAAGTGGATAACATTTTTTAAATCTTATTGTACCTATATATATAATGGGACACATAATTAACACAAGCCGGTTTTCTTGTACGTTTGCCTTTGATTTGATATATGGGTGCGGAATATTCTAACTTCATTACTCAACTTATTTTACCCGCACCGGTGGTTGCAAGGTCTAAGTAAGGGGTTGGTAACCTTTTTGAGCCCCGATCGACAAAAATATCCCGCGATCACTCTTTTTTTTTCCCCACTCTAGTTTTGCTTCTTTTTTTTCTATACACCTTAAATTTAATATCTCCCCAAATACGAGGAAAAAAATAGAATAAATAAAATTTAAATTTTCTTATTTTAAGAAAAGTATTTGTTTTAACATTACTATTATGACAGAATAAGTTATTTTTAGTCGCACTCAAATTTTATTTGTAAGTACATTATGTATTTGCGAGTTTAGAAGGCCCTAAGATTGACTTTTAATGATAATGTAATTTTATTACGCGACCGACTAAGGCTGTCTAACACCAAATGCAAATTTTGCCTCGAACGATTCTTTGCGAGGTAAACGTTGCATTTTGTGTAGAGAGTCAAGTTGTGAGCATTTGACTCGCAGCTCCAATATAATATTTCAGTTTCTACATTGTAAGTGAATCTCAAAAGAGTTAAATACGTTTTTGTTGGTTATTGTGGTAGATTTTTCTTGTAAAGTTAATGAAGGATATGGCGAGGGAAGAAGTAGATGTGACACCATGTAGACATTTAGGCTGCCCCCACCTCTCCCCGATCTGTGTCACGAACTTTACACATGTTATTATCTCATATGGCAGCTTTTGTGACACCAAAAGAGGGACTCGGATACTATTTAGAACCGGAAGTTATCTATAAGTATGTTTATCAATGGTGAAATCCTGAACAGTAATATTATGTTTTCAACTTTAGAAAGTATAAGATCTTTGTTATGTAACACTGTGATGTATTCACCCTTCCCCCCCATGTAACACCATGTATGTATTGTTATAACTCCCCCCCCCCCCCTGCCTCCCAGCGTTACTTAGTTTATGGATAGATAATATCAATAGAGTACCTATAAAATAGAGCTAATATTAGACCCTTAATGATGTATAGTAAGATCTTGGTTCTGCAAAAAATTATGTATTTTCTAAAATGGTCTTTCTACCCAATTCTTACTATCGCTCGTACTCTACTTAAAAACAATCGTGTATTTCTAATATTCTGATAATAAAACTAGTTAAAAGTGCTGACCTGATCTATCGCAGGTTCTTGACCCGAACGGTTTTGTTCCTGTTGACTGTTATTTGTCTTATCCACGCAACCAATTACTGTCTCTTTCCAGGGGGCGACTTTTCCACACCACACGTTCGATAGAGCGCAAGGACATCTTTTGGGTGAGTAACAAGCACTACGTCATCGCTTTTTAGATCAATTTGGAACTGAAATTATTTGTATTATTTGTAACTGTATGCTGTAACTTATAGTTTATAATTATATGTGACCTTTCAAAAAAAAAAATATTAAAAAACTCGTCCCCAGAATAAGACAATTTTACCTAATTTTCAAAATTTCTACTAACGCGTTTTGTTTATTTGTTGCTAATTGCCCTAACATAGCAACAGCAATAAAATTGTGTGTGTGTGTGTGGGGGGGGGGGGTGGCATTAAAAATATCTACCCCATCCACCGGGCTACGCTTGTTTATCTTTTAAAGTGAAAGCGGGCCCTTGGCATAATCCCTTTCAGAGGAGAAATTGTGCCTTGGCACGCCTTATTGGTGAATCCGTTTTCTTTTAGGCTCGTAGCGGTAGCAAGCAGCCCCTCGACTAAGCTAAAGGGAGAATCGCTAGTAGCTTTGTTTAAGTCGATCATTACGGAGGTGAATTAATCACTCCTACTTGCTTAACCGCACTCAAACAAGATGTATGTATGAAATGCACACCAATTCTGTTTGTTGTTTTTTAATTCTAAATGACAATAGTTATCCTTAATATATTAATCACAATTTAAGTAACTCAAATCAACCACATTAATAAATGTATTAATTTCACATTTACTGATAACTTTATCATAAAACGTTGGCAGGAAACTTAACTTACTACCTGACGCCCCAATAAAATACAGTTTAATCTAAACCCGGGTCCACACTTGTATCACATTTTCATGTCGTATCTTAAACTCATTGGTTTGGACGGGGCCTGTATTTTCGACGCGATCATGAGAACGATACGCATATCAAATTTATTTTTTACTTTATCTCTTCATTTTAAAAGTTTATCATCTAATACCGCTATGCTCATGACAGATATTCAACAACTGTTGACGTCAACATGTGTAGAAAATTAAATTATCTGTTTCTACTGTAGCAATATTTTATTTATTTTGGCAAAAAAAAAAAGTTTTACTATAAATCGGTAAAAACGTTGGCCTTTTCTCGCGTTCCCTACACTCCCACCTTAACTTTCACGAATACTAACATTCGACCTCGGTGGTTTTGGGGTAAAGTACTCGCCTCAGGATCCGATGTTTGTGGGTTCGAACCCATCTTGACCAATAAATATCCGTAGCACAACTTCCTTCGGAGGGAAAGTAAAACCGTCCGTCCCATGTCGATTGTGGCATGTAAAATAACCCTGGAAGGTATGTGAAAATACCTTTCCCGGAAAAATTGGTAGGCCCTTTCACGCTCGCTTATAGAAATTCTTGAATGCTGATACCACCCTTAATACACCCGACCGGAAATCGAAAACTGAAGGTCCTAAGCGTTCCGGGACTACAAATATAATAACCCTTAGCATATATTAATATCTACCACCGAAGCTATGTTTCAAGTTAAGCTGAATTGAGGACATGTATTTATATCTTTATAATTACCTAGTTTAATTTAATTCCGAGGCCATTAAAGCTACATTATCGGTAATAAGTTTCTACCGATACGTTCAAAAAGGCTTCCAAATGCTTGGACAATAGCTCAGTGTATTTATTGATATATTTAAGTTTGTAAAATGATACTCCACTTGCTACTTGCTTAGATCACTAATCTGGTGATTTTACTTTTGTTTATAACAACTCCAAGAAACAACTAAAGGAGTGGTTTTAAAGTTTATGCTATCATACATGTTCACAAATGACGTATTCTGGGCACCACAGACTTACTCACTGTCACTTTTCATCAAATTTAATAAAAAAATAAATGTATAATTTAATGAATATATTTATTTTAGTTGAAATAATTGTGGCAGTCCGACTCAAACAGGCCCCCCGGGAAATCACCCTCTATCCTGGAGGCCCAGTCCACCCCTGTCTCCGTAATCGGCATTCAAGTATATTGCGAGATTGACGCCTCAGGCCATTGAAGTGGATCATTAAAACGGTGAAACGTTCGGGTAAATCAGTGGAGAAAGGCGATTGGGTGCTATTTCTGACCACCATAACGCGGCCGTTATCTGGCTGTCTGGTCGATAAATCATATTTTTCTCGAGTGGCAAAGTCTGTAAGGTTGAGCGAAGGTTGGGCGGGTGTAGTAAGGAGGGGAAACCTTTTATCCGGGGTCGATTACCTTATTTTCGACTATCAAACCAGTATCATGTTGTTTTTTTGGCAGACCTATGGGTTGTGACAATTTCTTCCCGTAAGTATTGCATTGTAGTGAGGGTTTTCACTATATACATCTGATTATATGTTAACGATGCGTTGCAAATCCTAAATTGTTAAAGGGGATAATATTTTCCTCAGCAGGCAAGCTCAAGATAAAGCGTCGTAACCAATAAATTAAATAAGCCTCGTGTTGAATTATTCTTCCATGAAAGCAGGAGTAGTTAGTGTAGGCACAATTCGTTTTAATGTTAATGTAGGATGGAAGAAAACGCGGGTATGGATACGCATTTTTGCAGTTTTTATAACAAGAAAACTGCAGAACTGAACCCAACTCACCTTAAATATTCACCACTCTCTTCAAATGAAGGGCACCGTCGATCGCAACCTCTCTTCTTCAATAGGTTAAAAAAATCTTCATTAGACGAAAACTATTCAGACTTGAGTATGCTTATACAGTGTGTCGGTCTAATGGCAAAGAACCTTTTTTTGCACTCCAAAACGTTACTCTAATCTGTTTTTTGCAGCTATTACCTTTTCCTACTATTCAAAACGTTACAATGATGTGTTTTTGCAGCTATCACTTTTGACAGATAGTGTCAATATCGACTTTTGGAAGCTAAATACGGTGAACTTATATCAATGATGACTGCTTTGCAATAATATTTTAAAGATCTCTAAAAATATTAAGGCTCTAGGCAAACAAGTCCAATCTTCATAGGAAGGGAAGGTCCTTCCAGGTGATTGTGAGATGAAATGGAGGACCTACAGTTTAACGTGGAATCCGAACCACGGTGGAGGCCCGGCATTCCACACATTCACAAGTTGTGAGTATTTGCCTGTTATTTATATTGCAAGATTGGTCGACTCCCTAGACTTGACTATAATTACGGCCTTTTGGGTGGGAGTGAAGGAGACACGAGGAAAGGCCAGTGTTTTTGCAGTTTTTATAGAAAAATATTTTTTGGCCAAAATCAATACAATATTACTCCAGCAGAAACATAGATTATAATTTTCCTTCAAATGGTGATATCAATAGATCTTGAACATTTGTCATGAGTATAGTGGCATTATTTGACAAACTTTATAAATGTAGAGAAAAATTTGTCATTACATTCCAGGCCACACATGATATATATTCAATAACTGTTGAGGTCACCACATTAAGAAAATTAAACTCTATATTTCTACTAGATAAATATCTGATTTCTTAAGATCAAAAACACGTTTTATACAAAAACTGCAAAAAGCACTTAGCTTTGATCGATTATTCTATTCTGCCATCTAACACAGTTTCGTTTCACTCGATTTATAAAAAGCGTTGGTTGTAACAACTATTTAACCTACATTCTCCTAAACATCACCCTCATACACTAATGCAACTTGGGCAACGTTCTCCAAGTCCATTAATGGCTAAACCATTGGCTTACAACCTTTTTCAGGGTTTGACCCCATTTTTTTTTTCTTGGTCACCATCTTGAGTCTTTGATAACCTACAAGCCTTCATATCCTAATTTTCAAATTATATTTTTCATTAAATCTAACTACCCCTCCGGGCTATCCGAATTTAATTACATTTGGGAGGTAGGTCTAATTTAGCGGAAACGTATCTTTATTTGCGTGGAGGGATAAGGAGGAAACTGTTTAGGAAAAATCACCCCATTACCCCTGGTTGAAATTTGAGTCCTGACCTTATCATCGACAAATCAAACAAGCTTGCCGCTAAGCCCACATGCATGATTTAATTATTATAAATTGCTTATTCGTATAATGTGTATACGAATGCGGCTAAGATTCATCAAAAGAAACGAGTCGGGTGGGTATTTTAAGGCTATGCTAGCAGCGCCACTGGACTGCCACAGTAAACAAACTTTGTGTATTACAAGGTGGTATGCCACATGTTCTGGTCACTGCTTAGTTTGATTCTTCGTTAACACTTGAAATAAATAACTAACGCAGGTAAAAAAACAAATGATTTAGTTTTATTAGTTTTATTTACGCCACCACATTTTTGTTTTTGCACCGTGTGGTCAAGTGGTAAAGAATTCCTGGCTACAGAGATACATAGGATCCGGGCTCGATCCCCGGATTTTCCAGGTTCTTCAATGAAGCAGTGTATCTGGATCGGGGTCAACTCGGCCTCATTTTGACAAATAAAGAGCTACTTGAATGGAAACGTGGTGGCTTCGGTATATAAAACTGAGATTAACGGCCGGATGATTAATTGTGATGACCACATGACACACTCTATCAGCGGATTGTTGACACTATTTTCGCCAACAGACGGTGGTCGTTCCTTTAGAGTTTTTTTGCATCGCGTCCTACCACTGTTCCGGGCTATCCTCATTTAAATACATATTTGTGCTAAGGATGAGGAAGGTAGAAATAAAGTAAATGTGAAGAGGGAGTGGGAAACCATTTAGAAGCACCCTCAGTACTCACAACCGTGATTTGAACCCCGACCGCGTCGTCAGCGGCAAACCAGACCAGATCATTTTGCGTGCCCACCGATGCGATTCACCGAAAATTTCCGTTCGAAAATAGAAAAATCATTCGTCACTGATTTTTTATATGAAACAAAGCAATAACCAACTCAGGATTTCATCGTAACAAATACAGCCCATTTCGGACAACATAAAATCAACACATTGTATGTCTTTGTAACTTTAAAATTATCTTTCATCTAAAAATTATTTTAGATCTTTTTGTGGTTGGTTGACCTTGGGGGTCTTGGGTTAAAGTGCTCGCCTCAGGACCCCGGTGTTCGTGGGTTCAAACCCAGCCGAGGTTGACGGATTTTTCTTACGCGATAAAAATCCGTAGCCGTGTCGATTGTGGCATGTAAAATATGCAAGTATGCAAAAATACCTTGCATAGCAAAATTGGAAGGCCCTTTCGCACTTGCTCATATAATTCTCGTGTGTTGATATAATCAGTCGTTTCAGAAATTGTACGTTAAATACCTGAAATGAATAATACATATTTTTGTGTGTGTGTTTGAGTAGCTAGCCACAGTAATATTTACCAGAGTAGAACTCGAAAGAGTGTGAAAGCCATTGTTATAGCTTGTCATCAGAATGTCATCTCAGTTGAACCGTGACTGTGCACACTTGGTTGCTTACGCGCAAACTAGTTTTAGTGCATTCTTCATTTCGAAGCCTTGACAGAGTTTTGTTTTGCTTTTACGGAAGTGTTAGATATATTTTAAATTCCTAACCAAACAGATTATGGGTGATGCGATTTATCAAGGATAATTTATCATGATAGGCGTTCTTCCTAAATTTCATTTCTACCGAATAATTCCAAAATAGTAATAATAAAAAACTAGACTAGTATTGATTGTGAATTCTTATAATATCATTGCTGAGTGAACTGCAGTTCTAATGAAGGAAAGCTTTATCTTCGCTCTCTCTCGGTCACCCGTTGTCAAATCTCCCCGCTTTCAGTTATGTCTGAAGGTGGTGTGCTGAGGTAAGAAGGAGCTATTGGCAACCTCGGCTAACAAACGTTGCTAAACTTGTCTTATATTTGAGGGGAGATTGACCACACGAAAACGAGAGAATGGCAAAGCCGTTTCCCAAAAGTAACCATGCAGATCCCTCACCGATGAAATCCAGTGTAGTCATGACTGTTTTATTAATGGTGAGAATCCTTAATCATTAGGCCTGTCTTTAAGAATTGGAAATCCTTAAGTTTTTTATGCCTTATATCTGGTGGAAATCCTTAAGTTTTAAATGCCTTACTTACACATATGAGAAATCTGAGTAATTTGGGACTTATAAGTCATACCATATGGTAATCCTTCATTCGTATTGGTATATTATTTATTGTGCGAATCCTTATTTAAATATGATCTATACATAGATAGAATTCTTAATGATTTATACACGGTGAAAATACTTAGTTAAATGTTATTTATGGCTTAAATAGTGGAAACTGGAAATCCTAAGTTAAGTAGACTTATACAAGATTATGAACTTAGTCATATACATTTAAACTCGACCTCTAGCTTTGTGCGTGCACTAAAATAAAAGTAAATTAACATTTTGCTGACGTTAGTACTTCTAGTCAACCTTTCCTCTCCCCCTTATGTTTAGCACGTGCGGGTTGTGTCATGTAAAGGTCACAAGCCAGTATTACTTCCGTCTTTTGAAGAGCTCCGGTTCGTGGATCTTATACCCCGAGGTAATTAAGGCGAACGAAAGCGAATCTGGACAAATATCCGGCGCACTGCCTCCTCTTTATATCCTATTCTCTTCCTGTAGACTGCCCCAACACCCTAATCAAATTAACCCGGAGTGCGACCGCCCATTGATTGCTTTCATTCGTGCCTGAGGCTTTCATCCTGTCTCGTGTATGAGGTTAGGGTCTGTAGACCGACACCATTAGGTTTATGACGACGACGCTAAGCGGCGGACATATCCGGGATCGATACAGAGACTTTTAACAAGGATTAACACTTTGACCCACTTCAGTGGTCGAATGGTCTAAGGTGTCACTCTCGTGTTATACTGGCCAGCTGATGATGGCGAGATTGGGGCTCGATTCCCGATCGGCACAACGAAATGGTCTCCTTACACGCAAATGCGGGTATATTACCTCTAAAATGGTTTCTTCCTCAGCCCTATTCTATTCGCGTAATGATCCTATATGTGTATAACCTGAACAGGCAGTGAGATGCGGTGATACAAAAGTAAATTAACATGCCGCGTTATTTAATATACTCGCTTTGATCTTTGGGGGCAACACCCCTAAACCCCGAGTACATTTTCTTTGCAAGTGGTTGTAAACTAATGTAATTCCAAAGCCGTTTTTGATAGGTCTTACCGTTTAGCCACAAGAGACCTCCAAAGAAAGGTCCGCATCGACTTTAAAGTTGATCCGCCATTTCGATTTTATTTTCGGGGTTAAAAATTAAGTTTTTTTTAACCTTTTTGGAATTTTCCCGTCGGTTACAGGCCAGAAACTATAAGTTTGCCAAATTTCAAGTTTCTAGCTCTTCTGGAAGTGGGTAAACATTAATGTCAGTGAGTGAATCAGCCATGTGGCTTTATAGTAGTATAATAAGTTCGCCACACCCCGGGGAAATTCTTAAAATCTCGCAAAAACTCTATAAAATCTTTTTGTAAATTTGAGACATTTAACTACAAGCTAACCCTTTTAGTACCACACCACTAATGGATTCGTGTGTGAAGAGTGCCACGGCTATTTAATATACTTTTTTTGCAAGATTGTGCAAGAAAAACTGCTACTCTGTTATTTAATAAGCTATTTCTCAGATGGCTATAGCATTTTTATATACATATAGTATTCTTACAAAAGGAGGGAATGTTCTCGTTCTAGTTAAATAATACATTCCTATATTATTTCGGGTAGCGCCAGAACTAGAACTAGAACTCTGGAAAACCTATCAGATCGGCTCGTGTCACTTGAAGGGTTAAGTATAAAAAAATTGACCGAAAAAATGGACACGCTGATTAAAATCCCTGTATTATTCCTTTCCCTCCCTCCTTTTTTCTCAGATTAGTATTTTAAATGTTAATCATATTAATCAATATTGAAAAAAGTTTCGCTCGATATGATACGATACCTTAGTGAGTCCCCCCCCCTCCTCCCCCCCCCACCTTTCCAGATGGAGTTGTCACGACGCGTGTGGGTGAGTTGAATTTAATGGATGGGAAAGGGGGGGGGGTGTCTAGTTAGCTGATGCCGACTAGGCTAGGTGTTGCCCACGTGGGAACATGACAGTTTGAATCACCCCTCGCTTCCTGGTCATGGAGGTGGGTGGCTGGAATAGCCGTCAACCGAGTAATGATAATCTTAACTTACACTTTCTAAAGACAAGCTTACAAACTGTGTAACTCTTCCCCCACCCCCACCCCCCCTCGGCGTTTCATTTTCTGTTCGGGCTATAAGCATATAGCTTGACTAATCTAATGTGTTAAGGATGAGGAAGGTAGAATTTTAGAGGAAATTGTCGACACTTTACTAATAGATACTACCTTTTTCCCGTTACTTTTATTGATATTACACTCTGGTATCTATCTGATCGATATCGAAAGAAACAACTATTTTGTTATCTATCTTCACTCATGCTGGGATTAAATGTTTACAAGGGTGGACTATGGAGGAAGAACAAATGACACCATTTCTCAATTCTCATTCATTTTCTGCAACTCTCTGGGCGAGTGGCGACAGTCTACTACCCCTTTATCAATGAGCACGGTCATCATAAACTGAACAAAATAAGCTTTCGTACAGCTCAATGAACTCAGTCAACTCAAGGATACTCCAAGCAGGCAAAGCAATTAAGTTTATATGCGTTGTTTAAGCAGATGAAGCAAGGCAGGGCGTCCATTTTTTTTATTGTTTTCCAATAGTTAATAATAATCTCTTGGTAGAGTATATAAACGACGACATAGTTAATTAAATGGTTACCTCCCAGAAGTTTTTTTAAGATGTTGGATAGCGAAAATGCATCTTGCAAAAAAAAATCTATACCGTTACTGACTGATATCGAATTTTTTCTTTCTTTACTAGTATGACATCGATATTTTTTTTCTGATACTTTTAATGAGTACAGTATCGATTCTTTTCTTTTCGATGCTACATCCCTACATTCGACCCTCGAGCCCCCTCACTAACAAACCAAACTAAGTAAGTTGCCTTGACATATAGACCACGTGCCCACTGACACGGGTTATTTGTATTATTAATAAGGACCTAGATGAGTTTTATAGGGTTCTGTTAGTAAAGACCTTAAGAAAATACAAACTTTTTCTTTTCTTGGTTAGATCGATAAACTTTTTAAAGTATCTGTACAATATAAAAAGTGACATTTGAAGAGCGCACGACTTGATGTTTGAATATGTTAAGTAAGTCTGTAATTATATACGGTTCTTTCTACGAGAATCCTCCTGTACTTTGTCTGTGTCCTTATTAATAACACGTACAACTTTGGCCGGTTGGTACGTTGTATACGGCGTCAGCTTCACCTCTGACAAGACATCTTGTGAATGTGAGGAATGCCAGGCCTCCACCGTGGTTCGGATTCCACGTTAAACTGTAGGTCCTTCATTTCATTTCACTATCACCCTACCATTACACATTAGCGTAAGTGCGTATAACCCGAACGGGTAGTAAGACGCGGTGCTAATAATAATAATAATAATAATATACGGCGTCAGGATTGTTTTAGACTCTCGGGAGGTTGAGGTGCGGACCTCAGTTTGGATGTGCACGAAGTTTGGTTTCCCCGTTCTCACCACGCAAATGCGCGTGCATTCATTCTGAAACTACCTTCTGCGTCTATACCCCTTAGATTAAGACGTTATTCACCTTTATATTAAAAGTCTAAATAGACGCTTTAAAACACGTGGTCACTCGGGTGGTACTATGGGAAAGTCGAATCGGAAGATTATTATTATTATTTAGCACCGCGTCTTACTACCCGTCCGGGTTATACGCTTAAGTACTAATTACACTAATGGATTAGGAATTGGGAAGGTTGAATTAAAGGAAGTGAACCCGCATTTGCGTGGAGGGAGAGTGGAAAACCATTTAGGAAAAACCACCTCCAGTTCATCCGACCGAGATTCGAACCTCGATCTCCCCGTCCTCAGCAGTCGGGCTCAACACGACAAGCGCGTTAGCCAACTACGCCACAGTGGCGGGTGAATCGGAAGATGTAAACCATGACGTTTTTACGATTATTCGCTTTATTTACCTGTTCCCAATCACCATCGCGGTGCGGTCAAGATGTGGGTCGGTGAAACGTCGTTGACGGCGCCGTCGTCTCTCATTCGTCGCCCTAAGGGGGATATTCTCGATAGAAGCTCATTTCCCCGCCATATAAGGATGATCTCTCGCGTGCACTTTCTTTGACGGTGCGTGAGGCGATTACGAGTGAGAACTTCGTCCCGATTTAATCAACTTGGGCGACTTTTTGGTAGGCAAAAAAATAGGGGCGTGACCAGTAATCCTCTTCCCGCCCCTCCTCCCCCCGTGAAATCGGGTACTTCCTCGCGCTACCTTTTAAGTAGGTCATGTTTTGACCGTGGACCGACGTGATGAACATTTGACGGGTGCGCCGGACAAGTTTATTTCTATTTTTGTTGTTTGTTAAGATACTTGCAATCTTATTATTATTATTTTACTTATCATCACGTCTTATTAACCGTTCGGGTTGTACGCTTAAGTACTAATTACTTTAATGCGTTAGGAATTGGGAAGGAAGAATATAGAGGAAGTGAACCCGCATTTTGTGGAGGGAGAGTGGTAAACCATTAAGGAAAAATCACCCTCAGTAGACCCGACAGAGTTTCGAACCTTGATCTCCTCGTCATCATTGGGCCAGTCCATCACGAGAGTGACGTCTTAGACCGTTCGGTCACTGAAGCGGGTAAATTGTAAATTAATTATTTAGCTAGCTTGCCTCCGATATCGATCCAGGGTTCCCGAAACCTTGAATCGCTTGTGTCACAGAAACTAGCACTACACTATTATTACTAGTTGTACGTGGGCTAAAAATCGCTTATATCATATTTCTTGTTTGTACAAATCACAGGGTTTGTAGGAAGGCTATCATCGGGTCTTACTACCTCTTTAGGTTATACGCATATGTTGAATTAAAGGAAGCGTGGCTTCATTTGCGTGGAGGGAGAGTGGTAAACCATTTAGGAATAAACAGCCTCAGTACAGCCGACTGGGATTTGAATTCCGATATCCTTGTCACTGGTGGTCAAGTCTATCGCGAGAATACTATGAAATTGAGCTGTAGTAAAAAACCTATGACAATTCAGATGTTTTGTACAAATCTACACCTCAAAACCTCTTTTTTAGAGACTGAAACATTGTCATAGCGTCTGTACACGTCATGGTTGATACGCATCGGGTTTCGTAGGTAAAATTAAGATTAAGATTAGTAAAATAATGAATTAAACCCATCATCATTATTATGTCTTCAATCTTTCGATTGTTTTTCAGCAGCTTTCCACTTTTGTCTATCATGTGCCAATTTTTTGTTACATCTATCTTTTTATCTTCTTCTGCCAACATACGCCTTTATATGATTCATGTACGCCATTCTTGGTGTCTCTCTTCAATTTTATATTCCACATATCCTTCTATAATTTGTCAATATCATGTCTCAAGTATGTGGCTTACTATGTTAATTCTTCTTTGCTATATACCTTTCAAAAATTTCATTTTCTTTTCTTAGCACGTCTAAATTAAACGCCATCTCCATCCATTATATTTTCATCATTCTTCTTTAGTATCGCTTTTCAAATGTTTCTAACCTTTTCCTTTCACTTGCGCCGATGGTCCTTGTTTCATAACACTGCTAAAATAGTTTAGAAACAATTATAACTTAAGGGAATGCATTTTTGTAATCTTAATGACCATTTTTTCTGTTCAAA
Source organism: Timema cristinae (assembly GCA_039000515.1). NCBI lineage: Eukaryota > Metazoa > Arthropoda > Insecta > Phasmatodea > Timematidae > Timema > Timema cristinae. Next base: position 29,681,352 of record JBCFYV010000003.1, on the reverse strand, counting down.
ATAAATAGAATATTATTTGAGTAGATACGTTTAGTTTTCTACGAATAGCGGTCTTAACAGTTCTTGAACATTTGTCATTGGGATCGCTGAATTTGAACATACACTTTTTAATATTGGAGGAAAAGTTCAAATTTCGCGATGCTTTTTGACCTTGGCCAGGATTTTGACAACAAAAAAATATGACCACAACTATATTAAACATGCACTTTACAAATGTAAAATACATTGTAAAGCCTTAAACAAATAAATTCGTGCATTCTGATAAATATAATATTGATTTACAAATATATGCTTCAGAAATAATAGCTACCCCTTCGCAACGCAACACTCTCCATCTTAGTTGCAGTTTCTTACCAGGAATGTGTATTCAACAAATATACAAGCAAAGAGGATACAAAGCTCATTGTCTGCATCATCTTCTCATTCCGACAACCTGTGGGTTGGAAGAAATGTATGTCTAAGGTTAAGAACTCGTGCATTTATATAATATTGACAGTATTTAAAATTACAATCCAACTTATTAACCACAAATGTCTTAAAACGACTGAAAAATGCCTAAAATAAACGCAAACCAAGAAAATAAGACCTTAAATCCCAAAATGACAAAAAATTACTTATAAATTATACATTTTTACAAGAAGAGGATCATGAACAGAGCTTATGCACTTTTAGAGCATTGCATGTGACGAACTAACAAATATGACATGTCATCAAAATACGGGTACATTTTATGGCTAATATTCAAGTTATTTTGGTCAGACACGTTTTTAAATATAAAAACGGTAGCAATACGCACCTAAACTCACGTACCCTTCCATCCCACCTTAAGGACGTTACTTACCTGTGACGACATGGCAGGTCAAGATAGAATCTCCCATGTTAATGAATTTACCTTTTATTCAGCGAGTTTAAAAAATGTAACATTGAAACAAAAACCATAAATTCTTAAATCTAAAAATTGTCCTACAGTGTCACAAAATTATTATTTTTATGTTGAATGAGTTATTTTCCAGACTTTCCAGACTTGGTCCCGAAAATGGCCTGTAGGAGCCTTCCTGCCGGGATGTTGATTAAAAAAAAGTCCTTGTAGTTATATTTCTATCTAGAATTGGAAACAAGAAAAAGGTAATTTAAAAAAACAATTCTATGGTTTCATGGCGCAAATAGTATAAATACTGTGTAAACTTGTCAGAGGAAGAGGGGTGTTATCAGATGAACAAGAGACTTCACAGGGTGAATTGTCAATTTTCTTCCCTTTCTTTCTATTTCGTGCATTGGTGTCTTAAGTGTGCTAGTGCTTAGACTGCGTAGGTGCGTAAAGTTAAGGTGCAACCCGCGTCGCAAAATATACTTCATTCGCGGTAGAAATGGTTTTCTGAAAGGTCTTTTTCCTACCATTATCCTACAATATAATATATTTCTTGTGGGGAAAAAGGCCTTTCAGAAAACAATTTCTACGCTGAACAGACTTTAACTTTGAAATCTCTAAGTACATCGTTTAAGCGAAGTATCTTTTTAATTCCCCTCCTAGTCAGCTGTACACTTGCGGCAGCTTCACGCGCGTCTGCACAATCAACTTCTTCTTTTTTTACTTTCGTCGTTGCGGAATTCGTGCATCGCGAATCCCAGTCATGGCGGAACAATCTGCCAATGACGCAGTTAGCACGTCCATTGAGTCTTTTCTTTCGCTGACACGTCTTGTTGTCCAAGTCTTCATTCAGGGGGCGTGTTTTTATATGCGCAGATAAAGGAGCACTTGGGAGCTGGAGAAGTAAGTGTGTGGCGCGTAGAGAAATAATTAATACATCTTTGTTCTCTGTTTGAGGTAATATTCGTGTAGGGAACAGGCCAGGGTTGGTTCCAACCCTAGGGTACGGGGCATATTCTGCTCGAGGGATGGGTACAATTTGAAGAAAGGGTGGGGTTTATTCTAACATGAGAGGTCATGGGTTTCTAACCTGAAAGGTCTGTTCATTTTAGCCTGGAAAGTCATTGTTGATTCTAACCCGAGAGGTTAGCGTTCATTCTAACCCAAGAGGTCTGGGCTAGTTCTAACCTATGTCGGTGTTAGATCTAACCTAAGAGATTGGCGCCTATTATAACCTTAGCGAACGGAGCTCATTGTAACCTGAAAGGATGGGGTACATTCTACCCAGTGACCAGGAAGGGCGGGGGGCTTACTCCGACACACGTGACGATGATGCTCAATCTTGAGCCGCTACACTTGAGGATAATTTTCTCCACCGTCTCTCCAGGTGAATGCTGGTTCGTATACATAGCATTTACTCTCTTGACATTGACATCTAGCTCAAAGAGGAGAGCGTGAAACTTAACATGTTGAATTAAAACCGGCATGAAAAGGGAAAAATAGCAATAAGTTTGTTAAACCCATAATATACGAGTAAACTAGAATTACCTTTACTCAAGTATTGAATGAAATTTAACTGCCCCAAATGTACTCCAATCTCTCTCCACGCATATACAAATATATTTCCTCTAATTTTAACCTTCCTCGTCCTTAACTCGATAGTGTAAATATAGCGAATAATACAAATGGGTGAAAAATGTTATAGTTTTTTCCCCAACCACTTATAATTTGTATTTCCTAGTTTACTTATCTTGCCAAGTACGTTATGTGTAAAAAAATAATTCTAGACTAAATATTTTACATGTCATCTTACTAATACTATGTCTTTACGCTAAACAACAGTAGTGTAATATTCTGTCACTTACAAAAAATACTATCCCTTTCACCTATTAGTATTCAGCGATAATATGTCTGACAAGTTTGTTTCTGATGCATGAATGCCTTCTACAGGACGCGTCAGTCACTATGGACAAATTTGATTTATCCTTTTTTTTTTTTTTTTTTTTTTTTTTTTTTTTTTTGTATGTTGAGTTCACACGAATATACCTATATGGGTGTATACGTTTACTGATAATAAACTATTGTGTGATTTTGATGAGTATGAGGGTCAGTTTCATAGTCATATTGAGTAGTCCCCGAGTGTGGCGGTATACTAAATACATGACAACTACCTAGACAAGAGTGGAATGGGCCAGTTTTAAATTCGAGTTTAGGTAGGTGTCGTCTTGTATCTACCAGAGCTCCGCACATGAGGCGTACTCAATCTGACTATGAAACTGGCTCTTAGTACGCCTAAAGTACGGTGCTATACTAATTACAGGACGACACCTTCCAGGTCCATTTCATTAGGATTTAGGTAGGTGTAGTCTTGTATTAACTATAGCGTCGCACCAGAGGCGTACCTGGTCAGACTAAGAAACTGGCCCATATATTTAAAAGTGCACTCAATTCTGAAGGGTCCGATACCTTAGCTCAGTCGGTAGTGAGAGTCGTCCCACTGAGCTGAGGGTCTTGGGTTCTATTCCTAACATGGCTGGAAAAAATATTATTGAAATAGGGGATTTCCCCTTTCACCGTGAGAAATTAACGTCCGGGGGCCGGGTGATCTCTGTAATAGATTTGTTGGTTTTTAAGTCGTGTGCTGATATAATCAATCGGTTCAGAAAGTGCGAGTTAAATATATCAAATATTTTTTTTAATCTGAAGGATAAAACGGCACCGGATTTGATATTGTTAATAATGCAATTTGAACGAAACAAACTTTAATGAAACCCTGGATTTCCAATGACGGAGATATTAGGTTCGAATTCCTGTCGGGTGAACTGAGCATTTTTTTTTTGTCTAAATGATTTCCCAATCTTGCAGGTCATTTCCTTAAGTGTTATGCCTTCCTCATCCTAATCCATTAGCGTAATTAACGAATGCTTATAACCTGAACGGTTATTATGACGACGAGAAAATAAAAACTTAAATAAAATAAAAGACAACTGTGCCAGTTGACCGTTTAAATGGATCATTTCAACGACGCTTTCATTGGAAAACCGGCCAGGCGAGCAGAATCTTCATTTTCTAGAGACTTCCTCCGGCGATGTACGCCTTTCTTACCAAACCTGATATAATCCTTCGGATATTATAATATAGCGATAAAATGCTATCAAGCTTCTTCCGCTCTCAACTTTTTTTTTTTCTGAACCGCGTCTTACTACCCGTTCGGGCTATACGCCTATGTACTAATTACGCTAATGTGTTAGTGATGGATAAGGGTACCCGAATTTGCGTGGTGGTACTATTGCGGGAGTAGTGGTGTAGATAAACCATTCGGCCACCGAAGAGAGTATTGTAACTCTATTAATACACGGGGTGACCTGGTGGTCTAGGGGTAAGGTGTCAGACTTCTGTGCTGGCGGCCGGGGTTCAATTCTGGTCCCGCACAGATTTATCTGATTGCCAAACCCTTCGTTCACCTCTGACAAGACGTGTATTAATCACAACTTGTGAATGTAGGAATGCCAGGTCCTCCACCGTGGTTCGGGTCCAACGTTAAACTGTAGGTCCTCCAGTTCATCTTACAATCACCCTACCATTACATATTAGCGTAAGTGCGTATAACCCGAACGGGTAGTAAGACGCGGTGCTAATAATAATAATAATAATCTATTAATACAAAATTAAAATACATTGTTTCTGACCATCATTAAGTGTTTAACAATGTGCATTACGATATTATAGCTACCCGCTTCAGTGGCCGAATGTTCCAAGGCGTCACCCTCGTTAGACTGGTCTGGTGCTGAGAAGATTGGAGGTACTAATGGTGGTTTTTCCTTGATGATTTCCCATTCTCCTTCCACACAAATGCGGGTAGAATCCCTCTAAAATGCTTCCTTCCTCATCCCTACCCATTAAAGTAATTATCATATATGCGTTTAACCTAAACAGGTAGTAAACGCGGTAATACATTTTAAAAATAGTTTTTTTTTCTTAGAAGCTTATAGAAGATTCGCAAAGACGTATTACTTCTACCCTCATATATTTGACACCTTAATATGCAAGGCCATAGCCAGTCAATTTCAGGGGGGGGGGGGGGTTGTGGGCCGAAGGCTAGAAAAAATTCTAAGTGATTAACAGTTATAGAAGCTCTCTGAAGTACTTTTTACGGCTACACAACCCCTTAATTTGTACTTGTACATTAATTATGATATTGTTTGAACTATAAATAAAGTCATATATATTTTGATATATTTTGTTCATAACCCCCCCCCCCTTACTCCGTGCTTGTTAATATGTATCTCCATTCTCCTTTGAGAAAAATCCTCCCGGCTAACGATCAAAAAACTACTTCCATTTGAGGATCACTAACAATTTAAATTTCACGCTCGGCGAGAAACACAATCTAATCCATTCCACACGGATTGTTCCTCTGCTTCTGACAAGATTTGTAGCTCATGGAAGATTAGTCCTTTTGAGTATGTATGCGGTTCTCTTCGCTTAAATCGTCTACGTTTTCCCTATTTACGGATTTTTTTCCCCCATGTCTCCGTCCCAAGGAACCTGTTTTGTCACGATTTGCTGAAATAATTGTCAAATTGGAGACAGCCACTTCTAAGTACGTTCATACTTTTTATTTCAGGGGATAATCTATTAATCTGTGGGGTCTTTTAGGTGTAGTTGAGGAATAATTACTTTAATCTCAAATATAGTCACTTTTAATAGATGTTATGAATATCTATAAAATAACACTAATAATATAGTAAAATATCATCTATGTTGACCGCAAAATACATGTTTGTTTTTTCTAAAAGGTGCTCCAAATGTACATTCATAAGAAACTCAGGGTATGAATTCAATTTTTGTTGTTTTTATTTAACGCTATATCCTTCTTTGACTACTTCGAATCCCAACTAGGTGTACTCCCTACACTCAAATGTGGGTACATTTTATCTCAATTGCACCTCTATAATCTCTACCCCACCAGCCCAATTAAAATTCTTATAGCATATGACGGGTAAAGACGCGATGGAAAATAATATTGTAGGCTAAACAGCTAGTAAAATAAGGAAAGTCCCAAGGGTGTCCGTTACATCTGCTCAAAGGGATCATTTGACAATTATTATTTCTTTTAAATCAATTTGAGAGAACATTGAGCCAACCCTCAACTTTAGTTTAAAAGCATAGCTATTTGCCAATATTGGCACAAGGATGTATAGTTTATAATTTAGTTTTTACTTTATTTCTGTTAGTGAAGACTTATTGTATAGTATTGGAAACCATGTCGTATCCTGTTGTGTCACCAGGGTAAGCAGAGTTAATTTAAAGCTAGTTTATATACTTATCACTCATTAAAACACTCATTGGTCGGGTATAAACGGAAATACATTAATCAGGGGAGGTATTCACCGCAGAACCTTTGTATGATTGGTCGAGAACGTATCACAAGTATAGTTTTAACTAACTTGCTTACCCTGGCAACATGCCAAGCCACGCCACTGGATTGGAGGTCATAAGGAGGGCCTTTGAGGAAAAGTAAGTGTTCTATAGCGTTTGCACATCAAGGGTGACGCTTGCAATTTCAGGATTAGACAAGTTGCAGACATATGTGCAAACTATAGGTTTTCTTGGAAGTCCGTTTGGTCGCGTGTTTGTGTGTGTTAGCAACTCCAGAGCTGGTTCTTGTGGGCCGTTAGGCTTTTATACCACATGGGCATGTCTGGCTCGCGTTTCATCGCAGAACAAAGGTTTCCATTTAATAAAGCAGCTGTAAGACACTCCATACTGCACACACTTGTAAGTTTTTTAAAACCTTATTCCAGATGCAAATTATTGCTTTCCAACTACTCAATTTTACCCACATCGGTGGGCACGCGGACTAAACGTGAGTCTTGTCTAGTGTGGTTTGCCAGTGACTGGTGGAGGCCGGGGTTTGAATCGCGCCGGGGTATACTGAGATGGTTTTCCCTAAACGCTTTCCCACTATTCCTTTCCATTCTTTTTTCTCATCCCTAACCCATTAGTGCCTATTCTAGACGGATGTTGATACGTAGAGCAAAAATGCATATTAAAAAAACACTTAATTCTGTCAGATAAGTGTGTTCCAAAATTATGACTTATTTTTACTTGGGTGGTAGGCGCTATTTTCGTTGTTTCCCCATTTTCATCCAGGCAAATGCTGGTGAATTTCCTTAAATCCATCTTTACATTATTTTATCTTATGTGAGAGAGTAAACTCTCGACTAAAACCAACACGGTGAGCTGGCGGTCTAGGGTAATGTGTCGGACTTCTGTCCTGGGTCCGGGGTTCAATTCTTGGTTTCGGCACATTTATTTGATTGCCAAACCCTTCCTTCACCTCTGAAAGACGTGTATTAATCACAACTTGTGAATGTGGGAATGCCAGGCCTCCACTGTGGTTCGGATTCCACGTTAAACTGTAGGTCCTTCATTTCATCTCACAATCACCCTACCTTTTCACATTAGCGTAAGTGCGTATAACACGAATAGGTAATAAGACGCGCTGCTAATAATAACAATAAAACCAACACACTCGCACTAGAAGTCTTAAAAAAAGCATAGTAAAATAGTTTTATGTTTACCACTCAAGAAATTGAAAAGTGGTTAAAAAAATTAATGAATAATTTAAATCAATTCCTTTTATTATTGATATTATTATCCAAGAAGGCTAGCTGTGTTTCATAGAAATAGTAATCTGAGCAGATGGTTGTAGGTATACGTTAATTTTTTATTAGTTCTTAGAATACTTCTTGAACTCGAAAAGTCGCCATTATGAAATAAGGTCTTCTCATAGAATTCGGCAATATTTGCTGTTTATGCTGAAATAATACTCGAGGAATTGAACAATATTAGATTTTTTATGGTTAAATAATACCTGTGGGATTCACTAAGACTATCTTTAAATAGTACGTGTAGAATTCAGCAAGATTTTCTGTTTGTGGTGGAATTATACTCGAATAATTCAGGAAGATTTACTGTTTGTGGTGAAAGCTTTGCTGTTTGAAGCTAAGGTGGTAAACGTTCGTAAAATGCATTTAACATTAGTTAATAGTGTTTATTTATTCTGCTAGTAAACACATGAGAGTGTAAATGTACAACTATTGAAAGTAATGAAATATGGTTAATTTAAATATACCAGGTTTTCCACTCGGTGTTTTGATGCAACTTGCTTGACGTAAGCCCTACTAGTAGGTTGAATACTTGTTATTGCTTTTGTCAACCTCCAAAGAAAGCCAATGCCTTCGTCTCAGTTCATGTTACTGATGTCAGGTAGAGGTAATTTTTCGGTGTTTGTTGTTGGCATGTTCATATAACTCAAGGGGTTTAATAGGACCAGCCGACAGTGCCGTGTGGGAATGTTTTATGTCCCAGACCGAGCGCCTTAATAAAGCAGTGGTCATGTGGGTCTCGTGTTATGGTAGGTCGTATATCACCTGAGCTATTGCTCACGCGTGTAGGTGTTCGTTGCGATCATCTGGGCCGGTGATAGGGTCACTGTTTCCACTTATCTTTTCTCTAAGTTGTAATTAATCCAAGAAATTACGCACCAGCATTTTCACATACAGAAAACATCCCCAGAGCAACCGCCCATGTCAGAATAATAAACGCTCTGTCTGTGTACTGACTCCGCTGAGGTTTTAACAATTTAGTTCTTCATGAACTGTGAATAAACTTAAGGTAATAGTGAAGGGGGCGCGAGAAAAGGTATTTTTTCAGTTTTTTTATATTATTATTATTATTAGCACCACGTCTTACTACCCGTTCGGGTTATATGCACTTACGCTAATGTGTAATGGTAGGGTGATTGTGAGATGAAATGAAGGACCTACAGTTTAACGTGGAATCCGAACCACGGTGGCGGCCTGGCATTCCCCACATTCACAAGATGTCTTGTCAGAGGTGAAGGAAGGGTTTGGAAATCAGATAAATCTGTGCCGGGACCAGTTTTTTTTATAGCAAAACATTATTTTTGCCTAAATAAATAAAATATTGCTCCCGTTAGAAACATAGACTTTAATTTTCTTCACATTGTTATATCAACAGTTGTTGAATATCTGTCTTGAACATAACGGCATTAGATGATACATTTTTAAATGAAGAGAAAAAGTTGTCATTAAATTCCAGAGCAGATATTCAAGAACTGTTGATATCACCATGTGAAAAAAATTAAACTATGTTTCTACTCGAGAGATATTTGATTTATTTTGACAAAAAAAAATGTTTTGTTATAAAAACACCAGCCTTTTCTCTCGTTCCTTTATTCCTACCTTACTGTTTAAATATTTCAGATACTTTTTTTTAACCTTCAGTAGAAAAGATGCGAAAACTAGTACTACTGGCTGAACTTTTATTGCACTTATTTATCATTGACGGGAATTTCTGGTATTCAGTCATATGGATTTTTCTTGTAATTTATATTGTAGGTTTTCTCGTACTCTCTCCACAAAAATGCGTGTGCCCTTCCTTTAATCATGGTGGCTACAGACAGGGAAAACCTGGAAAAGTCAGGGAATTTTTGGATGACAGGGAAAACAGGGAAATGTAAGGGAATTTAACTATAAATAAGGAAAAGTCAGGAAATTAAAAATATGTCTAAAATATCCCATTAATTTTGCAACTAAACACTAAAAAAAAAGTTAATAATACCTAAATAAAATAACATTTTAATTTTTAAAATAACTGATAAAACTGTTTGTTTAGTAGATACAAACTTTTTTAAATATTTGATCAATAATATATAAAACAAGTCATAATCACCATTAAAACTGGAAAAAAGTAGTCAGGGAAAATTGAAAAATGTTGCTGGAAAACCTGGAAAAGTCAGGGAATTTTATAAAATAAGTATTGTAGCCACCCTCTTTAATATACCCCTTCTTCTTAGAAAAAAACCAAGCCCATGTTTAGAGGTGTGAATTTATAATGCATTAAAGTGCGGGTCGAACGAAAGTCTTGAGGCCTGTCTGTATGTGAATAGGGAGGAGTGAGGCTCATCCTATGAAGTATCAACAGCTGAACCGTGCCAAAACCAGCAGTTTCTCTCCGCACGATCAAGTCAAGTCACATTAAGAATACCTAAAATTGAGAGGGCAGCTACGAATTAAAAATATTGAATCTAAAATACATTAATGTTCGATTTTTGTCATTTTGTGCTGTTATGTAAATTAATAAATTAATGTTCATATGACAAAAATCTGCAGTGATTGAATTGCATAGTTGCAAGTGATGTCTTGTCTTTTCCAAGAGACACTCTGAGATTTTTGGGAAAGGAGGTTGAATTTCGTTCTTTAGACACTGGATTCTTGAAAGAAACCTTAAGTCTAGATGCGTTTGAAGATTATATTTCCTTCTATTTAATAGCTAACAAATGAATATAAAAGTTACAATAATTCCTTCAGTCTCTTAGCCGAGCAAAACCTCCTGTACTATTACAGTGTTCTTTTGACGATGACCGTCTTAATGACAGACCAGTGATTGATTTGATGAGTGACACGAGGTCTCCTAATTTACAGAGTTTATATATGATTCTTGTTTATCTCTAGCATGTTATTCTCTTCGTAATCCAAGTGGTGTAACCGTGGACCCTTGGAACAACACGTGACATTGGTAGTTTCCACTGTTTGCTCTCTGTTTATCCAAATACGTACTTTGACTAGGGGTTATAATCAAGTCACGTAGCCCCAAAATGTATATAGTGTGTGCGACCATAGCTATTTCAAATATTTATATCCGATAACGGCTAAGTCACACCCTCGTGTATTTCTATAATGCCTTAAATATATTACACGTTTCATAAATATATTAATTATTGGTGATCATCTTGGACAGTGAACACTACCTTAGGTGGCAGCTATAAAACAGTGACGTCTAAATAGTAGGCATATATATATATATAGGCCAGTTTTTAAGCCTGTCTTCGACAGGCTGATTTAACATAAACTGCTATGTCAGAAGTCGGTAAAAAATCCTATCCACTGTAGGTTTTGTATTAGTTGAGAAAAAGAGATGTTGAGATATATATATATAAATAAAATATTGTTTCACAGCTTCTTACTACCTGTTCAGGTTATATGCATATGCACTAATTACGCTCATGAGTTAAGGATGAAGAAGGTTGTAATTTAGAAGAAGTATACCTGCATTTGCCTGAAGGAAGCGTGTAAAAAAAAGCACCCTCAGCACACCTGACTGGAATCCGAACCTCAACCTCCCTGTCATCGGCAGTCTAGTCTAACATGAGATTTACGCACTAGACTATGTGGCCACTGAAGAATGGCTATGATTTATTTATTAGACCCCCTAGTAAAAAAAGTTTCGCTATATATGACTTTATGGGAAGCTTCTTTGGCATTGTAAATGTATATTTAAATAGATTTGTTAATCCAAATTGAAATATAGGTCTCAAAGAATAAAAAAAAGTTTGAAATTAAAATGATATGTTTACAATATTAATTGTTATAGTAGGTCTAATACAAGTTTTTATATTGAAGTCTAGGTCGGTACATTTTTACCGACTCGACCCAACATTGTTTTCGACTTGACAGCCCTGCTGAATCGTCTGTGAGATTACCAATCAAATTTGGTTTCACGGCCTATCCTCACGCGCCCGCTATGCCGCATTAAAGGAAGAGACAAGTTGATGCGCTTTTCAGTCATTTGAGGTGCCCGTCTTCTGCGGGGGACATAAAATGATGATGTAGTTTACATGTTTAGGTGGTGTGGGCGAGTGTTCAACGCATGCGTCGCGAACAGCTTGTAAACACATCATCCGTCTGATATTTCCTTATATTGTACTTTTCTTTTTTTGAAGTGAACTTACTTGGAGGGGTAACCAGACATTTATTTAGCTCTGAAGAATTTGTGCCTTATGTTTTCGATACGATTTTTATTTTAATTTTATTTGTTCTCACTTTAGTTGAATAATATGATAATTATTAACTTTAAAAGACGCCCCGAAAACAAAAGCGACCATTTTCATTTTAGACGTAGACATTTAAAATTGATTTGAGGAAAAAATTAAGACAAGAGGATAAAAATCATTGAAATGGTATGTATGTTTTATAGTCTGAGAGAGATAATGAAAAGGGGAGTAAAAAAGAATAAGATGAAAGCAGTAAAGGTTAATAACACCTACATTTTAGAAAATATACGAGAGTTTATATATATACACACACACGTGTGTGTATTATTATTTAAATTTCATTCTGAGTATGGATTTATACTAAATGGTTTTCCACTCTCCCTTCACGCTAATACAGGTACACTTATAAATTTAACCTTTTTCATCCTTAATGTATTTGCATAATTAGTTAATATGTGTAGAAGATGGACAGGTAGTAAGACGCGATGAAAAAAAAAGTATAAGTATTAATACAAATAAAACATACATTCTTGCGTTTTGGAGAAAAAAAAGTGTATCATAATTTTTTATTTATTCTGAAACCTATCGAATCATTTGCAACAATATTTTCATTTTATTTGTGTCAAAAATAAAATGTACCCAACTGTAATATCATCCCTTTACGTTCCCCAATCCTCTTCCCCTTATTCTAATCAGAGGATTGTAACCTTGACAAAAACTTGAAATGCTCAACTCGAACAGTGTTCATCCGAGTCTTGAGTCGTGGGTACAGATGTCTTGGAAATTAATCTAGTGACTGCATGCACGCGCAGATTATTATGCAAGATAATGTAACCACTTTCCATAGTAGCACTACTAAACTTGCATTCATTGGAGTCTCTTCAGAACGGTAGTCTCTCTCCAATGCGCTTGGCTAACCTCTTTGGTAGAAAGTTAACGCAGAACTTGTCGCCGCGACTTCGGTAACAACTTAACTCAAGACTTGACTTTTCAACCACTGAACCACTACATGCTCAGGTACAATTTACCTGGAACTTATCAATTAAGACGCCAGTTCAATAAACGTCCCACTACGCGATTCGGTAACACCTGGAATCTAGGAAAGTCTCGGCCGCTGGAAAGGAGTGATCAAAAACAACTGTGGACACAGCCGATGCCCGAATGCATGTTCTGATGCTTCCAAAAGGGAAGCGCAAGAACACATTAAGGTGGGATGGAAGGAGGCGCGAGAAAAGGTGTTTTTGCAGTTTTTATGTAACTTTTTTTTGTTGCTAAAATAAAAATAAATATTGCTCCAGTACAAACCTAGAGTTTAATTTTCTTCACACATTTGTTGAATATCTGTCATGCGCATAGCAGCATTAGATGAGAAACTTTTTAAATAAAAAAAGTCATTCAATTCCAAGACACCCTTGCCAGATATCCAACAACTGCTGAGGTCATCATGTGAAGTAAATTAAATTTATGTTTGTACTGGAGCAATATTTGATTTATTTTGGCCAAAAAAAGTTTTGCCATAAAAATTGCTAAAACACTGACCTTTCCTCGCATCTCCTTTATTCCCACCTTACTTATTGACCGAGCGTAGCAAGGTTCGGTTTTAACTTGATCATTTGGCGCTTCGTTTGTCCGTCCGGATATCCGGATCTTTGTTATGCGATATTTGTCAAATGTGGGGACCAATTTTAGCGAAATTCGGCGGGGGGCTTTCTTTGAACTTAGATTTGATAACTTTTTGCTAGCTGTCGCATATGTGCATTCGTATGAAAATTGGAGTATACATACCCACTCAGATACGTTACACGAGAAACACGTACGTTTGTATTCTCAGGGAGAAGCTACAACTGCTTGGTAGTTGAAATGAATTGTTCCCACTCTCTGTGGGGCGACCAATTTGTCACTTGCTCTCTTTGTTATCTTGCAAACTAACTTGGATGTTGACACCACCGTTCTAGAAAGATTGTATCGCGCTCAAATATTCCACCAGTCATCCCATGATTGCCTTCACTCAAGACAGTTTCAACCAAGTTTAACAAAGTGTTGGTCGAGTGATGTAAGTGCTGGTTGTTAGCCTCGAAAAACACATTATTAAATAATATGAACTGAATTGGTAGTAAAAAGTTTATAAATAATGAACGAATCTGGTAGTAAAAAACTTTTATAAAATACAAACTTTTTTTTGCTGTCAATATTGCAACTAAAGATGGCGAATCCACAATTTTACAAATTCGAATCTTAGAAATAGACAAATTGGTTTACCCTTACAACATACATTCTTAAGTTTCAATTTAAAAAAAAGATAGAACCAGTAACTAAATGTTAATTTCTGTTATAATACAGTCATTTAGTGGTAAATTTATGATCTGGGCTCTAGTTGTTAAGTTTTTTCTATAATCATGTTGGGTTTGGACCAGCGATAAGCTCTAAAACAATTTACAAAACATTTTTTTTTTGGGAGGGGGGATTTTTTATAACTGGCAAAAAAGTTTATATTAACATCTGCTTGTACATAGATGATTTTGTTAATTTTGCTGTGAAATATGTTTAAAAGTGCTCGAATGTTGGCTCAGTAGGCCGTAACTCGATCAATGCGTACCCTCCTTCAAACGATTTGAGTTTACATTCTTTCCAGGCGAATACTCGTGCTTTTCATTTACATATATAGTATTTATTCAATTTTCTTTATTAATATAATACATTTGTCAATTTGTTTGTTTTTTCACTCTTTAGGCACATGCTCAGAATCATTAACGCTCATTAACCGCATTTATGGTGAACGCTGAATAGATCCTACTCTACCTATCATATTACCGAGGAACAATATTTAGGCAAATATAAATAATAAATGCTAAATTTAACACTGAGATTATTAACGACTTGAACTAAGAATTAAGGGTGAGTGGGTAGCTCAGAGGAAATATACCCGTTTGCACACACACACAAAAAAAGTGAAAAACCACAGCCAAAACTTAGGTTGATTATTATTTCCATAGCTCAGTTGGCAGCGTGTCTGTGTACTGAGCTAAGAGTCCCGGATTCGATTCCTGGCATGACAGGAAAATTTATGATTGATTAAATGTGGGTTTCTACTTTAAAAGTGATTTATGAATGGCCGGAGGGCTGTTCTAGATATAATTAATCTATAAGTTGTGTGTTGATATAATCAGTCGGTTCAGAAAGTTCACGTTTAAATACTTTAAATAATAGAATTATTCTTTCATCAAACGAATGCTAACGTATTTCTTTTCCCTATCCTCCTTCCTTAAAATAAATTAAACCCGCATCGGTGGGCACGTGAGCTTAGGGCCTTGACCTCATCTGGTCAAGTTTTCTGAGCGCGGAGAATCATTACTGGAACAGCTTTATTTTCTTACATAAACATTTATGTTTTTATCCCTGGCACAGCATGCTTGGAAACCAAAAGATGTGATGTCGGTAGAGTATCCCCCTCTAAACTTAACACCCCCCCCCCTCCCGACCTCCCCCCTTCACATCTCACAGAATCTTGTAAGACGGGTCCCTTACGGTGACAATGGTAGGCTGCGGGGTCACGTTGCATCTGTGTATGGCGTTAACGTAGCATGTCGGTTCTCTGTGAGGTCGTATATAGAGGAAGATGGTACTTTATTGACACTTTTAGAAGATATCTATGACTCACTATAAATCTAGGGATGGGAAATGGAAATGTCACCACCAAGTTAGATATGACGAATACATTCGTGAAATATCGAGGTTTAAAGTTTACATTTGCCTGTAGTTGCTGCTAAAGGGTATTAACATCTGAAACATTAAATGGGTTCCAATGAAACACTGACAAGATATTTCAGTTCTCTTCCCACACTCCCTGAATTGTAAATGTATTTCCCACCTCTTAAGTATCTTGAATTAACATATATTAAAATTAATTACCCTTTAACCGGTTTCGGTGGCCGTATAGTCTAAAGCGTCACTCCCGCAATAGAGTGCACTGTCGATTACAGGGAGATCGGGACTTGAATCTCGGCCGGGTGTACTCAAGTTTTCTCACGAATTGGTTTTTCACCCTCCCTCCACGCAAATACGAGTATACTTCCTATAAATTCAACCTTCCTCATCCCTAGCTCAATAGCGTAATTACTACATGAGTGTATAACCTGAACAGGTGGTAAGATGTGGTGCTAAAAAAAAAACTTTATTTTATTTTATTTTAATTTAATTGCATTACATTATCCAATCTTCTTTCATTTCTTGTAGATATTGAGCCACGAGGGCCATATATTCTTTTTCTTATCTTTGCTTGTCGGCAGTCTGTCGCCTGACAGATGCTGTTAGATTAAGTATTACCATAATAAGCTCGTCCACCTGTATACACGTGCACTGTTTGTAAGTGGCAGTGAATTCAACCTTTTCTTATAAATAATAATAATAATAATAATAATACACTTCTGACCCGCTCTGGTGGCCGCAAGGTCTAAGGTGGCACTCTCGCAATAGATTTGACTGCCGATGACGCGGAGATTGGGGTTCGAATCCTGGTCATGTGTACTGAGTGTATTTTTTTCCTTAAAATTGTTTTCCACTCATCCTCCATACAGATGCGAGTACAATTCTTCTTAATTCAACCGTACTCATCCTTTACACATGTGCGTTTAACATTTTAAAAGAACCCCCCGCCTCCCCATTTCCATCCTATTAAAAATATTAATAAGCATACATTTGTGATGTGTAGTCTGGTCGCCATAGGCACAAACTTAGCTGAAAGAACGCGTAACCAACTGTGTTAGTTTTTCTCGCGACAGTAAGGTTGAGGTTTAAATCTTAGGGAAGAGGGGGTGGGAGTAGTTTTGCACATGTAATCTATCACTTGTGCAGTCCGGTATCAAACGTTAGTAAATTCTTGAGCTATAAAAGCTTCTAAAACAATTTTCTTGTGTACTTAATCATGTGATCTGCTACTATCACTTTTGATAGATATTGTCAATAGGCACCTATACAATAGTACTAATATGGTATAATTTTATTATTGTTGACCACAAAATGATATGTTTTTAAAGTTTTTATGTTGTTTTGTTTGGATGTATTTAACGTTCACTTTCCAATTCTACTTAAGTATATGAGTATAGTGTCGATATAACTTATATCCCTTGGATGTTAATTCATCATTTTGAAAGTGGGAATCCACAGTTCACCAATGTACTTTTTTCGGCTATGCCGGGAATCAAATCCTGGACCCCTAAGCTCATTAGGCGGGCACGCTACTGACTGAGCTACGATGTCGAACTAATCGATGTATCATCTACCTAAACTTGATGTTATTCGTGTGGTTAAACGGGTTTCTAAGTGTTGATTATAGTATAGCTAGGTGCTTTTTTGTTATCTAAATTTATATATTTGAGAACCCTATGACAACCCTACGCCTGACTTCCTCCCTCCTCGCGTGACTGGCCTGCGAAAACCTGAGGTACAAGCTATATGTATACCTTATCAGAGGTAGGAGTGTTTGTACCCGCTTCGTTGGTCGCGTGATCCAAGCCGCTACTCTTGCAATACACTATACCCGTTCGGGCTATACGCTTAATACTCTAACGGTTTTAGGGATTAGGAAGGTTATATTTAGAGGAAATGTACCCACATCTGCAAAGAGAGCGAGATAAACTTTTTTTAAAACCACCCTCGATACACCCGATCTCCCCACCCTCGTCACTTTAGTCTACTGTGGGGTAGCGCGTTAGACCATGCGGCCACCGAAGCGGTTCGGGGGAACCTTGTAAGTTTTTACATTGGAAGGCCGCATCGCATGTCGCTTCACACGGATTTCTCATAAGGCCGCACACTTCATAGTACAGAAAATTTTGTCAAAATTATAAAGATGTACCTTAGCTAAATATAGTAAGTTAATGTCTTTTTAAGAACTAATAAATTAGCAAAAATATTTTAATAGACTTATTTCCTTTTTATTCGACGAAGATAAATTTCAATATTTTGTATATTTTTTATATATTCATAAAACATTAAAAAAACGCGAATACATAGATTGTAAAATATTGGACAGAAAGTTTATTAGCTTTCTCGAGTTTATTCTCAGTGGATCCTAGTTTGTTTTTAAACTAATCTGTTTATATAATGTATTGTACAAGCATATTTTTTATATATTATGTATTGTACAAGCATACTTTATATATATGTATATAGCAGCATGTAATAAGGAGTATAAATAAAATAAAATTTGAAAAAAACACTCAAGAATGGAGTTCTACAAACTAAACATATTAACATTTAATAAAACATTTAATTTTATTATATTGTAGGAATACAATTCGAGTTTGAGAATGTATGATCTACAAACAACGAATATACATAACTGATAGGTTCTCGATTGCAAACATTGGGTGAAAGTGACTACTGTTAACTTAGATGCAAATTATTATTATTATTATTATTTTCTTAGTAAAATTATATTATCAATCAATCATTTTAATAAACTCTTCTTCTAGTAATACTTCCCTATGGATTACATTATAATTGGACTATTTGTAACTTATTGAAAGAACAAAATATAATAATAAAACTGTCGCTTTTTGTTTCGTGGTTGTGGCAACAAGAGATTATGGTGCATAAAATATTACATTAAAATGTATTATATTCACACTTTTGAACTATTAATACTGGCCAACAACTTAAATGAATGTGTTTTTTTAACTTAGAGAAAGAGCCATACAAATTAATAGTTTCAAAATAAAGAGTTTGTATTTTGAAAACACTTGCGCTTGAACACAACCGAACACGGTTCCTTCACCTATGTCAAGAGTGTATTAATCACAACTTGTGAATGTGTGGAATGCCAGGCCTCCAGCGTGGTTCGGATTCCACGTTAAACAGTAGGTCCTCCATTTCATCTCACAATCACCCTACTATTATACATTAGCGTAAGTGCGTATAACCCGAACGGGTAGTAAGACGCGGTGCTAATAGTAATAATAATAATAATAATAATAATAATAATATGAAAGTTTTTTCTGCCAAAAGTGACAACTCAACATATGGTTTGGTGGATCAAATGGCTTAGCGAATGGATACATGAAATTAGATCTGGTAACTTTTGCTAGCTGCCACACTACCTACACTCATTACTGTAGCTTGGGTATATATATTATATAGCCCGTAGGCAGTGACTGGCTGATCAACCCTTTTCTTTTGTTATTTGCATATTTCCCGCTTAAGCTATCAGCAACTGGTACGGAGGATGAGAGGTGTGAGCTCTCAGTTTATTGTGACGATATATACTATTTTTAGAATTAGTAAAGAACTTATGATTTTGTTTCATTATTATATCTTTAAATCTAACGGAATAAAACATAAATACTTTAAAATGGGAAATATTATTTCGACTCGGCGCTACGTCACAGGAAGGTAACGTATGTAACACCCTGTAATCAGACTATTGCATAACGTCTGTAACACCTGTAATCAAACCATTGCATAACGTATGTAACACCTTGTAATCAGACCATTGCATAACGTATTAACACCCTGTAATCAGACCATTGCATAACGTCTTTAACACCTTTGTAATCAGGCCATTGCATAACGTATGTAACACCCTGTAATCAGACCATTGCATAACGTCTGTAACACCTTGTAATCAGACCATTGCATAACGTCTGTAACAACCTGTAATCAGACCATTGCATAACGTCTGTAACACCTTTGTAATCAGACAATTGCCATAAATGTCTGAGCAAACCACTTTTAATCAGACCATTGCATAACGTCTGTAACAACCCTGTAACAGAAACATTGCATAAAGTCTGTAACACCTTGTAATGCAGATTCCATTGCTAAGTCTGTAAACCTGTAATCAAACCATTGCATAACGTCTGTAACACCTTGTAATCAGACCATTGCATAACGTCTGTAGAAGGTGGTAATGGTCCATCACGCCGGTTGCCTGTAAGTAATAGTCTGTGAGCGAGATACAAACTAAAGTTATGTTGGTTATTTCTTAGCGCTTCAAGGTCAACTGTACAGAAATACCCATTAACGAAAGAAAAACGTTTTATTCCTCGTCTACTGAAAAAGATCGCCTGCACGTAGTTCCTGCATAATGCATATTCCTAATGGTAGAGTACTCGCAAATTCGTTTCCCCCGTTAATGCCACCTTCCTTTAAGATTACAGCGCGAAACTCTTGGACTGTTGCTCAATATAGAAATTGTAACTAAACTCTACAGATTAATGTCAACCCCTCTCTGACTTCATTTGAAACATAATTATGGAGGGAGTGTAGGTAACGCGAGTTATGGCAAGTGTTTTTGCACTTTTTATAGCAAAACATGTTTTAAATTAAAGTAAATACTGCTCCAGAAGAAAAATAAAGCTTAATTTTGTACACATGATATCAACAGTTCTTGAATATCTGTCATGGATGTCCTAGAATTTAACAACTTTTCCTCTACGTTTAAAAGGTTTTTCATCTAATGCCGCTATACTCATGAAAGATATTTAAGAACTGTTGATATCACTATGTGAAGAAAACTAAACTCTTGTGTTTCTACTTGAGCATCCGAAACAAATGTTTTGCTATAAGAACTGCAAAAATACTGGTCTTATTACCCACGTCGCCTACATCCCCGTCTTGTAGGTCCATAAGCGCGTCTTGAACGGTTGTAAGCATTCTTCTAGTTGAAGTTATACTTCTCTAGGCGCGTTATGAAAAAATGATGAGAGTGAAATTTTAAGATGCGCGCGCATCACTGTAACACAAAAGTAACAGGTTGAAGTTAAACCGCTCATTAAGTCTCGAAAAAAAAAAAAGCTACCAACAAAATAGAAATAGAACCTCTGTTAGTCGCGCATGTTGGTACGCTCGTCGCCTCTGATCACTGTTTTCATATAATAATATTTATCCCATGTTTCTAGTTTCTACATTCACAACACGTGTTTTAGTTTTATACAAGTGCGAATTTATATGTGCTAATAAATTATATTCAGTAGTGATTTAAATATAATATTTTGATTAATATTATTTACTATTCGTAAATATTAGTGAAAAAAAATTGTGCTTATATAATTTTTCAAGTGCTCCAATATAATTGAGGTTAACTATCCGTATGTATTATTTATTGATATAAATTAAAATATTATTATTTAACATAATTAATACTAAATATTATTAAATTATTATTGTTAAATATTTATTATTGTTATTTAATATTTACAAAATAAAGAAATAAAATTAATAAAACATTTAATAAAAAAATTGTGTTAAAAATTTAAATCGAACATCAAATTAAAATATTAATTTTTAATATTTATTATTAAATTGAATAAATAATAAATATTTATATTTAATGATGCCAAAGAAGTATAACTTCTCACGCGCGTACATAAGTATACACACCCTTTTTTTTTTACTGGGAAACTATTTGTTCTCTTTGATTCATAAACGTCTGTTCTTGAATAGACATATTTGGGGACCTTTCCTAACATTTTCATTGATTGTCTATATATAAACAACTTTAACGCGTGATTGATGTTAATCGAGGTTTGACTAATTTATTATTTTTTATATGAGGCATTTAACGTACAGTTTCTGAACCTTCTTGTCAAACGACTTATAAAACTACAATCCAATATGCATAGGACCTACAAAATAACACTATAATAATATAGTAAAATGTTATTAATGTTGACCACATGAAAATATTTTTTTACTGTCCTCCTTATGCAAATTCGACTGCATCTTACTGTAAATCTAGGACAGACACAACACCCATTATCTGGTCGTCGTTAATTATTTATCACTGTGGAAGCGTAAACCTACTTTTCACCACTTATACATTTTTTTCCCCATGCCGGGATAGAACCCGAGGCAGGCAGACACGCTACCGACAGAGCTAAGATGTCAGCAATGTATTATTATAGACTTCAATAAACACGACAATATTTCTTAGCTAGCAATGAAAATATTAGTTGAATTTTCCAACATTATCTACTTTAGAACTGACTGATAGAAACTTTTCTAGATCTACTATCACATATTCATGCGTCAAGTCATGTGATCTGATAGATATAACCATTACAGTAGACTCTCGAAGATCTGCGGCTCCGTGTTAACTGATGCACTCATTCTGCCACAGTGTACAATTTTAACACAATATTTATATAAAAATGGGTGTGTGTACTTATGTACGCGCGTGAGAAGTTATACTTCTTTGGCATCATTAAATATAAATATTTATTATTTATTCAATTTAATAATTAATATTAAAAATTAATATTTTAATTTGATGTTCGATTTAAATTTTTAACACAATTTTTTTATTAAATGTTTTATTAATTTTATTTCTTTATTTTGTAAATATTAAATAACCAATAATAAATATTTAACAATAATAATTTAATAATATTTAGTATTAATTATATTAAATAATAATATTTTAATCTATATCAATAAATAATACATACGGATAGTTAACCTCAATTATATTGGAGCGCTTGAAAAAGTATATTAGCACAATTTTTTCACCAATATTTACGAATAGTAAATAATATTAATCAAACTATTCAATTTAAATCACTACTGAATATAATTTATTAGCACATATATAATTCGCACTTGTATAAAACTAAAATACGTGTTGTTAATGTAGAAACTAGAAACATGTGGATAAATATTATATATATGAAAACAGTGATCAGAGGCGACGAGCGTACCAACATGCGCGACTAACAGAGGTTCTATTTCTATTTTGTTGGTAGCTTTTTTTTTCTCGAGACTTAATGAGCGGTTTAACTTCAACCTGTTATTTTTGTGTTACAGTGATGCGCGCGCATCTTAAAATTTCACTCTCATCATTTTTTCATAACGCGCCTAAAGAAGTATAACTTTAAAATAGTTAAATATTTTATACAATAGTATTTTACTTCAACTTATAAATATACTGTATTACTATAACTAGTCTACTCGGTGACCTGGTGGTCTAGGGGTAAGGTGTCGGACTTTTGTGTTGAGGGTCCGGGGTTCAATCTTCGGTCCCGGCACAGATTTATCTGATCATCAAACCCTTCCTTCACCTCTGACAAGACGTGTATTACTTACATCTTGTGAATGTATAGAATGCCAGGCCTCAACCGTGGTTCGGATCCCACGTTAAACTGTAGGTCCTTCATTTCATCTCAAAATCACCCTACCATTACACATTAGCGTAAATGCGTATAACCCGAACGGGTAGTAAGACGCGGTGCTAATAATAATAATAATAATAATAATGTAACTAGTATAAAGTATGGTTTACAATACTTATTTATATACAATGCTGTAGTTAAATGCATGAGAAGTGACGGGAGAACCAATTACGATTGTGTGTGCAAACAAGTCGACGTGAAGATGAAAACAGTTTTGACACACTTCCCTGCTTGTTGTTTAATGATGGTGGTTTTGACGATCATTGTGACGGAACTTCGGGGCTGGGAACAGAAATATGAAATGAACTGGCAGCACAATCGCCGCCTCGCTGTAGTAGAGATAACGGCGCAAAAGACATGCATACATTAAACAGTGTAATTAAACTTGGCGAGGCGGTTAATTACCTGCTAACGATGGCGTTTCTTTCGCTCGATGGAATACTTGCCCAGTCATCACTGCCCTTCTTTTTTTTCTAATTGGAGGTGAAGTTTCTTGATTTTTATGTAGGTCTAGAAGTTTTTCATTATTATTATTATTATTATTATTACTATTATTATTATTATTATTATTATTATTATTAGTGATGGGGAACATCCGTGTGGTCCTCAGAATTTTATCTCGTCCACTTGATCCTTAAGACCCGTATGATTTTAATTTTGTTCACACACTCCGTGTCTTTGAGGCGGCCACCTCTGTCAACATTCAATCGTTGTCAAACCACATTACTTAAAATACAATGGCCTTTGTTGTTTTCTGGAACTACTTCTCTATCATTTATAAGCTTACATTCTCTTTGGACCTTAGCTTACAACCACCTTTTGTCATGTTAGTAAGAAAGAAAGGGAAAAAACTATGAAACTTCTTATCTATAATAGTTAAGGCCCTGCCTACCCTTCCTGGCGGCGTGTTGAGCTTTCAGCTCTAAAATAGATGGCGTTGCTAACGTTATACAAACTGGTGGATTCCAGCCATCAGGTTGGCAGAATTACTGGTTTGTTTAAACAATTGGGAGACTGGCGACCGGTAATCAGTAAAGGCCGCAAGCAAACTTTTTTCCAAGAATTGAGAGAGATAAGAAGTGTAGTGCCGGACCGTAAAGTGTGTAGGCGACCAAGTTTGACTAAACGTGGGGAGACATAACGTCAAGATACAATCACACTCTCGAGCAGAAAAATTAGCCTATCCATTCCAGTCAGCTAGACGTCCATTAACCTGTAGTAGCACTTTTGAATTTAGAACCTTTTTGATGCCAAAGTTTAGTACTAGTTTTGTACCGTTTTGTACCCGTACCCGTTTTGAGTAATTAGCATATCAACGTGGTGACTCCAGGTTAATGCTGTTGTACCACTTTTGAATTTTTTTTATACCAAAGTTTTGTACTAGTTTTGTACCATTTTGTACCCGTACCCATTTTGAGTAATTAGCATATCAAAGTGGTGACTCCAGGTTAATGCTGTTTTACTACTTTTTAATTTTGAACTTTTTTTGATGCCAAAGTTTTGTACTAGTTTTGTACCGTTTTGTAGCAGAAAGAAAAAGTATTGTACCCGTACCCGTTTTGAGTAATTAGCATATCAAAGTGAGTACTCCACGTACTCCAGGTAAATGCGGTTGTACCCTTTTGATTTTGAACTTTTTTTGATGCCAAAGTTTTATAATAGTTTTGTACCGTTTTGTAACACAAATAAGTTTTGTACCCGTACTCATTTTCAGTAATTAGCATATCAAAGTGGTGACTCCAGGTTAATGCTGTTGTACCACTTTTGAATTTTTTGATGCCAAAGTTTTGTACTAGTTTTTTACCGTTTTGTACCACAAAGAAAAAGTTTTGTACCCGTACCCATTTTGAGTAATTAGCATATCAAAGTGGTGACTCCAATTTAATGCTGTTGTACCACTTTTGAATTTTTTGATGCCAAAGTTTTGTACTAGTTTTCTAACGTTTTGTAACACAAATAAGTTTTGTACCCGTACCCATTTTGAGTAATTAACATATCAACGTGGTGACTCCAAGTTAATGCTGTTGTGCCACTTTTGAATTTTTTGATGCCAAAGTTTTGTACTAGTTTTGTACCGTTTTGTACCACAAAGAAAAAGTTTTGTACCCGTACCCATTTTGAGTAATTAGCATATCAAAGTGGTGACTCCAGGTTAAGGGCATTAGTACCACTGGCAACTCTAGAGCTTCGCATGGATGCATGACTTCAGCTTTATCATGGTAGTGTACGTCAAGCAGCCTTGTTGTGTCGGCACAGAAGCACAGACGTAAGCTGATACTCCTTGGGTCAACTGTTTGAACTTAGTGTTTGATAATTTCGTTGGCCTGTCAGTAATGAAGTATCCGAGTAGCAAGGGCCGGGAAGTGTTGATTAGCTTGCAAAAAGAGCAATCCATTCATTCTTCGGTTACATTTCTGGCTGGATATCCGTCATTTACGTCCGTAGTTGGTCTCGTTTGTTTCCATTTTGATAAACCCAAAAATGATATGTTTATTATATTTGGGGAATCTTTACGGTAGACCCCCCCCCCCCCCATACATTTGGAAAATTGACATTTTCATTGTTTCATTGTTTGTTCCGAATTGTTCCGCAAAAAGTTTCGTTTGCTGTGTATTTGTTCTTGCACAAATAGGACGTAAATTTGACACTTTCTTTACTCATGAGGGGCCAACTTCATGGAAACATATCCCCCCCCCCCTCACACACACTTTTGAAAATTCATGGCGTTTTGATTGCAATCGTTTGTTCCTCGCTTGTTCCGGATTGTTAGACACATGTTTTTGCTTGTTCTGTTTTGAAAAACCCACAAATAGTATGTTTACATTGGGGGAAGAGGGGCCAACTTCATGGTAGCCCATTCTGGTATGAATAAGATCGAGGCACTTATGTTAAATTAGTATATTTTTAAATGATATCGATATTTTATAATCCATAAATACTCAAACCTATTGTTTTTAATCAAATAGTTGTAGGAATGATAAGATAATGTTGAAAATGAACTATGTATCCTATTTGTTTGTCATGTTTGTCATGTTTGTAAAATCTACATAATCGATAAACAATTAGACGCTGAAATTAAACGATGGGATGAGATTTTTTTTTAAACTAAATTTTTGTAAATCAATATTATATTTACCAGAATGCAAGAGTTTAGCTGTTAAAAGACTTTATTGCATAGCTATTTTTTATTTTCCATTTGTAAAGGCACGTGTTTGATATAGTTATGTGCATTCATTTCGATTTTTTGTTTAATTTCTTAGTTTGGTTTTTTTGGCAAATTTTTAGCAATTTTTTAGAAT
The DNA here is from genome assembly GCA_039000515.1 of Timema cristinae. Lineage (NCBI taxonomy): Eukaryota > Metazoa > Arthropoda > Insecta > Phasmatodea > Timematidae > Timema > Timema cristinae. The sequence continues at coordinate 29,655,156 of JBCFYV010000003.1, read as the reverse complement.
TTCAGGCTATTTTATAGATATTTTTAATCACTTTTTTTGGAAATTTATTCTAGGTCCTGATAGTAAACTTTGATTTGAAAAAATAATTTTTACTGTCGAGGAGTTTCTTAGTCTTTTTTTGTGTCAGTTGGAATAATTGACATTTCCTTCCAATCATGTCTCTTTGTGGTCAAAGGTACTATTTACTACATCATAACAGTAATAGTAGCAAACAAAAGGAGGGTGCGATGTCAATACTTTAGGATAACCTAGCTATGAGCTCTCTTGAGGGGGTGAGGGAAGGAGGGTATCTTTCGGTAATTTCACAACAGCCCAATTAGACGAAACCAATATTTTGAAGCTTAGGAGGAAGTAAGGCCTAAAAAATACTTTTATTTACTATGAGTTTTATGGCATGCAATAAGTTGAAGACCAAGTTTTTGTATTTCTGACTTGCTCCGCCATTTTATTGCTTTTTTGTGCATAGTGAGCGAATCAAATGGGACATTCTTATACAGGTCGCATATACAAAAGGCCATCATCTCTAGTGACACTAGTTTATTTAGCGTTTGTAAGAGATCTAAGAACTAACAAACTAAAATATAATGCACAATAATCTGGAACAAACTAATAAAGTTTTAAAATAAAAAATACAAATTTTGTTATATTTTATCCAGTTGAGGTGAGGAAACGGAGCTTAGCATAATGATAAAAATATAGTAATTTTAAAACTATCAACATGAAATAAACACATTTTTAAAAGAAATTCAGAACGAAATAAAGATAAACATGTTAAGGAACTCAAACAAAATAAAAACAAACTTTAAACAAAAAATGTTCAAGTTTTGAAATAATGTGAGAGAGCTACTACTAGAAAAAATTATCGAGGCTTTACAAAAGGAATAAATGGAAATCTTCGCAAAAAGAAATTTAAAACTAACCAAGAACG